>CM074191.1:36181191-36615519 GCA_037179385.1 Holothuria scabra
CAACAAAACCCAACATAACCCACCCAACAAAACACAACGAGACCCAACCAAACCCACCCAACAAAACCCAACCAAACCCACCCAACAAAACCCAACAAATCCCAACCAAACCCACCCAACAAAACCCAACCAAACCCAACCAAACCCACCCAACAAAACCCAACAAAACCCAACCAAACCCACCCAACAAAACCCAACATAACCCAACCAAACACACCCAACAAAACCCAACCAAACCCACCCAACAAAACCCAACCAAACCCACCCAACAAAACCCAACACAACCCAACCAAACCCACCCAACAAAACCCAACAAACCCAACCAAACCCACCCAACAAAACCCAACAAAACCCAACCAAACCCACCCAACAAAACCCAACCAAACCCACCCAACAAAACCCAACAAACCAAACCAAACCCACCCAACAAAACCCAACGAAACCCACCCAACAAACCCAACAAAACCCAACCAAACCCACCCAACAAAACCCAACACAACCCAACCAAACCCACCCAACAAAACCCAACGTAACCCAACCAAACCCACCCAACAAAACCCAACCAAACCCACCCAACAAAACCCAACCAAACCCATGCAACAAAACCCAACCAAACCCACCCAACAAACCCCAAAGAATTCGAATCAACAAGACCCAAGCAAATCCACCCAACAAAACCCAACACAACCCAACCAAACCCACCCAACAAAACCCAACGTAACCCAACCAAACCCACCCAACAAAACCCAACCAAACCCACCCAACAAAACCCAACGTAACCCAACCAAACCCACCCAACAAAACCCAACCAAACCCACCCAACAAAACCCAACAAAACCCAACCAAACCCACCCAACAAAACCCAACCAAACCCACCCAACAAAACCCAACGTAACCCAACCAAACCCACCCAACAAAACCCAACCAAACCCACCCAACAAAACCCAACTAAACCCAACCAAACCCACCCAACAAAACCCAACCAAACACACCCACCAAAACCCAACGAAACCCAACAAAAATCAAGGAAACCCACCCAACAAAACCCAACCAAACCCACCCAACAAAACCCAACAAAACCCAACCAAACCCACCCAACAAAACCCAACCAAACCCACCCAACAAAACCCAACCAAACACACCCACCAAAACCCAACGAAACCCAACAAAAATCAAGAAAACCCACCCAACAAAACCCAACCAAACCCACCCAACAAAACCCAACACAACCCAACCAAACCCACCCAACAAAACCCAACGTAACCCAACCAAACCCATGCAACAAAACCCAACCAAACCCACCCAACAAAGCCCAACGAAACCCACTGAAACTCACCCAACAAAACCCAACCAAACCCACCCAACAAAACCCAACTAAACCCAACCAAACCCACCCAACAAAACCCAACATAACCCAACCAAAACCATGCAACAAAACCCAACCAAACCCACCCAACAAAACCCAACATAACCCAACCAAACCCACCCAACAAAACCCAACCACACCCACGGAACAAAACCCAACAAAACCCAACAAAAATCAAGGAAACCCACCCAACAAAACCCAACCAAACCCACCCAACAAAACCCAACATAACCCAACCAAACCCACCCAACAAAACCCAACCAAACCCACCCAACAAAACCCAACGAAACCCAACAAAAATCAAGGAAACCCACCCAACAAAACCCAACCAAACCCACCCAACAAAACCCAACCAAACCCACCAAACAAAACCCAACAAACCCCAGCCAAACCCACCCAACAAAACCCAACCAAACCCACCCAACAAAGCCCAACGAAACCCAACAAAACCCAATGAAACCCACCCAACAAAACCCAACCAAACCCACCCAACAAAACCCAACAAAACCCAACCAAACCCACCCAACAAAACCCAACACAACCCAACCAAACCCACCCAACAAAACCCAACGTAACCCAACCAAACCCACGCAACACAACCCAACCAAACCCACCCAACAAAACCCAACGTAACCCAACCAAACCCACCCAACAAAACCCAACCAAACCCACCCAACAAAACCCAACAAAACCCAACCAAACCCACCCAACAAAACCCAACCAAACCCACCCAACAAAACCCAACCAAACACACCCACCAAAACCCAACGAAACCCAACAAAAATCAAGGAAACCCACCCAACAAAACCCAACCAAACCCACCCAACAAAACCCAACACAACCCAACCAAACCCACCCAACAAAACCCAACGTAACCCAACCAAACCCATGCAACAAAACCCAACCAAACCCACCCAACAAAACCCAACGTAACCCAACCAAACCCACGCAACACAACCCAACCAAACCCACCCAACAAAACCCAACGTAACCCAACCAAACCCACCCAACAAAACCCAACCAAACCCACCCAACAAAACCCAACGTAACCCAACCAAACCCACCCAACAAAACCCAACCAAACCCACCCAACAAAACCCAACATAACCCAACCAAACCCACCCAACAAAACCCAACCAAACCCACCAAACAAAACCCAACAAACCCCAGCCAAACCCACCCAACAAAACCCAACCAAACCCACCCAACAAAGCCCAACGAAACCCAACAAAACCCAATGAAACCCACCCAACAAAACCCAACCAAACCCACCCAACAAAACCCAACAAAACCCAACCAAACCCACCCAACAAAACCCAACATAACCCAACCAAACCCACCCAACAAAACCCAACCAAACCCACCCAACAAAACCCAACGTAACCCAACCAAACCCACCCAACAAAACCCAACCAAACCCACCCAACAAAACCCAACAAAACCCAACTAAACCCAACCAAACCCACCCAACAAAACCCAACATAACCCAACCAAACCCACCCAACAAAACCCAACCAAACCCACCCAACAAAACCCAACGAAACCCAACAAAAATCAAGGAAACCCACCCAACAAAACCCAACCAAACCCACCCAACAAAACCCAACCAAACCCACCAAACAAAACCCAACAAACCCCAGCCAAACCCACCCAACAAAACCCAACCAAACCCACCCAACAAAACCCAACGAAACCCAACAAAACCCAATGAAACCCACCCAACAAAACCCAACCAAACCCACCCAACAAAACCCAACAAAACCCAACCAAACCCACCCAACAAAACCCAACACAACCCAACCAAACCCACCCAACAAAACCCAACGTAACCCAACCAAACCCACCCAACAAAACCCAACGAAACCCAACAAAAATCAAGGAAACCCACCCAACAAAACCCAACCAAACCCACCCAACAAAACCCAACATAACCCAACCAAACCCACCCAACAAAACCCAACCAAACCCACCCAACAAAACCCAACGAAACCCAACAAAAATCAAGGAAACCCACCCAACAAAACCCAACCAAACCCACCCAACAAAACCCAACGTAACCCAACCAAACCCATGCAACAAAACCCAACCAAACCCACCCAACAAAACCCAACAAAACCCAACCAAACCCACCAACAAAACCCAACCAAACCCACCCAACAAAACCCAACGTAACCCAACAAAACCCAACCAAACCCACCCAACAAAACCCAACGAAACCCAACAAAAATCAAGGAAACCCACCCAACAAAACCCAACCAAACCCACCCAACAAAACCCAACCAAACCCACCAAACAAAACCCAACAAACCCCAGCCAAACCCACCCAACAAAACCCAACCAAACCCACCCAACAAAGCCCAACGAAACCCAACAAAACCCAATGAAACCCACCCAACAAAACCCAACCAAACCCACCCAACAAAACCCAACAAAACCCAACCAAACCCACCCAACAAAACCCAACACAACCCAACCAAACCCACCCAACAAAACCCAACGTAACCCAACCAAACCCACCCAACACAACCCAACCAAACCCACCCAACAAAACCCAACGTAACCCAACCAAACCCACCCAACAAAACCCAACCAAACCCACCCAACAAAACCCAACCAAACCCACCCAACAAAACCCAACCAAACCCACCCAACAAAACCCAACCAAACCCACCCAACAAAACCCAACCAAACCCACCAAACAAAACCCAACAAAACCCAACCAAACCCACCCAACAAAACCCAACCAAACCCACCCAACAAAACCCAACACAACCCAACCAAACCCACCCAACAAAACCCAACCAAACCCACCCAACAAAACCCAACAAAACCCAACCAAACCCACCCAACAAAACCCAACACAACCCAACCAAACCCACCCAACAAAACCCAACACAACCCAACCAAACCCACCCAACAAAACCCAACGTAACCCAACCAAACCCACCCAACAAAACCCAACCAAACCCACCCAACAAAACCCAACCAAACCCACCCAACAAAACCCAACCAAACCCACCCAACAAAACCCAACCAAACCCACCAAACAAAACCCAACAAACCCAAGCCAAACCCACCCAACAAAACCCAACCAAACCCACCCAACAAAACCCAACACAACCCAACCAAACCCACCCAACAAAACCCAACACAACCCAACCAAACCCACCCAACAAAACCCAACACAACCCAACCAAACCCACCCAACAAAACCCAACGTAACCCAACCAAACCCATGCAACAAAACCCAACCAAACCCACCCAACAAAACCCAACCAAACCCACCCAACAAAACCCAACCAAACCCACCCAACAAAACCCAACCAAACCCACCCAACAAAACCCAACCAAACCCACCAAACAAAACCCAACAAAACCCAACCAAACCCACCCAACAAAACCCAACCAAACCCACCCAACAAAACCCAACACAACCCAACCAAACCCACCCAACAAAACCCAACGTAACCCAACCAAACCCACCCAACAAAACCCAACTAAACCCAACCAAACCCACCCAACAAAACCCAACACAACCCAACCAAACCCACCCAACAAAACCCAACACAACCCAACCAAACCCACCCAACAAAACCCAACGTAACCCAACCAAACCCATGCAACAAAACCCAACCAAACCCACCCAACAAAACCCAACCAAACCCACCCAACAAAACCCAACCAAACCCACCCAACAAAACCCAACCAAACCCACCCAACAAAACCCAACCAAACCCACCAAACAAAACCCAACAAACCCAACCAAACCCACCCAACAAAACCCAACCAAACCCACCCAACAAACCCAACACAACCCAACCAAACCCACCCAACAAAACCCAACGTAACCCAACCAAACCCATGCAACAAAACCCAACCAAACCCACCCAACAAAACCCAACCAAACCCACCCAACAAAACCCAACCAAACCCACCCAACAAAACCCAACCAAACCCACCCAACAAAACCCAACACAACCCAACCAAACCCACCCAACAAAACCCAACGTAACCCAACCAAACCCATGCAACAAAACCCAACCAAACCCACCCAACAAAACCCAACCAAACCCACCCAACAAAACCCAACGTAACCCAACCAAACCCACCCAACAAAACCCAACCAAACCCACCCAACAAAACCCAACCAAACCCACCCAACAAAACCCAACACAACACAACCCAACACAACCCAACCAAACCCACCCAACAAAACCCAACATAACCCAACCAAACCCATGCAACAAAACCCAACCAAACCCACCCAACAAAACCCAACATAACCCAACCAAACCCACCCAACAAAACCCAACCAAACCAAACCCAACCAAACCCACCCAACAAAACCCAACCAAACCCACCCAACAAAACCCAACGTAACCCAACCAAACCCACCCAACAAAACCCAACCAAACCCACCCAACAAAACCCAACACAACCCAACCAAACCCACCCAACAAAACCCAACGTAACCCAACCAAACCCATGCAACAAAACCCAACCAAACCCACCCAACAAAACCCAACCAAACCCAAACAACAAAACCCAACCAAACCCACCCAACAAAACCCAACAAAACCCAACAAAACCCAACCAAACCCACCCAACAAAACCCAACCAAACCCACCCAACAAAACCCAACATAACCCAACCAAACCCACCCAACAAAACCCAACCAAACCCACCCAACAAAACCCAACCAAACCCACCCAACAAAACCCAACCAAACCCACCCAACAAAACCCAACCAAACCCACCAAACAAAACCCAACAAAACCCAACCAAACCCACCCAACAAAACCCAACCAAACCCACCCAACAAAACCCAACACAACCCAACCAAACCCACCCAACAAAACCCAACGTAACACAACCCAACCAAACCCACCCAACAAAACCCAACGTAACCCAACCAAACCCATGCAACAAAACCCAACCAAACCCACCCAACAAAACCCAACCAAACCCAACCAAACCCACCCAACAAAACCCAACCAAACCCACCCAACAAAACCCAACGAAACCCAACAAAACCCAACCAAACCCACCCAACAAAACCCAACCAAACCCACCCAACAAAACCCAACCAAACCCACCCAACAAAACCCAACAAAACCCAACACAACCCAACCAAACCCACCCAACAAAACCCAACACAACCCAACCAAACCCACCCAACAAAACCCAACGTAACCCAACCAAACCCACGCAACACAACCCAACCAAACCCACCCAACAAAACCCAACGTAACCCAACCAAACCCATGCAACAAAACCCAACCAAACCCACCCAACAAAACCCAACATAACCCAACCAAACCCACCCAACAAAACCCAACCAAACCAAACCAAACCCACCCAACAAAACCCAACACAACCCAACCAAACCCACCCAACAAAACCCAACGTAACCCAACCAAACCCATGCAACAAAACCCAACCAAACCCACCCAACAAAACCCAACCAAACCCACAAAACAAGACCCAACACAACCCAACCAAACCCACCCAGCAAAACCCAACATATCCCAACCAAACCCATGCAACAAAACCCAACCAAACCCACCCAACAAAACCCAACTAAACCCACTAAACAAAAAACAACTAAACCCAACCAAACCCACCCAACAAAACCCAACACAACCCAACCAAACCCACCCAACAAAACCCAACGTAACACAACCCAACCAAACCCACCCAACAAAACCCAACGTAACCCAACCAAACCCACCCAACAAAACCCAACCAAACCCACCCAACAAAACCCAACCAAACCCATGCAACAAAACCCAACCAAACCCACCCAACAAAACCCAACACAACCCAACACAACCCAACCAAACCCACCCAACAAAACCCAACACAACCCAACCAAACCCACCCAACAAAACCCAACGTAACCCAACCAAACCCACGCAACACAACAAAACCAAACCCACCCAACAAAACCCAACGTAACCCAACCAAACCCATGCAACAAAACCCAACCAAACCCACCCAACAAAACCCAACATAACCCAACCAAACCCACCCAACAAAACCCAACGTAACCCAACCAAACCCACGCAACACAACCCAACCAAACCCACCCAACAAAACCCAACGTAACCCAACCAAACCCACCCAACAAAACCCAACAAAACCCAACCAAACCCACAAAACAAAACCCAACACAACCCAACCAAACCCACCCAACAAAACCCAACGTAACCCAACCAAACCCATGCAACAAAACCCAACCAAACCCACCCAACAAAACCCAACCAAACCCACCCAACAAAACCCAACATAACCCAACCAAACCCACCCAACAAAACCCAACCAAACCCACCCAACAAAACCCAACCAAACCCACCCAACAAAACCCAACCAAACCCACCCAACAAAACCCAACACAACCCAACCAAACCCACCCAACAAAACCCAACGTAACCCAACCAAACCCACGCAACACAACCCAACCAAACCCACCCAACAAAACCCAACGTAACCCAACCAAACCCATGCAACAAAACCCAACCAAACCCACCCAACAAAACCCAACCAAACCCACCCAACAAAACCCAACCAAACCCACCCAACAAAACCCAACCAAACCCAACCAAACCCACCCAACAAAACCCAACCAAACCCACCCAACAAAACCCAACCAAACCCACCCAACAAAACCCAACATAACCCAACCAAACCCACCCAACAAAACCCAACCAAACCCACCCAACAAAACCCAACCAAACCCACCCAACAAAACCCAACAAAACCCAACCAAACCCACCCAACAAAACCCAACCAAACCCACCCAACAAAACCCAACCAAACCCACCCAACAAAACCCAACAAAACCCAACACAACCCAACCAAACCCACCCAACAAAACCCAACGTAACCCAACCAAACCCATGCAACAAAACCCAACCAAACCCACCCAACAAAACCCAACATAACCCAACCAAACCCAACCAACAAAACCCAACCAAACCAAACCCAACCAAACCCACCCAACAAAACCCAACCAAACCCACCCAACAAAACCCAACACAACCCAACCAAACCCACCCAACAAAACCCAACCAAACCCACCCAACAAAACCCAACCAAACCCACCCAACAAAACCCAACCAAACCCACCCAACAAAACCCAACCAAACCCACCCAACAAAACCCAACAAAACCCAAACAAACCCACCCAACAAAACCCAACCAAAAACACCCCAGAGAATCCAACAAAACCCAACCAAACCCTCCCAACAAAACCCAAACAAACCCAACCAAACCCACCCAACAAAACCCAACCAAACAAAACCAAACCCACCCAACAAAACCCAACCAAACCCAAACAACAAAACCTCAAAAAACACAACCAAACCCACCCAACAAAATCCAACCAAACCCATCCAACAAAACCCAACCAAACCCACGCAACAAAACCCAACCAAACCCACCCCCAAAAACCCAAGAAAACCCAACCAAACCCAGCCAACAAAACCCAACGGAACCCAACCAAACCCACCGAAAAAAACCCAACCAAAAACACCCAACAAAACCCAACCAAACCCACCCAAAAACCCCAACCAAACCCACCTCACAAAACCCTACCAAACTTACAGAAGAAAACCCAACAATACTCAACCAAACCCACCCAACAAAACCCAACAAAACCCCAAAAAACCCACCAAACAAATCCCACCAAAACCCAACCAAATTCACCCAACAAAACCCAACCAAACCCACCCAACAAAACCCAACAAAACCCAACCAAACCCACCCAACAAAACCCAACCAAACCCACCCAACAAAACCCAACCAAACCCACCCAACAAAACCCAACCAAACCCACCCAACAAAACCCAACCAAACCCACCCAACAAAACCCAACCAAACCCACCCAACAAACCCCAACCAAACCCACCCAACAAAACCCAACCAAACCCACCCAACAAAACCCAACAAAACCCAACCAAACCCACCCAACAAAACGACAAAAAACCCAACCAAACCCACCAAACAAAATGCAACATAACCCAACCAAAACCCAACTTAACCCAACCAAACCCACCCAACAAAACCCAACCAAACCCACCCAACAAAACCCAACCAAACCCACCCAACAAAACCCAACAAAACCCAACCAAACCCACCCAACAAAACCCAACCAAACCCACCCAACAAAACCCAACAATACCCAACCAAACCCACCCAACAAAACCCAAAAAACCCAACCAAACCCACCAACAAAACCCAACCAAACCCACCCAACAAACCCCAACCAAACCCACCCAACAAAACCCAACCAAACCCACCCAACAAAACCCAACCAAACCCACCCAACAAAACCCAACCAAACCCACCCAACAATACCCAACCAAACCCACCCAACAATACCCAACCAAACCCACCCAACAAAACCCAACCAAACCCAAAAAACCCACCCAACAAAACCCAACCAAACCCACTAACAAAATCCCAACCAAACCCACCCAACAAAACCCAACCAAACCCACCCAACAAAACCCAACCAAACCCACCCAACAAAACCCAACCAAACCCACCCAACAAAACCCAACCAAACCCACCCAACAAAACCCAACGTAACCCAACCAAACCCAACAAAACCCAACCAAACCCACCCAACAAAACCCAACGTAACCCAACCAAACCCATGCAACGAAACCCAACCAAACCCACCCAACAAAACCCAGGAAACCCACCCAACAAAACCCAACCAAACCCACCCAACAAAACCCAACCAAACCCACCCAACAAAACCCAACGTAACCCAACCAAACCCACCCAACAAAACCCAACCAAACCCACCCAACAAAACCCAACATAACCCAACCAAACAAACCCACCCAACAAAACCCAACCAAACCCACCCAACAAAACCCAACCAAACCCACCCAACAAAACCCAACGTAACCCAACCAAACCCACCCAACAAAACCCAACCAAACCCACGCAACACAACCCAACCAAACCCACCCAACAAAACCCAACGTAACCCAACAAAACCCAACTTAACCCAACCAAACCCACCCAACAAAACCCAACACAACCCAACCAAACCCATGCAACAAAACCCAACCAAACCCACCCAACAAAACCCAACATAACCCAACCAAACCCAACCAACAAAACCCAACCAAACCAAACCCAACCAAACCCACCCAACAAAACCCAACCAAACCCACCCAACAAAACCCAACACAACCCAACCAAACCCACCCAACAAAACCCAACCAAACCCACCCAACAAAACCCAACCAAACCCACCCAACAAAACCCAACCAAACCCACCCAACAAAACCCAACCAAACCCACCCAAGAAAACCCAACAAAACCCAACCAAACCCACCCAACAAAACCCAACAAAACCCAACCAACCCACCCAACAAAACTCAACCAAACCCACTCAACTAAACCCAACCAAACCCACCCAACAAAACCCACCAAACAAAACCCAACAAAACCCAACCAAACCCACCCAACAAAACCCAACAAAACCCAACCAAACCCACCCAACAAAACCCAACCAAACCCACCCAACAAAACCCAACAAAACCCAACCAAACCCACCCAACAAAACCCAACCAAACCCAACAAAACCCAACAAAACCCAACCAAACCCACCCAACAAAACCCAACGTAACCCAACCAAACCCATGCAACAAAACCCAACCAAACCCACCCAACAAAACCCAACCAAACCCACCCAAAAACCCCAACCAAACCCACCTCACAAAACCCTACCAAACTTACAGAAGAAAACCCTACAATACTCAACCAAACCCACCCAGCAAAACCCAACCAAACCCACCAAACAAAACCCAACAAAACCCCAACCAAACCCACCCAACAAAACCCAACCAAACCCACCCAACAAAACCCAACCAAACCCACCCAACAAAACACAACAAAACCCACCCAACAAAACCCAACAAAACCCATCGAAACTCAACCAAACCCACCCAACAAAACCCAACCAAACCAACCCAACAAAACCCAACCAAACCCACCCAACAAAACCCAACCAAACCCACCCAACAAAACCCAACCAAACTTACCCAACAAAACCCAACCAAACCCACCCAACAAAACCCAACAAAACCCCAAAAAACCCACCAAACAAATCCCAACGGAACCCAACCAAACCCACCGAAAAAACCCCAAGCAAACCCACCCAACAAAACCCAACCAAACCCACCCAACAAAACCCAACCAAACCCACCCATCAAAACCCAACCAAACCCAACCCAGAAAATCCAACAAAACCCAACCAAACCCACGCAACAAAACCCAACCAAACCCACCCCAAAAAACCCAAGAAAACCCAACCAAACCCAGCCAACAAAACCCAACGGAACCCAACCAAACCCACCGAAAAAAAACCCAACCAAACCCACCCAACAAAACCCAACCAAACCCACCCAACAAAACCCAACCAAACCCACCTAACAAAACCCAACCAAACCCACCTAACAAAACCCAACCAAACCCAACCAACAAAACCCAACCAAACCCACCCAACAAAACCCAACCAAACCCACCCAACAAAACCCAACCAAACCCACCCAACAAAACCCAACCAAACCCACCCAACAAAACCCAACCAAACCCACCCAACAAAACCCAACCAAACCCACAGAATAAATAACAACAAAACCCAACCAAACGCACCCAACAAAACTCAACAAAACTCAACCAAACCCACCCAACAAAACCCAACGAAACCCAACCAAACCCACCCAACAAACCCCAACCAAACCCAACCAAACCCAACAAAACCCAACAAAACCCAACCAATCCCAACAAAACCCAACAAAACCAAACCAAACCCGCCCAACAAATCCCATCAAAACCCAACCAAACCCACCCAACAAAACCCAACGTAACCCAACCAAACCCATGTAACAAAACCCAACCAAACCCACCCAACAAAACCCAACCAAACCCATGCAACAAAACCCAACCAAACCCACCCAACAAAACCCAAAAAAAGCCACCCAACAAAACATAACCAAACCCACCAAAGAAAACCCAACAAAACCCAACCAAACCCACCCAACAAAACCCAACCAAACCCAAACAATAAAACCCAACAAAACCCAACAAAACCCAAACAACAAAACCCAACGAAACCCAACCAAAAACACCCCCCAAAAAACAACCAAACCCATCCAACAAAACCCAACAAAACCCAACCAAACCCAACGAAACCCAAGCAACAAAACCCAACCAAACCCACCAAACAAAACCGAACAAAACCCACCAAAACCTAACAAAACCCAACCAAACCCACCCATCAAAACCCAACAAAACCCAACCAAACCCACCCAACAAAACCCAGCCACACCCACCCGAAAGCCCAACAAAACCCACCCAACAAAACCCAACGAAACCCAACCAAACCCACCCAAAAAACCCCAACAAAACCCACTCAACAAAACCCAACCAAACCCACCCAACAAAACCCAACAAAACCAAACGAAACCCAACCAACCCCAACCAACCAAAAACAACCAAACCCACCCAACAAAACCCAACCAAACACACCCAACAAAACCCAACCAAACCCAACCAAACCCAACCAAACCCACACATCAAAACCCAACGAAGCCCAACCAAACCCACCCAAAAAAACCCAACCAAACCCAAACAACAAAACCCAACCAAATCCACCCAACAAAATCCAACCAAACCCAGAAAAAAAACCCAACCAAACTCACCCAACAAAACCCAACCAAACCTACCCAATAAAACCGACCCAACAAAACCCACCAATACCCACCCAACAAAACCAAATAAAACCCAAGGAAACCCACCTAACAAACCCCAACAAAACTGGTTGCTTTTGGCTGGGTTTTGTTGGGTTTTGTTTGGTGGGTTTTGTTGGGTTTTATTTGGGTTCGTTGGGTGTGTTTGGTTGGGTTTTTGGGGGTTTTGTTGGGTGGGTTTGGAACCATTTTGCTCGGAGGGTTTGGTTGGGTTTTGTTGGATGGGTTTCGTTTGGTCTTGTTGGGTGGGTTTGGTTGGGTTTTGCTGGGAGGGTTTGGTTGGGTTTGGTTGGGTCTGGATGGGTTTTGTTGGGTGGGTTTGGTTCGGTTTCGTTGGGTTTTGTTGCTTGCTTTTAGTTGTTTTTTGTTGGGTGGGTTTGGTTGTGTGTTTTGAGTGGGTTTGGTTGGGTTTTGTTTGGTGGGTTTGGTTGGATTTTATTGGGGTTCGTTGGGTTTGTTTGGTTGGGTTTTGTTGGGTGGGTTTGGTTGGGTTTTGTTGGGTTTTGTTGGGTGGGTTTGGAAGGGTTTTGTTGTGTGGGTTTGGTTGGGTTTTGTTTGGTGGGTTTGGTTGGGATTTATTGAGTGTGCCTCGTTGGGTTTTGTTGGTTGGGTTTTGTTGGGTGGGATTGGTTAGGTTTTTGGGCTGGGTTCTTTGTGTTTTGTTGGGTGGGTTGGGTTGCGTTTGCTTGGGTTTTGTTGTGTGGGTTTGGTTGGGTTTTGTTTGGTTTTGTTAGGTGGGTTGATTTGGATTTTGTTGGGTTTTGTTGGGATTTGTTAGTGGGTTTCGCTGGGTTTTTTTGGGTGGGTTTCGTTGGGTTTTGTTGGTTGGGTTTGGTTGGGTTTGGTTAGGTTTCGTTGGGGTTTCTTGCTTCTGTTTAGTTGGGTTTTGTTCGGTGGGTTTGCTGGGTTTTGTTGGGGGTGGTTTTTGGGTTTGGTTGGGTTTGGTTCGGTTTTGTTGGATGGGTTTGGTTGGGTTTTGTTTGGTGGGTTTGGTTGGGTTTTGTTGAGTGTGTCTCGTTAGGTTTTGTTGGGTTGGTTTTGTTGGGTTTTGTTGATGGGTTAGGTTGGGTTTTGTTGGGTGGGTTTTGTTGGGTTTTTTGTTGTTGGTTTGGCTGGATTTGGGTGGGTTTGGTTGGGGTTTGGTGGGTTTTGCTCGGTGGGTTTGGTTGGGTTTTGTTGGGTTTTGTTTGGTAGGTTTTGTTGGGTTTTATTTGGGTTCGTTGGGTGTGTTTGGTTGGGTTTTTGGGGGTTTTGTTGGGTGGGTTTGGAACCATTTTGCTCGGTGGGTTTGGTTGGGTTTTGTTGGATGGGTTTCGTTTGGTCTTGTTGGGTGGGTTTGGTTGGGTTTTGTTGGGAGGGTTTGGTTGGGTTTGGTTGGGTCTGGATGGGTTTTGTTTGGTGGGTTTTGTTTGGTTTCGTTGGGTTTTCTTGCTTCTGTTTAGTTGAGTTTTGTTCGGTGGGTTTGGCTAGGTTTTGTTGGGTGGGTTTTTTGGGTTTGGTTGGGTTTGGGTCGGTTTTTTGGATGGGTTTGGTTGGGTTTTGTTTGGTGGGTTTTGTTGGGTTTTGTTTGGTGGGTTTTGTTGGGTTTTGTTGGTGGGTTTCGTTGGGTTTTGTTGGGTTGGTTTTGTTGGGTTCTGTTTCTGGGTTAGGTTGGTTTACGTTGGGTTTTGTTGGGTGGGTTTGGTTGGGTTTTGTTTGGTGGGTTTTGTTGGGTTATGTTGGTGGGTTTTGCTGGACTTTGCTGGTGGCTCTGCTGTCTTGTCATTGGTTTTGTCATTCCGCTCCAAGAATATTTACGCTGGGTCTTACTGCGGGTCTATTGGCCTTTGTCATTTGCTGTATTTGTCATTTCCTATTATGGGTCAATTATTGGCCTCTGCTGACTGTCATGGGTCCATTGGCTTGCTGTGGTCTACGGGGCTGTCGGGTCTTATCGGTGGCCTGATTGGCCATGCTTGGGCGTGGTCTATTGGCTCATTGAGTCTTTGTCATGGTCTGGTCATTAGGGTCAGCGAGTCCATTGGATCTGCTGGCCTTATTGGGCGGGCGGTCGGATCTAGTCAACTTGTCATGGGTGCGGTCATTGTGTCATCTTTATTATCGGGTCTGGTCATTTGTCATTGGCCCACGAGCTCCTGTCATGGCTCATTGGCCTTGTCGATGGTCCGAATGGGGTCTATTGGGTCTGGTCACCTTGCCTGCGGTCTATCACCCTGCCGCACGGGTCTGGTCAACACGCCGGGTCTTTGTCATGGCCTATTGGCCAGGTTCCGGTTCTGCTGGGTGGTCTGGCCCTGCTGGCCCGTCACTCTGGCTGGCCGATGGCTCGGCCTGCTGGGTGGGTCTTACTGGTCTTGTCAGCTCTATTTTGCGGCGTGGTCATTTGTCATGGGTCATCAGGCCTTGTCTTGTCACAGGCTCATTGGCCTTGTCATGTATTCATTACCCTGCTGGCGGGTTCTCGTCTGCTGAGTCTGTCATTCTATTGGTATCTATTTGGTCATGTCAGTTATATTCACTGGTCTTATTGTCTTTGTCTGGCGGGTGTCATTGGTCTTATTGCGCGTCTATGGGTCTTATTGGTATTCGACAATATGTCGATTTACTATTTAATATGTCATCTTTATTGGTATTCATTATTCTATTGGTATCTATTGGTCTGCTGTGCGGTCTGTCTTATTGGTCACGTCATCTTATTCATGGGTCTATCATTCTATTATGGGTCCATCAACTATCAATTTATTCATGGTCTCATCTCATTGGTTCACTACCCCATTGCATCTTTGCTGGGCTGTGCTGGGAAGGTGCCTTGGCTGGCCTTTGTTGGCCTTGTCACAGTGGCTCATTGCATTTTGTCATTGGCTTTGCTGGGTTTTGCTCTGGTGGCTCTTATTGGCTCTGCTGTACGGGTTCTGGGGTTTTGTTTGGTGGCTTCCTGACTTTCGTTGGCTCCCCGTTGGCCTGGGTGGGCGTGTTTGGCAGTGGTTTTGTCATGGCTCTGGCTGGTTTTGCTCTGGTTTTGCTGCTGGCTCATGGCTGGCCTTGTCAGTACGGGGTTTTGCCACGTTGGCCTTTGCTGGGCGGGTCTGTCATTGTGTCATGGCTTGTCGTCACGTTGGTCCTGTCATGGCCTGGCTGGGCTCTGCTGGCCTTGCTGTGCTCTGTTTGTCGGGGCTCACCGTCTTGCTGCCCCGGCTGGTCGTCTCCGCTGGCCTTTGCTGGCTGGCTCTGGCTGGCCTGCTGGGTGGCTTGCTGGCCTGTTTGGTGGCTCATTGCCTGTCGTCAGATCACAGGTCTTGCCGGGTCTTGCTGCGTGGCTCATTGCCTGTCATTCCTGATGGCTCTGGACAAGGTCTATTGGCCTCGTCTATTCTGCTGCGGGCTCATTGCCTTTATGGCCTGTCACCAGGGCGGTCTACTGGCCTTGTCATTCTGTCATGGCCTGATCCGTCTCAAGTGGTCCATTGGCCTCAAAGGCCTGGTCATTCTATTGGCCCTGTCATATTGTCTGGCCTTTGCTCATGGCTCATTGGCCTGGTCATTCTCTGCTGGGCAGGCTCATTGGCCTCTTGGCTCATTTGGTTTCGTCTTTGCTGGGCAGGTTTGGCTGGTTTTGGGTATTTGTCTGTCTGCTGGGTTTTTGGATGGGTTTGGTCAGTTTTTGTCATTTGGTTGGTTTGCTGGGTTTGTTGCGGGTTTGATCTTGCTGTCTGGGTGGCCTCATGCCTCTGTCGTCTGGTCTGTCATTGGTCCTGATGGTGGGCCTAGGGCTGGCCCTGTCATGGCCTTGCTGGGTCTTGTCTGGTGGTCTGGTCAGCCCTATTAATAAGCCTGGTGGCCTTGTCATGGCTCATTGGCCTCAGGGCACGTTCACTGGCCCTTATTCTGGTGGCCTGACTGGGTCCCCAAGGCTCTTTGGCTTCCGGCTCCGCTGGCCTCATTGCCTGGCCTGGCCGAGCTCTGTCACCCTTGTCATGGGTCTGGGGTGGCCTTGTCTGTGGTCTGACTGGGTCCCTAAAGGCTCCTGGTCATTCCGTCGTCCATTGTCTGGGTCTGGTCATTCTATTGGCCCTGCTGGGTGGGTCTGGGGTGGTCTTGTCATTCATCATACCCTAGGTCTTGTCATGTATTTGGTCAAGCTCACAAGTGGGTTCAATACCTTTGTCATGTATTCATTGGCCTTGTCATGGCTTATTGGCCTCTTTTTGGGTGGGTCTGTCAGACTCATGCCTTTGTCAGCCCATTATTGGCCTTGATGTATCTATTGGCCCCGTCATTGGTCTTTGGGGTCTTGCTGTCTATTAAGTGGTCTATTGGCTCATTGGCCTTGTCATGGGTCTGTCATTCTGCTGTCATTGGCCTACTGGCCTTTGTCATGGGTCATTGCCTGTCATTGGCCTGGTCATTCTGTCATGGTCTTGCTGGTCTGCTGGTCAAGCTCATTGAGCCTGCTGGCCTGCCTATGGTCTGTCATTCTCATTACTGGCTCATTGGCCTGTCATGGTCTGTCATTCTAGTTTATTGGCCTGTCGATTTGTTTATTCTTTGTCATGGTCTGGGTGTGGTCTATTTCATGGCCTGACTGTCCCTCATGCTCCTTGGTCATTCGCTGTCTTGTTGTCTGTATTCATTGGCCCTGTCATTCTGTCATGGGCCTAGTGGTCTATTGGTCCATCATGGTCCATATATTCCTATTGGGCATTCATTATTTGCTGGGTGGGTCTGGTCAGCCTTTGTTGTACTGGCTGGCCTTTATGCGGGTTTGGTTTGGTTTCTGGTGGGTGGGTTTGCTGGGATTTGGTGTTTTTTGTTGGGTGAGGTTTGGCTGGCTGGGTTGGTTTTTGGTGGGTTTGGTTTGGTTTCGTTGGGTTTTGTTGGGTGGGTTTGGTTGAGTTTTGTTGATTGGGATTGGATGGGTTTTGTTGGGTTTTGTTGGGTGGGTTTTGGTGGGTTTTGTTGGATGGGTTTGATTGTTCTGGTTGGTTGCGTTTTGTTGGGTGGGTCTGTTTGGGTTTTGTTTGGTTTCCTTGGGTGGGTTTTGTTGGGTGTTTTTGGTTGAGTATTGTTGGGTTTTCTTGGATGGGTTTGGTTTGGTTTTGTTGGGTGGGTTTGGTTGAGTTTTGTTGGGTGGGTTTGGTTGGGTTTTGTTGGGTTCGTTTGGTTGGGATTTGTTGGGTTTTGTTGGGTTTTGTTAGGTAGGTTTGGTTGGGATTTGTTGGGTCTTGTTGGGTTTTGTTGGATGGGTTTGGTTGGGTTTTGTTGGGTGGGTTTGGTTGGGTTTTGTTGGGTTTTGTTGGGTTTTGTTGGGTTGGTTTGGTTGGGTTTTGTTGGGTTTTGTTGGGTTTTGTTTGGTGGGTTTGGTTGGGTTTGGTTGGGTGGGATTGGTAGGGTTTTGTTGGGTGGGTTTGGTTGGGTTTTGTTGGGTGGGTTTTGTTGGGTTATGTTGGGTTTTGTTTGGTGGGTTTGGTTGGGTTTGGATGGTTGGGATTGGTTGGGTTTTGTTGGGTGGGTTTGGTTGGGTTTTGTTTGGTAAGTTTTGTTGGGTTTTGTTTGGTGGGTTTGGTTGTTTTTTGTTGGTTGGGTTTGGTTGGGTTTTGTTGAGTGGGTTTGGTTGGGTTTTGTTGGGTTTGTTTGGTTGGGTTTTGTTAGGTAGGTTTGGTTGGGATTTGTTGGGCGTTGTTGGATGGGTTTGGTTGGGTTTTGTTGGGTGGGTTGGCTGGGGTTTGTTGTGTTTTGTTTGGTGGGTTTGGTTGGGTTTTGTTGGGTGTGTTTTGTTGGGTTTTGTTGGGGTTTTTTTTGGTGGGTTTTGTTGCATTGGTTTGGTTGGGTTACGTTGGGTTTTCTTGAGTGGGTTTGGTTGGGTTGTGTTGGGTTTTGTTGGGTGGGTTTGGTTGGGTTTTTTTGGGTGGAATAGGGTCATGCGTTCCGTTGGGGTTTTTGGGTGGGTTTCGTTAGGTTTTGTTGGGTGGGTTTGGTTGGGTTCTGTTGGGTTTTCTTGGTTGGGTTTGGTTGGGTTTTGTTGGGTGGGTTTGGTTGGGTTTTGTTGGGTTTTCTTGGATGGGTTTGGTTGGGTTTTGTTGGGTGGGTTTGGTTGGGTTTTGTTGGGTGGATTTGGCTTGGTTTTGTTGGATGGGATTGGTTGGGTTTTGTTTGGTGGGTTTGGCTGGGTTTTGTTGGGTTTTGTTGGGTTTTGTTTGGTTTTGGTGGGTGGGTTTGGTTGGGTTCTTTGGGTCGGTTTGGTTGGGTTTCGTTGGGTTTGGTTGGTTGTTTTTTGTTGGGTGGGTTTGGTTGTGTTTCGTTGGGTTTTGTTAGGTGGGTTTTGTTGGGTTTTGTTGGGTTTTCTTGGGTGGGTTTGGTTTGGTTTTGTTGGGTTCGTTTGGTTGGGTTTGTTGGTTGGGTTTTGTTGGGTGGGTTTGGTTGGGTTTAGTTGGGTTTTGTTCGGTTTTGTTGGGTGGGTTTTGTTGGGTTTTGTTGATTGGGTTTGGTTGGGTTTTGTTGGGTTTGGTTCGGTGGGTTTGGTTTCGTTTTGTTGGGTGGGTTTGGTTGGGTTTTTGGGGGTGGAATATTGTTGCGTTCCGTTGGGGTTTTTGGGTGGGTTTCGTTAGGTTTTGTTGGGTGGCTTTGGTTGGGTTTTGTGGGTTTGGTTGGGTTTGTTTGGTTGGGTTTTGTTTTGTGGGTTTGCTTGGGGTTTGTTGGGTTTTGTTGGATGGGTTTGGTTGGGTTTTGTTGGGTGGGTTTGGTTGGGTTTTGTTGACTTTTGTTGGGTGGGTTTAGCAGGGTTTGCTTTGTGGGTTTTGTTGTGTTTTGTTTGGTTTTTTGGGTTTGTTTGGTTGTCTTTTGTTGGATTTTGTTGGGTGGGTTTGGTTGGGCTTTGTAGGGATTGGTTGGGTGGGTTTGGTTTGGTTTTGTTGGGTGTGGTTGGTTGGGGTTTGTTGGGTGGGTTTGGTTGGGTTTTGTTGGGTTGGTTCGGTTGGGTAATGTTGGGTTTTGGTGGGTGGGTTTGGTTGGTTTTTGTTGGGTTTTGTTAATTTTTGTTTGGTGGGTTTTGTTGGGTTTTGTTGGGATATGTTGGGTAAGTTTGGTAGGGGTTTTGAGGGTTTTGTTGGATGGTTTTTTTGTTCGGTTTTGTTCTTATTTGTTGGGTGGTTTTGGTATGGTTTAGCTAGGGTTTGTTTGGTGGGTTTGGTTGGGTTTTGTTTCGTGGGTTTGGTCGGGTTTTGTTGGGTGGGTTTGGTTGGGTTTTGGGGGTTTTGTTGGGTTTGTTTGGTTGGGTTTTGTTGGGCTTTGTTCGGTGGGTTTGGTTGGGTTTTGTTGGGATTTGTTTTGTGGGTTTGATAGGGTTTGTTGTGTGGGTATGGGTTTTCTTTGGGTTTGGTTGGGTTTCGTTGCAATTGGTTGGGTGGGTTTGGTAGGGTTTTGCTGGGTTTTGTTGGGTGGGTTTTGTTTTGTTTTGTCGGGTGGGTTTGGTTGTGTTTGGTTGGGTTTTGTTGGATGGATTTTGTTGGGTTTTGTTGGGTAGGTTTGGCTGGGGTTTGTTGGGCTTTGTTCGGTGGGTTTGGTTGGGTTTTGTTGGGATTTGTTTTGTGGGTTTGATAGGGTTTGTTGTGTGGGTATGGGTTTTCTTTGGGTTTGGTTGGGTTTCGTTGCAATTGGTTGGGTGGGTTTGGTAGGGTTTTGCTGGGTTTTGTTGGGTGGGTTTGTTTTGCTTTGTCGGGTGGGTTTGGTTGTGTTTGGTTGGGTTTTGTTGGGTGGGATTGGTTGGGTTTTGTTGGGTGGGTATGGTTGGGCTTTGTTTGGTTTTCCTTTGTGGGTTTGGTTGGGCTGTTGGGATTTGTTGGGTGGGTTTGGTATGGTTTTGTTGAGTTTTGTTGGGAGGGTTTGGCTGGGTTTTGTTGGGATTTGATGGTTGGGTTTTGTAGGGTTTGCTGGGTTTTGTTGAGTGGGTTTGGTTGGGTTTTGTTGGGTGGGTTTGTTTGGTTTTGTTGGGATTTGTTGGGTGGATTTGGTAGGGTTTCTCTAGGTTTTGTTGGGTGGGTTTTGTTTGATTTTGTTGGGATTTGTTGGGTGGATTTGGTAGGGTTTCTCTAGGTTTTGTTGGGTGGGTTTTGTTGGGTTTTGTTTCTTTGGTTTGGTGGGGTTTTGTTAAGTGGGTTTGGTTGGGTTTTGTTGGGTGGATTTGGTTGGGTTTTGTTGGGATTTCCTTCTCAAAAGAAATCACTGCCATTCTAGTTGACTGCAACCGAAACCCTGGCAATTTCCTCCCTCTTTTTCATACCTTTGAAGGGAGTCAGAAAGCTTTAAGATGATCCATCTCTGTAGGTTGGGGGATTTACGAATACAGTATGCCCAGAGCATCCCCTACTTGTCATAAGAGATAACTCCAGGGAGCATATGAACCTATTCTATGAATCCAAACCTGAAGTTAAATTATATTTCAGACCATACTTCAACTTTACTTCTAACCAAGTTAACACTTGGTATGTCACTAACCAACATCTATTTAATTCAGGGGACATCACCCAATTGAACTAGTTTCTGTTCAGAGAAAAGTAGTATATTTGGAGAAAATGCCTGAAATCACGGAGAAGCTTATTTAGGGGTTCATTAGTAGGTGAGGGAAGATACAATGTATGAAATTGCATCCGAGTGGTTTTAAATAATTTGTTGTAACTGTTGTTCCATTCAGAGCAGTAAAACAAAGTTTCATTACTTTCAAGATTTGAATAAAAGCTTTGGAAGATGGTTATTCTCTGGACCAGATACACCACCTTACGTCTCCATTGACAACATTTCTACATGAATTACATAACATTATGGGTCATGAAAGATATGAAATCATTTACCAAGTAATATAGAATGTTACTGTTGTTGGTGAGGATAGTTGATAGTTTTACTTGACTCATAGATATGGTTGTATCAAGGGACTAATTGCAAGTTTCTTTTCAGAGTTTTCTGTTTTTATTTATTTATTTATTATTTTTTTTTTTTGTTTATCTCAAAATTCTCTAAAATAGTACTCAGCCTGCAACCTAAAACCATACTCAATATGATCATTTCCCTGTGGTCACCCAAGTAGAGTCGATATCACCT
The DNA here is from genome assembly GCA_037179385.1 of Holothuria scabra. NCBI lineage: Eukaryota > Metazoa > Echinodermata > Holothuroidea > Aspidochirotida > Holothuriidae > Holothuria > Holothuria scabra. The sequence continues at coordinate 36,203,422 of CM074191.1, forward strand.
GCCCTAACAAACAATCATGATTGTGGGATTATCTCTGTAATATATTTTTAACTCAACCCACTGGTGTGGGTAGAGCTTATATGATACATTGGGAGAATTGTCTGTCTCTTTTCAAGGGGTTTTATTTTCTGCAGCATTCCATGAATTTTTTTTTTTTTTTTTTTTTTTTAAATTTGCAGTGACTATGGTATATTGGGATGGCAACACAGGTTGTTTCTAGAACATGATTTGACAAATAGGAGTGGCCTATTTTATCATTTCCCCTCTATCTGGAGGGTCATGGTCAGCATATTGACTATCCTTAAGTCCAAGAGCTTGTGTACTGAGACAAATTTTTAGTTTGTTTTTTACTGTTACTTTTAAACATAATTGTGTTTCCTATAGATCCAGTGTCTACTGTGTGGATGTTCAATATGTCATGATTATAGTGTTCCTAGATAACCAAATTATTTAAGTATCTAATACACAGCCCTTCTTGGTGGTTTTATGAACGAGGGAGATTATTGATTTTTATCATTGTACACCCTATACCAACTGGGGGGTTAAGTAACAGTAATGTTGCTCGTCTTCTTTGATCATAACTTCTTCCTATATTCCTTTTCTTTTATATGGGTTATATTTAGGCAAGTTTGTGTATATTACACATAGGCCTTATTCTCCATCCATGAAAACATAAACTAGACAACAATTGTACTGACTTCTTGAAGTAACTGGAATTTCAGCAAAGCTTCAGTGGGGAAAACGGTTCTTATTCATCCTGTGACTACGCACATATGTACAGCAACTCTTGCTTAAAAATGATGAGTTTTGCTGGTTGAAACATGAAGCTAGTCTTTTGTTTTATGAGGAAGCCCAGTTATCTGTGCATACTCATGTACATGTTTACAATTATGTCTTTCACAAAAGCGCTCTGGCCTATATGTATGCTTCAAAAGTACTGATTGAAGGTAGACAGTAGAGGATCTTATTGAAATAACAGCTCAAGCATCTCTCAATCAAACGCTTCAAAATATCTCTATTTTTTTACTTTCAGCAAGGGATTGTACATTTCTATTGCATAATGTATTATTTCTATACATATCCACATTTTGGTTGGAAACATTCATATTAAAAATGATTTTTCAAGAGGAACAAACCCCCTTTCCATAGTACCATATGGATAAAAAATGTTCCAACAAATTGTGTGACCCAAAATTAACAATGAAAGGAAAGCAGACTTTTTATATTGAAGGTAAACACTTCTTTGCATCACAACTTTAGCTAATCAGAGGGGCAGGTTTCTTGCTATGAGCTATTGGAGAGTCAAAAAATTAGAAAAATTCAAAATGAATAATCAAAGGAATGAACAAACAATCAAATAAACAAATAAAAACAGAAAAAACAACATTACATCGCTGTTAACAACATTAAATTACATTGACCTGCAAATTAGTCATGCTGGTGTTAACCTGATTTTAAATTAAAAAATGTTTTCTATCTGATATGAACTTTTTCTCTTTAATTTTAGCCAAACTATGGACAGAGAGCTGTCGCAAGAAGCGAAAGCGGCAGGTTGCTCAGATGTTCAAACCAGTGATTGTTGAAAAGTTTCAGAGGAAGAAGCCAGGAGCTTCAACTGAGTTATGAAATTACCCTTTGGGTTAAAGAGGAGAGATAAATCATGACAGGGAAGCTTAATTTGTACCAAAAATCTTTGAGAAGAAAGGTCAGCTAGTTAGATGAGGTTTTACAGTTTAGTTTCCAACCAGCTGGTTTACATCGGGGTGGTCAAGGTCTTTTATAACGTTGTGACTCACAGGCTTGTTTTTTCCTACTCCATTGCTTTTGATTAACATCAAGCTCATTGGCAGCAAACATGGAAGAGTATTTAATGGTGCAATTCAGTTTTCAAAAATTTGTGATAAGATACTTTTACCAAAATATGCACAAAACTATTGCAAGGTAGGATTAAAAATTTTCAAACACTTTGTGCTAGCATTGTCATGTAGTCCCCAATTTGTTGACACTGCAACCAGATCCAAAAGATTGTATTTTTATTTTTCCTTACAAATATCTCCCATTGATATTACAATTAAAAGATTGCATATTTATGGTAAACAAGTGAGTTAATCTACTTTTAATGTTATAAAAAGTTATTTGCCAGGATGTAATTACTTCAAACAACGTGATCCTTTAGGGCTCGGATTTTTCAATATTTTCTAAAAGCACTTCAAAGACGTAACAGATTTTTATGCAGTTTTAAATTATCTAAATGTGAGCCAGACCTCTGATCAAAAATAGGGAGAGAAGTTAAAACTTTTATTGGTTGCAAAATTATTTTTAAACTCCCTCCTTGTCTTAATGTGGAGAGCAAGTATAAATGGTTTCAATACAGGACCATTACTAGAATACTAGGAACAAATCATTTATTACATATCATCCACATTGCAGTATGAGACTTATATTCATTTGAAAGAAAGAACCGGAGGTTATTTTACCCTTTTTTTAAGCGTCAAAAGTAGTTCCTGTATGGAATCTTTAAGTGTTTAAATTATGTTGAATTATGGTAAGGTGCTTTTTCTAAACAATTTTACAATTTGGTTTCGGCCTCACAATAATCAAAGTTAATAGGCTATTTTAGAAGCTTATTATGTGACTTAAATTCTTCATTTATAAACCCCTGTCACACTTTTCCAGGCAGGCTACAAGAGCAAGGGATTTGTTGCACACAGGAAAATTTCTGAGGGCAGGTCAATTAGATTTTGAAGGGTTTGGCATGAAACTTTTTGTTGTGTGATACTTGCATGAGTTTTGCATGTTTTAAGTGTGACATGGGTACCACACGCATGAGAGTTCCATGTTAGCTCAGGGACGCTCAATGTCACTGTAGATTACGTTCGTGGTAGTTACATGTCACCTGGGTGGGAGTTGCCTGCAATGTACAAGGTTTACCTCAGCCGATTGGTGGCATATTAACATAGCAGAGGTATAGCAGAATGCCAGCAACTTACCTGCAGCAAGCCCTTGGTGTACCAGAGGAGAAAAGTAACTTGCCTGCAATATGCCCACACTTTCCTCGTGCCATACCCACAGAATTGATGCTTGGAACGCAAGTTGGCAGTACCATCACAGTTCCTTGCCCCCAAAATGCAAGCTCCATGCCCGCATCTGACACAGGCGTGTACCAAATTGTCACATGGTCACAACCAACCTATTTTCTCCAAGGGGGTTTACTGCTGGTGACTTGCTAGAGCTATGGGCCCCCTGCGGGTATTCTGCAGAAACATCTGAACATCATTCACTTGGAACAAGTTTTGAGCCTGTTCTTAAATTGACTGGGGGCAACCTTCACTTCCATGCACTCAGCTCCGAGCAAGTAGTACAGGCAAGATATGGGTGAGATAGTTTAGGTCCGTGCTACCTGAGGGGAGCTGTCACCTTCAAGTTGCACACATTGCTTGCCTGGAATAGTCTGGCAGGGGCTATAAAAATAAATATAACTTCACAGGGATAGTCTTTTCTTTGTTTGTGAAAGAAGTCAGCTTTTATGTTGTTGTTGTTGAATATTACATTGCAAAAATCATGATAAGCTAAATGATATTTTTATGAATGGTGAAAGTGGATTGATACTTTTCTGTTGAGCAAGCTTAATATATTGTAATAGATTCTTTGACTGACTATCAAAGAAGTTCTCTTTAAACTTTGTAGAGAGCACTGTCTTGAGGGAGTAAGTTAGCTTTCTCCTCTTTCTTCTTATTCTATATATTTTTTATCCTCCTTTAGTTGTATTTCTCATTGGTTCTCATGTTCTTTGCATTGCATTTTGTGGTACTTACTGTACTTCAAAAGTAAATCTTTAAGTTTATACTATTGTTGAATTGTTGTATTCTTGTAAAGCATCCAGTCATGCCCAGCCCCCTGGGTGTTATTTGTTCTAAAAACAGAGCAAAAAAGAAAACAATAGTCATGTAAAATGGTAATACAATATCTGATGAAATAAGTTGGCACAGAAATCAATAAATTAGATATCTCCTTTCACTTAGAAAAAAATTGAGTTACTCCCCTTAATTTCATAGTTTAGTGAGAAAAAATTGCCATATGACTCTTAAAAACTAACCATCATCAACAACCAACAACAGAGATTCCCCCAAAACACCTAAGGGTGGGGGCTGATCATGGCTAAACTCCAAGTACAAATAGATTGTCTAAGGTTTAAAATATATGTGGGTTCAGGGGGACAAAAGCTTTCTTCAAGGCCCTTGTTAGCTGCAGTTTGAAGGGTTTTAAAGGTCATTTATTTATGTATGTTCATACATTGCTGAAGAGTGTCCTCTCTTCCGAAAAGAATCCAACACATTGACAATTTTTTAATTTTCATGGAATAAAAAGGGGGGGAATTATACCCACCTTCTTTTGGAAACCTTTGGGAAAGGGGAAACAAATCCCCCTTTCCCACCCCTGCTGGGAACACAGAACCATGAAACAAAAGTAACTACACTAATCCAAATTTGGATGCATGAATATCAAATCAGTATAAACATGTAGCAAGAGAGTATTAATACTTTTGACATATGATTAAAATATGACAATTCTAATTCAATATGATAGGGTCAGCTTATTCTACTTTATTTAAGTTTCAGTGAATATCCATATTTGTTTTTTTTCTTTTCAGATTGACACAATGGCTGCTGAATATCTAGCTAAAACCAATTGTATGCACTGCACTTAAAATGGAATTGTGAGTAACTTTCATAGCAACTTCAAAAGAAAATTTATTGATTGATCTACTTCAAATATTGAAAAACAAAAATGGAACCATTTGGACAGAAAGGAACGCAGAAGGGCTCAGTGGAAACTTAATTGAAATGAAATAAATTTTGAAAGCTATCACATGTCATAATGAAAGAACTGAAGAGTAAACACAGAATACACAGATAACTGACTAAGCTCATCTTTACCATTCTTCAAGAAATCTGTAATAATGACCATTTTTAGCTCAACCCACAAAGTGTGGGTGTAGCGTATGTGGTACAGTGGGGTATATATCTTGAAGGAGTGTGTTTGTTTGCTGAAGTGGACATGTTCATTTGTGCTGGAATTTTGAAGCCTGCTAAGGCAGTCTCCTAAGTATGGAAGTAATACAGTATGTCAGAATTACATGCTGAAAGCCAACTGATCCTACAGTAATGCAGCATCTGTTTCACAGCTCTTTACTGTGTGAGGACATTGAATACAGTTGAGTTTATGGTTTATCCAAGAAGTTCCTATATTTGGCTCATCATCCCTGGTTTTCATGGTGTTATTTGAGCTGACGTTTGAAATATGTTGAAGACTTTCGCTTTTCTCCTTTAAAGCCTAGTCACAATTCAGGAATTAATTACTTGGAGCACTTTCTGTTTAAAGAGGAAGTGCAATCATCCCAACTTGAATTAGTGTAGTACACTGTCCGATTTCATGATTGTGCTCCTCAAATGTGAAATCAAATTTACTAGGAGTAACTTCTTGGTTTGCATGTAAGTCCCAAATAGTATAACAGGTACTTTGTTGAGAAGTAAGGAGAAAATTGTGATATGTAGCTATATCTTCAAAATAAGTTTGGGATGACTGTTGTTGACCTAAACCAAGCAACACTATACCTAAACCTAATGTTCAAGTCTGTTAAACTGCTGCATGCAATCCTGGAAAAAATTCTATACATTGGTCAGTCTCCTGCTACTCCCTTCATTGTTGAAATCCTTGCAATTTTGGGTGAGTTTTGTCGATGAAAACATTGATTTGGAGGAAAGGAATTTTGGAAGACCATCAAATCTGCGCATACATGTTGCTAGTGATGTTGCTATATTTGGGCAAAGGTGAAAACATTATGGTTAGCACAAAGGTATGTATAAAGTGCAGACCATAATTGTGTTCAAATAAAAATTTCAAACAGACCATTATATTGAGCTGCTCTAGTTTGAGGAAAGTGCGTTTAAGTTTTGGCCCATGCCATGATGAAATACATACATTTTGCAATAAATCTTGCAAACAACTCATTGTGCACCCCGAAATTTTGTCTACAGAAAAAGCATCACAGTGGCTTGTCAGTTTCAGTTTTCAAAACTGGCACACTAAAACTAGCATCTCATTCATACTTGTGATAATCAGTGACTTCATTTGATTCATTATGGTCTTGTGACAGTGTGTTGCCCAATGATAAACTCAGGGTAGTGTATAAACATATTCATTTAGCTTGAGATTGTGCTCTTTTAGTGTGGTTTACTTGTGAAATTTTGTTTTGTTCCATTTTTTAAATCAAAGCATTGTGGTGCAAGCATATGAATGAAAACGAGTGTGCATTAAATGCATGCTCATGGGGGTTAACACTGTCACTAGTTGCAATAGAGCTGCAACCTTGTGCATTGAGTGCATTAAGTGCGTGCTCATGGGGGGTTAACTTTATCATTGGCTGTGATAGAGCTGCACCCTTGTGCATTGACTGCATTTAAAGAAAGGTCCAGAACTAAATTCATGTTTGATATGTTAAGGAGGAACAAATTCCAAGGCAGGACACTTATGATGTTACTACTAAAATTGAAATTAAACATGGGAAATGAATGAAACCTTTACCAGACTGCTTAGAATACGTTTCTCTTCCACATATCAAAAATAAATTTGGCTTTGGACAATTCTTTTAAATGCATGCTAATGGGGGTTAACACTGTCACTGGTTGTGATAGAGCTCCAGTGACAGCTCAATAGGGCTTATGTACCTATGTCACTGCATTGGGGTTCTCTGTGTCTTTCCATCTAGGCGTCCCTTTTACAACAATTGTTACTAAGGTGGTGTTGCATGTGACTTTTCGGTAACAGCACAAGTTCTTCAAGTTGACCTTTTGCATCCAGTGGGAGGCACTGATGTCACGTGCACAATTTCGATAGGTACCCGTGGAATTTTGTTCCTTATGTTTTTGTGCATTCAGCAACATCTTTCAATGGCTACAGTGTAATGGTGCTAGGATGTGGACCCTATTACATTGGTGAGTGTCTGTCTCTTCTTAAGTTTCATCAGTGCCCATGATGATTCAATATCTACAAAAAAGTATTAATTTTTGGCAATATGTATATTGACATGAAAGGAAACTCCACTTAGCTCATTTGAAAAGAGAAGAGCCACCACTGCTCTTGTACAGTGTCAAAAAAGAAGAATACAATCACAATGCCTCGGTTGTGCTGGTCACTGGACATTTCCTGAGTAGCTTCAAGGATCAATGCACACTCACAATTCTCCATTGAAATTGACTAAATCCATCTCTCCTACCGTGTGCCTGCTATGGCAGGTACCAAATTTGAAAGGTAGCTAAGGGGCTTTTCCTAGCATGGACAATTCTTTTTGTTAGTTTTGTAAGGTTTTTTTTTTCTTTCCTTTTTGGCAAGCAAATTGAGGTTTACGAAAAGGAAGACTTAGGAATCATTCTGTATGAATTAAATAGTTTATGTACCAAACTACTGCTATGTCAGTGAAAAGAAGTTGTAAAGGATACAAGAGCCCGGGCTCTCAAACATGGGCAATTCGACCTCTGCGATGTCCTCACATGCAGCCCACAGAAGAGTGAGAACATTGAAGTGTACCTCAAGTCAAAAAAATTCAAAAATACGTATTAAAGACCATGCAAAATGAATTCTTAACAGTCCAACTTCCATTTTCATGGGACATTCGTTAGCTGAGATACAAATGTTGAAGTTTATTCACTCAACGTAAAGTGATACATTGCACAATTATTTGTGATGTCATTGTTGTACTACTCAAATTACAATTTTTGTATGTCTTTAATTTTGTTAATGTTACTGCACCTTTTAACAAGGTGTGATATCACTCTTACTCTTATGGGATGATGTGATTAATTCCTCTATGTGGTATATGTTATGCGAGCAAACAGAAAGGTTCAAGGTCTTAAAAACATTTTTCAATTTTAAAGGGAGACAAAACAGGTTATGCCACTTGTACAACAGGAAAGTCACAAATGATTGCACAATGGACCAATTTGCTTTGAGTGAATAAACTTCAACATTTTATATCTTGGCTCAGGAATGTCCTATGAAGACAGGAGTTGTACTGTTAGAATTCATTTCTCGTGGTCTTCAATATATATTTTTGATTTTTTTTTTTTTTTTGTCTTAAGGTACATTTTAAGTCAAATTTCCTGAATGCAACATCTTGAGCATTTAAATAGTGTTCACTTTGGCCAACAGATCATCTGTTGATTCACGTGTGATGGACCCAATCATCTTCATTTCATTTATTGTTTCATTTCAGAACAACATATCATACATGTGAAAAAGATCAATTTCATCATATAAGAAAAAGTCATGAAAAGGGAAGTGTGTTAAAAAGAACCTTGAGGGTTTGTTTAGAATACACTCCCCAAAAAGCATTAAACTAAAGTAAATGTTTTTAAGTATACAGGAATTAAAAAAGTTACAAAAATAGTGCACTTATGTCTAACTTAGTTTGAATACCAGTCCACTCACTTCTTCTTCCCTCCTCAAAAAACGTTCCCCCCCCCCCCCCCCCCGTCCTTATCTTAGGAAATTACGAGCGGATACTTAGCAATGCCATAAGACAATTCTATCAGATTTTCCGGAAGGTCTACAGGCAAGATTAGGTTGACCTGAAAAGCTGTTCCAAAATACTTTCACAGCACGATATCTCAGACTGTATCTAGTGAGGTTTTTCCCATGCACGAATCGAAGGAGTGACAAATTTTTTGTGTTGTACGAGTGAAATGAGCAGTTTTTCTCAAAAAAGCCGTAGAAAGATGATGACAGAGTGTTATTTATAAAGAAACGATAAGCAAATGTTGAAATACTTAGCCTAATAATGTCATTCAGTTTTTAGTAGGTTTAAGGATTTAAATAAGCTGTTGGAATGATCAGAAGGGCAAGCAGGGCATATATGTTGAAGGGCTCTTTTTTGGAGAACAGTTAATTCATTTAAATGACGAATAGTGGTACCAGATCAGACAATACAGCAATAAGACAAATATGGTAGAATAAGGGTAAGGTAAATCTGTCTCAGGATAAATTGAGGAAAAATATACTTCAATCTACAAAGAATACCTACACCTTTAGAGACCAGATTGGAGATGTGTGAAATGTGTTTTTCCCATGAAAAGATTGGAGTCGATGTACACCCCATTTTGCATATTTGGCTTGCTGGATTCACTGTTCCATATTTTCTATTATTACTAGTTGAAAACTAGGTAGTTGGTTTAGATGCGTTCAAAGATAACTTATTTGCAGCAAACCACTTTGAAAATACAGATAACTTGTTACAGACAGTAGTTTGTAATGTTGATAGTTAATTTGAGAAGGAAATATTTGTATCATCAGCAAACAGAATGAGATTAGATTGTTTGGAAGCAAGACTGGTATCATTCATATAGATTATAAATAGCAAAGGACCAAGAATAGAACCCTGCAGAACTCCACATTTAACATTTTTAAAAGTAATCAGATTTACAATTCTTAGGTGATACAAACTGCTTTCAATTATGTAAATAGCTTTTAAACCAGGAGAGTAAAGAACCTCTAATGCCATAAAAGGCTAGTTGTGGAAAAGAATAACTTGGTCTAATGTGTCGAATGTTTTTAACAAATCCAGGAAAACACCTAAGGAATTTTCATGCAAGTCAATGGCTTTACTAATCATGTCAATAGTATAAGTTGAAGTCAGTATGGTTGAGTGACCCGAGCAAAAACCATACTGTCCTTTAAATAGAATATTATGTTTTGTTAGGAAACTTTTTAGGAAAAATATTAATCTTTCTGATCTCAAAAAGGTATTCCTTCCAACATGTAGAGCATTCTGGATGTCAAATATCTCGCTTACTATTGACATCTATGTAAAACAGATTTCTAATGGTAGGTTGTTTTCTTTTCAAATGTGGTATCCAAAAAAATCTAGGGATCAGAAGGTTTAAGTTTAGCCTCACTGTAGAGACACAAAGCTGGGAGACATGAGTTAAAGTGAGTTAAACTGGCCTCAGCACAAACCGTGGTAGGGCTGAGGTGAGTTGTGATTCTGTGTGTACCAGATGCTGGATTCACTGTTGCTGAATGTTTCAACAGCAGTAAAACAAAAGACTCACAAAAATGCAGCATACCATCAAAAATATTGAGGAACCCCACACAAAGGTATACATATCAGATTAGGGCCAATGAACTTTTTTGTTTCAATAATTGTCCTTGTTACATAACATATTGAGATATTGTCACTCTAGCCAGGTGCTAGTTGTAGTTAAATATCCTCTTTTTCAGCATTGTCCACGTTGAGGGAGATTAAATTTCATTTCAATCATAAATTCGTGCAGCTATGTACCATGGTAAAATTATGTAGGAATCAGAGTTCGAACTTGATAATCTGATAAGCTGATGAGGTTTTTTTTTATTTTTCTGAAAAGTGGTACAACATTTGTGCAAAATGAAACAGGGTCATTGCAGGCCATTCTGTGTACCCCTTTTTCCCATAAAGCAATATTGTGTGTATTAAGTATGGTATTTTGTCTTAGACTTCAAGACTTAGACTTAGACTTACTCTCTTAAATCAACCATGAAGTTTCTAAACAGGATGTTTCTTCTCAACCTTCAAATTGTGTTCTTCACCAAAAGTTTTCAATGAGATAAGGCATTAGGAAGGGGAGTGTTAAACAAACAGAGTGAAAGGCAGAAGGAAAACGACTTTTATTGGAACTGGTACAAATCAGCTGTTGTTTATGAGACTTATTTCCATGTAGCTGGATAATTGCTTGATTATTGAATTTGTTGTTTCAATATTTGATAATTATTTCAGTTTTTATAGCATAAAATTTACAGTGTCAGAATGTTAAAAACCTTCTGCTGTTAATAGTTTAATGACCACAATACAATACTATCACTTTACCAACCCATTCTGCATGTGATATGGGAAGAGTTCGTTTCATACTCTATTTTCGTACCTGAAGCCATGGTACCCGATCACCAGAACTATGGTTTCTCTTTTCAGTTGCATCATTGAAAACTTAAATAAATAGCTCCTCCGCTGCAAGATTACCATTGGTCATAAGCCAAGTATTGAAATTCTGTATCATAGTTGCTCTACTTTTCAAGAAAAGCTGCTTGCATGGAGGATAAAGTAAATTGTTGACAGGAGACATGTCACCTTAACAGAATATCTCCAGGGAGTAATGCTGAATTTGACTGGTGTGCAGTGTCCTGTACCATCTTAACAGGACATGGGACGAAGGGATGTAATGGTGAACCACTACCAAGAAACTGGTAGCACAGACCTTACTTTTAAGAGCTCTCATGAGAAAGTGTGCTGGATGTTTATAACCAAAAGGTAAGATTCTGAACCTCAATCAGCCAATCCCTTTACCCTCATTTTTTTCATTTACCTCCCCAATTCCCAGTGTATGAGTGTTAGAGTTAAGAAACAAATGAACATTGTTGGCTGATAAAATGATTTGTGAAAGTGAAATCAACTTTTACATTTCAAACAACAATGTTATCACAGATAAAACTAGTCGAGCTCATTTTTTTCTGCCAGACCTACAGCTCATTCCTCTCCTTCAGACTCTCCCGTTGTCTATCTTTCCTGTGAATGAGAGGTGTCTTGTTTTCTCCTTACTTCACCCGTCAGATATGTCAATGCCCTTGTAAAGTTCACATTCCTCATTTACCTTTACCTTTGATGCCTTGTTATCTCTGCCCAAACCCTACTGACAGGATTACCATCGTGTTACATTAGTTCATGCCTTGTTCCATTGCAACATTTTGTCTGCTATGTCTATTCTCATGCATGCTGCTGTGATTTTGTTGGAGGACGGATACCAAATAACCTTGCTCTTCCTCTCATCAAGGCAAATGCCAACATACTTGTAACAGGTGTACCTCAGCTCCACAACGCAGAAGAAAGGTAGGTCATTGTGTTTATTTCCTACCTGAGTGAAAGTGCAAGGAAAGTGAAGGATAGCAAGCCTTTGACTAGTGGCAGTGGTAGAGCTGGGATAAATCTAGCCTCTCCCTCATGGGGGGAGGGGATCAATTGGGAAACAGCATGTCTCAAAAATACATATTGGGATGCGGAGGGTTGCATTTTAAAGTTTTCCCACCCTGGGTCAGGTCCTCTTGATGGTATGATTGAGGGCATGCTGGGAAAAATCTCATAGCTACTTGTTACAGGAGACCATGGCAAGAACCTTTGATAAAGTCAAGTTCAGTGAAATATTGTTTGTGTGCTTAGATCCACAAAGCTACCTAGGAAATGTCCACTAACTGACACAAAAGAGGCATTGTGATTGCATTCTTCCATGAAATTAAGATCAAAAGCAGCAACAGCTGTCAGAATTTATCTTTTTAGTCCATACCAACAAAGCTGGTGTTAGCTATTGTGATCACAAGGCAATCTACCTATATGTCTATTTGTCAATCTGTTAAAAGAAGGGTTTAAGATCACATCAAGACTGGATAGTCAGAGGGGTACTTATTCTAAGCATTTCACTGAAATTTGCTTTGAAATCCAATGCGCAGGGAAAGTTTTTGCATTCTCAACAAAATGTAATCTTAAGGCAAACACGTATGACATCATATCTTTATATTAATGGACATTCTTTTGTTTTTCTGTAAATTTCACAACCAATTTTCTCCTCAAAAATCTCACATTATGAGAATGTGATTGCATAAATGGCATGAGAACTTAAAAAAAACTTTGCTTTCACCACAGGTGGAGGAGTTCCTTTCCCATTTTACTGCAATGTAAACACAACAGTCTGAAAAAACAAAGTTAAACAAAGCATTTCTTGTCAATGTGAGGAAGTGATATAACCTCTGCTACCCTCAGATTCATTTTGGAACACAAATCTGTTGACTTCATATGGTGATGTCTCTAGAATTGCATGTCTGATTTGAATGGAACTTGCAACAACCTAGGCAAATTTGGTTCCTCTTTCACATATAAAAATTAAAATTTAGCTTAAACTTCCCCTTTAACATTTGTTCAAAATGCCTCTCCTTCATGCTTTCATGGATTTGTTTAAAACTTGGATGCAATGTCCCTTGGGTAATGGGCAATACAGGGTGCTCATGAATATTTGGTCCAAGGTTCTACATGGGCCGTATGGTCCATTTTATGAAATTCTGCAAAGTGCTTCTTCTCCTTCAGATTCTGTTGTACTATGATGATTTGTCATAATGATACTCTGATACTCTGGTGATGGTCCTTTCAAGGTATTCAGGAATTTGGGATGCAAGGCTCAAGATGGTTCTAAGGTGACCTGTGCCTTACACCCCTACAAATTTTCTTTTTCAGTGTAAATGGTTTGTAATAATGAAGCAGGGTGATGCCTTTGTGGTGTGCACAAACATCAGAAAAAGATAGCACATGACTTTTTGGTGACACTCTGAATGATGCCTTAAGGGTGCTCAAGATTTGAAATCATTTACTCATGTTGCCCATGTACTACTAAAGAAAACCTAGGAACCTTTAGCTGAAGGTATGAGAGCTCGTGCAACGATGACAACGGCGACGACGGCAGTGCCTCACTCCAACCCAGCTTAAACATTGTAGATAACTGCAAATTACATTTTGTCATAAAAGGAGCATGTCAAAGGTCACAGATTTGTAAAAATTCATGAAGAGACAGTCTTTCCAATGACCCTTTGAATGCAGACTAACATTGATATTTTCAAAATGAAATTACATGACCCATTCTAAGTTTCTCTTCATATCCTCATTAAGTACTGTATTCTGTAGTGTGTTGCACAAAATGAAACTATGAACAAAGCACACAAAATTTATTCAGGGTTAAAGGGAAAGCACAGTCATCCCAATTAGAATTAGTATTGTTGTCAGTCCCATTTTATGAAGGGCTCTTGAGAATCAAATAACAATTGTTTTCCTTGCTGAATTGTTCAATTTGTGAAGAGCAACTCATTGCTTAAAGCAGCTTATGCTGTTTGATGAAAAAAAAATAACCTTCATCGTTAATCTTGCTCTTCCATTTGATACCAACCCGATAGAAATCCTTCACCCCAGGTTTTTTTTCGGTGAAATTTCACTAATTATAGCGCTAATTACAATAGAAAAAAACTTCATCTACTTTTTTCGGCTAAACTCTTATGCAAAGACAACGGGCTCTTCTCTCAATTTGACCAATCACAATGCAAGAAATGAATGACGTAAAATTATGCCTACCCTTTGACACAACGATGTACGTATTGCCAATATGTCACACATGTTGTGTACATGCATTACAGGAGTCGGGCCCAACACAGAATGACAGTTTCACACGTACGTAACCCAAAGATTGTTTTTGAATGCCAAGCCACAGCATCAAATCAAAGAGAAAATGAACATTATCTTGAAACTTGGGACGGATTCAAATAGCACAATCAGCAACAAAATTAAAAACTGAACGATGGAGCCGAAACAAGTGAATAGGAATTTGTCACTGAATCTGGGTTCACAAATGAAACGAACGAATTGCGCAGCCGGTTCGATGCGATGTGGAAATTGGACACGTAAAGGCCGTTGGAATAACGTATGTATCAATTGAACGAAATTTCACTGTCTGTTTTGTTTACGTTTTGCTTGACTCCTCAAAATGACCTTCTGAATATGCATCAAATTCATTGGGCGGAGCTAGAGCAAGATAATAAGGCAGAAAAGCGTTTGGAAACCGTTGAAATCTTTTCGAATTTTTTCGAATTTTCGGAGAAAAGACTAAAGTACGTTAGTTTTTAAAGCTTTTTCCATTTGTATGGGGTACAGCCCATACATTTGATGAACACTGGAAACGTAAAAATAACAGCATTAGCTGCTTTAAACTTAGATATGCAATATTCAAGTCCTGGAATTTAATGACATTACTTCAAGGAGATGTAAACAGAAATAACACAGAATTACCTGTTTTGAAAAATACGTTTGTAGTGACTGCTGTAAGTTTAAACCAATGAATTATTCATCTTCACCTATGCACGTTTGTGGTGGTCACTGGTTTTGTACTTGCGGGAAGGTTACTTTTTTTTTCATAAGTTTTAAGTAGAGGTTATAATTTGTAACACATATCCTGTAATTGTTACTTAGGTGCCTGGTTTCATGTAGTTCAAAGGTCACATTTCCAGATATGTATTAAGTGAAATTTAGTTTTAATGTCACTTCAGTTTAAAATTTGATAAAATTACCAAGAAGAATTAATGCAGATTTTAAACTTGAATTAGGAACTTGATATCCTAATTAATGATGCTTCTGTGGCTTCAATGTTGTAACTAAAGTTAAAAAACAACCCCTCAGTGTTTGCTCAAAAAATGCCACCCAGGCACTTTATGCTCTCAAACACTGTGAAAGTTCGTTGAATAATACACTTGAGTACACCTTTTTGAGTGCAAATGAGATTATTTTAAATGTTTAACTTGTCAGCAATATGCTTACAATTGAACTGCAGCTAGGTCATTCAAGTATGATCTCTAAGTGGGAAACTGGCAGAGGCTGTTATGTAGTTATTACTCCTCTAGTGAGGGTAAAAATCATTCTTCAATGAAGAAGTGGATTGGTCCTTAGTATTTAGTCTTCTCATTTTGTGAGAGAAAGTCATGTACAGTATACTCCAAGCTATTGTTTTTTGTTGGACTAAAGGTTGGGTTTTATTTTTGAGTGCATTTAACATAGTGCATGGTGGAGCTCAAGTAAGGGAGGGATAAATATCAGAACTAGGGTCATCCGGCTGATACAGTTAGTTACTTAAATGAGGCTTAAGGACACACCAACACAAATGTGTTGTAAAGTGTAAAGTGTCTGTCAACTTGATTAAAAGGACCATATGAACAAATGTTGCAGAGATTTGGTACCTTGACAGTAACAGCATTTTTGGTTTCGATGATAAGAGAAACCTATGCAATCATGGTGGCGTGTGTATGTATGTGTGTATGCGTGTGTGTATGCGTGTGTGTGTGTGTTTGTGATGCTTTGCTTGTTAGCACGATATCTCAAGATAGGAATGTCTGACAGTTTTCACACTTGGTACATGGATGCGCCATATTGAGAGAAAGAACCCAATTGTTTTTGGTGGAGGTCAAAGGTCATCTGGGGTAACCGGGGGTCAATTTCTAACTTTGTTAGCACAATATCTCAAGTTAGGAAACTTGGATAGATTTCATATATGTTATGTGGATGCGTTACGGTCAGAAGATGGTCCCCATTGTTTTTGACAGAGGTCAAAGGTAATCTGGGGTCACCGGGGTTCAAAGGCTGAAAATCTTGTTAGCACGATATCTCAAGTTAGGAAACTTGGATAGATTTCATATTTGGTATGTGGATGCGTTATGGTCAGGATATCTTTCCTTTTGTTTTTGGTGGAGGTCAAAGGTCGTCTGAAGTCACCAGTGGTCAGAGTCTGAAAATCTTGTTAGCATGGTATACCAAGATAGGAAACTTGGATAGATTTCTTATTTGTTATGTGGACGCGTTAATGTCAGAAGATGTTCCCTATTTCTTAAGAGGAGGTCAAAGGTCATCTGATGATGGGATTATTTGAAATGGAACATTTGTGTATCATCGAAACCTCAATGCAATTTTGCATTCTGGTTAATCATTATTTTAATTCTTGTTTGTTCATACTAACAATGGTGAGCCACTTCCAGCCTTTATTATGGATGAGGCTCTACCTCGTGATTTCTCCATTGTTGAAGCTCATGGCAACAAAACACAATCAGTGCTTGTGGGGGACTCATTTTCATTTTTTAACAAATAAATAATTTTTAGACAAAAAAAGTTGTTGGGCAGAATATTTGGTCAAAACTTTTGTTTTTTAAATTGCTTCTGGATCATTCTTACCTCACCAACTGTGAGCCACACTCCAGTGTTGGTACTAAGAGACTACATAGTTTTATACATAACTTAAATTGTTGATGGTATGAAGCAGCAGATCTTGTAGCCAAAAGTTGTAATCAATAAATCTGTTTACTGAAAATTTTTACAATAATCATTTCCTATGGATCAGACACAACTTTGTGGTGGGCTGGAGATGGGTTATTACCTGTGTTCAGTAGATTTGACAGCTCAATTCCTGGGTCATGACCTTTGTTCAGTAGACTGGACACCTCAGTAGCTGGGTCATGACCTGTGTGCAGTAGATTGGACACCCCAGTAGCTGGGTCATGACATGTTTTCAATAGATTGGACACCTCAGTTGCTGGGTCATGACCTGTGTTCATTAGATTGGACACCTCAGTAGCTGGCTTATGACCTCTGTTCAGTAGAGTGGACAGTTCAGTTGCTGGGCCATGAAGTGTGTGCAGTAGATTGGACACCTCAGTAGCTGGGTCATGACCTGTGATCAGTAGATAAGACACCTCAGTTTGTGGATCATTACCTGTGTGCAGTAGATTGGACACCTCAGTTGCTGGGTCATCACTTGTGTGCAGTAGATTGGACACCTCAGTAGCTTGGTCATGACCTGTGATCAGTAGATGTCACATCTTAGTTGCTGGGTCATGACCTATGTTCATCAGATTGGACACCTCAGTTGCTGGGTCATGACCTGTGTTCAGTAGATTGGACACCTTAGTTGCTGGGTCGTGAAGTATGTTCAGTAGATTGGACACCTCAGTTGCTGGGTCATAACTTGTGATCAGTAGATTTGACACCTCAGTTGCTGGGTCATGACCTGTGTGCAGTAGGGTCGACACCCCAGTTGCTGGGTCATGACCTGTGTTCATTAAATTCGACACATCAGTTGCTGGGTCATGACCTGTGTTCATTAGATTGGACACCTCAGTTGCTGGGTCATGACCTGTGTTCAGTAGATTGGACACCTCAGTTGCTGGGTCATGACCTGTGTTCAGTAGATTGGACACCTCAGTAGCTGGCTTATGACCTGTGTTCAGTAGATTGGATACCTCAGTTGCTGCTCATGACCTGTGTTCAGTAGATTGGACACCCCAGTTGCTGGGTCATGACCTGTGTTAAGTAAATTTGACACCTCGGTTGCTGGGTCATGACCTGTGTCCAGTAGTTTGGACACCCCAGTTGCTGGGTCATGACCTGTGTTCAGTAGATTTGAGACCTCAGTTTCTGGGTCATTACCTGTGTGCAGTAGATTGGACACCCCAGTTTCTGGGTCATGACCTGTGTTCAGTAGATTGGACACCTCAGTTGCTGGGTCATGCCTTGTGTTCAGTAGATTGGACACCTCAGTTGCTGCGTCATGACCTGTGTTCAGTAGATTTGACACCTCAGTTGCTGGGTCATGACCTGTGTTCAGTAGATTGGACACCTCAGTTGCTGGGTCATGACCTGTGTGCAGTAGATTGGACACCCCAGTTGCTGGGTCATGACTTGTGTTCAGTAGATTGGACACCTCAGTTGCTGGGTCATGACCTGCGTGCAGTAGATTGGACACCTCAGTTGCTGGGTCATGACCTGTGTTCAGTAGATAGGACACCTCAGTTGCTGGGTCATGACCTGTGTTCAGTAGATAGGACACCTCAGTTGCTGGGTCATGACCTGTGTTCAATAGATTGGACACCTCAGTTGCTGGGTCATGACCTGTGTTCAGTAGATTGGACACCCCAGTTGCTGGGTGATGACCTGTGTTCATTAGATTGGACACCTCAGTTGCTGGGTCATGACCTGTGTGCAGTAGATTCGACACCCCAGTTGCTGGGTCATGACCTGTGTTCATTAAATTCGACACATCAGTTGCTGGGTCATGACCTGTGTTCATTAGATTGGACACCTCAGTTGCTGGGTCATGACCTGTGTTCAGTAGATTGGACACCTCAGTTGCTGGGTCATGACCTGTGTTCAGTAGATTGGACACCTCAGTAGCTGGCTTATGACCTGTGTTCAGTAGATTGGATACCTCAGTTGCTGCTCATGACCTGTGTTCAGTAGACTGGACACCCCAGTTGCTGGGTCATGACCTGTGTTAAGTAAATTTGACACCTCGGTTGCTGGGTCATGACCTGTGTCCAGCAGTTTGGACACCCCAGTTGCTGGGTCATGACCTGTGTTCAGTAGATTTGAGACCTCAGTTTCTGGGTCATTACCTGTGTGCAGTAGATTGGACACCCCAGTTTCTGGGTCATGACCTGTGTTCAGTAGATTGGACACCTCAGTTGCTGGGTCATGCCTTGTGTTCAGTAGATTGGACACCTCAGTTGCTGCGTCATGACCTGTGTTCAGTAGATTTGACACCTCAGTTGCTGGGTCATGACCTGTGTTCAGTAGATTGGACACCTCAGTTGCTGGGTCATGACCTGTGTGCAGTAGATTGGACACCCCAGTTGCTGGGTCATGACTTGTGTTCAGTAGATTGGACACCTCAGTTGCTGGGTCATGACCTGTGTTCAGTAGATAGGACACCTCAGTTGCTGGGTCATGACCTGTGTTCATTAGATTGGACCCCCCAGTTGCTGGGTCATGACCTGTGTTCAATAGATTGGACACCTCAGTTGCTGGGTCATGACCTGTGTTCAGTAGATTGGACACCCCAGTTGCTGGGTGATGACCTGTGTTCATTAGATTGGACACCTCAGTTGCTGGGTCATGACCATTGTTCAGTAGATAAGACACCTCAGTTTGTGGATCATTACCTGTGTGCAGTAGATTGGACACCTCAGTTGCTGGGTCATCACTTGTGTGCAGTAGATTGGACACCTCAGTAGCTTGGTCATGACCTGTGATCAGTAGATTTCACACCTTAGTTGCTGGGTCATGACCTATGTTCATCAGATTGGACACCTCAGTTGCTGGGTCATGACCTGTGTTCATTAGATTGGACACCTTAGTTGCTGGGTCGTGACCTATGTTCAGTAGATTGGACACCTCAGTTGCTGGGTCATGACTTGTGATCAGAAGATTTGACACCTCAGTTGCTGGGTCATGACCTGTGGGCAGTAGATTCGACACCCCAGTTGCTGGGTCATGACCTGTGTTCATTAAATTCGACACATCAGTTGCTGGGTCATGACCTGTGTTCATTAGATTGGACACCTCAGTTGCTGGGTCATGACCTGTGTTCAGTAGATTGGACACCTCAGTTGCTGGGTCATGACCTGTGTTCAGTAGATTGGACACCTCAGTAGCTGGCTTATGACCTGTGTTCAGTAGATTGGATACCTCAGTTGCTGCTCATGACCTGTGTTCAGTAGATTGGACACCCCAGTTGCTTTGTCATGACCTGTGTTAAGTAAATTTGACACCTCGGTTGCTGGGTCATGACCTGTGTCCAGTAGTTTGGACACCCCAGTTACTGGGTCATGACCTGTGTTCAGTAGATTTGAGACCTCAGTTTCTGGGTCATTACCTGTGTGCAGTAGATTGGACACCTCAGTTTCTGGGTCATGACCTGTGTTCAGTAGATTGGACACCTCAGTTGCTGGGTCATGCCTTGTGTTCAGTAGATTGGACACCTCAGTTGCTGCGTCATGACCTGTGTTCAGTAGATTTGACACCTCAGTTGCTGGGTCATGACCTGTGTTCAGTAGATTGGACACCTCAGTTGCTGGGTCATGACCTGTGTGCAGTAGATTGGACACCCCAGTTGCTGGGTCATGACTTGTGTTCAGTAGATTGGACACCTCAGTTGCTGGGTCATGACCTGCGTGCAGTAGATTGGACATTACAGTTGCTGGGTCATGACCTGTGTTCAGTAGATAGGACACCTCAGTTGCTGGGTCATGACCTGTGTTCATTAGATTGGACACCCCAGTTGCTGGGTCATGACCTGTGTTCAATAGATTGGACACCTCAGTTGCTGGGTCATGACCTGTGTTCAGTAGATTGGACACCACAGTTGCTGGGTCATGACCTGTGTGCAGTAGATTGGACACCTCAATTGCTGGGTCATGACCTATGTTCAGTAGATTTGACACCCCAGTTTCTGGGTCATTACCTGTGTGCAGTAGATTGGACACCTCAGTTGCTGGGTCATGACTTGTGTGCAGTAGATTGGACACCTCAGTAGTTGGGTCATGACCTGTGTTCAGTAGATTGGACACCTCAGTTGCTGGGTCATGACCTGTGTTCATTAGATTGGACACCCCAGTTGCTGGGTCATGACCTGTGTTCAATAGATTGGACACCTCAGTTGCTGGGTCATGACCTGTGTTCAGTAGATTGGACACCACAGTTGCTGGGTCATGACCTGTGTGCAGTAGATTGGACACCTCAATTGATGGGTCATGACCTATGTTCAGTAGATTTGACACCCCAGTTTCTGGGTCATTACCTGTGTGCAGTAGATTGGACACCTCAGTTGCTGGGTCATGACTTGTGTGCAGTAGATTGGACACCTCAGTAGTTGGGTCATGACCTGTGATCAGTAGAATTGACACCTCAGTTGCTGGGTCATGACCTGTGTGCAGTAAATTGGACACCCCAGTTGCTGGGACATGACCTGTGTTCATTAGATTGGACACCTCGGTTGCTGGGTCATGACCTGTGTTCAGTAGGTTGGACACCTCAGTTGCTCTTCGTGACCTGTGATTAGTAGATTGGACACCTCAGTTGCTGGGTCATGACCTGTGTTTAGTAGATTGGACAGCTCAGTTCCGGGGTCATGACCTTTGTTCAGTAGACTTGACACCTCAGTAGCTGGGTCATGACCTGTGTGCAGTAGATTGGACACCCCAGTAGCTGGGTCATGACATGTTTTCAGTAGGTTGGACACCTCAGTTGCTGGGTCATGACCTGTGTTCATTAGATTGGACACCTCAGTAGCTGGCTTATTACCTCTGTTCAGTAGAGTGGACAGTTCAGTTGCTGGGCCATGACCTGTGATCAGTAGATTTGACACCTCAGTTGCTGGGTCATGACCTGTGTTCAGTAAAATGGACACCCCAGTTGCTGGGTGATGACCTGTGTTCATTAGATTGGACACCTCAGTTGCTGGGTCATGACCTGTGTTCAGTAGATAAGACACCTCAGTTTGTGGATCATTACCTGTGTGCAGTAGATTGGACACCTCAGTTGCTGGGTCATCACTTGTGTGCAGTAGATTGGACACCACAGTAGCTTGGTCATGACCTGTGATCAGTAGATTTCACACCTTAGTTCCTGGGTCATGACCTATGTTCATCAGATTGGTCACCTCAGTTGCTGGGTCATGACCTGTGTTCAGTAGATTGGACACCTTAGTTGCTGGGTCGTGACCTATGTTCAGTAGATTGGACACCTCAGTTGCTGGGTCATGACTTGTGATCAGTAGATTTGACACCTCAGTTGCTGGGTCATGACCTGTGTGCAGTAGATTCGACACCCCAGTTGCTGGGTCATGACCTGTGTTCATTAAATTCGACACATCAGTTGCTGGGTCATGACCTGTGTTCATTAGATTGGACACCTCAGTTGCTGGGTCATGACCTGTGTTCAGTAGATTGGACGCCTCAGTAGCTGGCTTATGACCTGTGTTCAGTAGAGTGGACACCTTAGTTGCTGGGTCATGACCTGTGTTCAGTAGATTGGACAACAGAGTGTCTGGGTCATTACCTGTGTGCAGTAGATTGGACACCTCAGTTGCTGGGTCATGACCTATGTTCATTAGATTGGACACCTCAGTTGCTGGGTCATGACCTGTGTTCACTAGATTGGACACCTCAGTTGCTGGTCGTGACCTGTGTTCAGTAGATTGGACACCTCAGTTGCTGGGTCATGACCTGTGTTTAGTAGATTGGACAACTTACTTGCAGGGTCATGACCTTTGTTCAGTAGACTGGACACCTCAGTAGCTGGGTCATGACCTATGTTTAGTAGATTGGACACATCAGTAGCCGGCTTATGACTTGTGTTCAGTAGAGTGAACGCCTCAGTTGCTGGGTCTCGACCTGTGTTTAGTAGATTGGACACCTCAGTTGCTGGGTCTCGACCTTTGTTCAGTAGACTGGACACCTCAGTAGCTGGGTCATGACCTGTGTGCAGTAGATTGGACACCCAAGTTGCTGGGTCATGATCTGTGTTCAGTAGATTGGATACCTTAGTTGCTGGGTCGTGACCTGTGTGCAGAAGATTGGACACCTCAGTTGCTGGGTCATGACCTGTGTTCAGTAGATTGGACACCTTAGTTGCTTGGTCGTGACCTATGTTCAGTAGATTGGACACCTCAGTTGCTGGGTCATGACTTGTGATCAGTAGATTTGACACCTCAGTTGCTGGGTCATGACCTGTGTTCAGTAGATTCGACACCCCAGTTGCTGGGTCATGACCTGTGTTCATTAAATTCGACACATCAGTTGCTGGGTCATGACCTGTGTTCATTAGATTGGACACCTCAGTTGCTCTTCGTGACCTGTGATTAGTAGATTGGACACCTCAGTTGCTGGGTCATGACCTGTGTTTAGTAGATTGGACAGCTCAGTTCCGGGGTCATGACCTTTGTTCAGTAGACTTGACACCTCAGTAGCTGGGTCATGACCTGTGTGCAGTAGATTGGACACCCCAGTAGCTGGGTCATGACATGTTTTCAGTAGGTTGGACACCTCAGTTGCTGGGTCATGACCTGTGTTCATTAGATTGGACACCTCAGTAGCTGGCTTATTACCTCTGTTCAGTAGAGTGGACAGTTCAGTTGCTGGGCCATGACCTGTGATCAGTAGATTTGACACCTCAGTTGCTGGGTCATGACCTGTGTTCAGTAAAATGGACACCCCAGTTGCTGGGTGATGACCTGTGTTCATTAGATTGGACACCTCAGTTGCTGGGTCATGACCTGTGTTCAGTAGATAAGACACCTCAGTTTGTGGATCATTACCTGTGTGCAGTAGATTGGACACCTCAGTTGCTGGGTCATCACTTGTGTGCAGTAGATTGGACACCACAGTAGCTTGGTCATGACCTGTGATCAGTAGATTTCACACCTTAGTTCCTGGGTCATGACCTATGTTCATCAGATTGGTCACCTCAGTTGCTGGGTCATGACCTGTGTTCAGTAGATTGGACACCTTAGTTGCTGGGTCGTGACCTATGTTCAGTAGATTGGACACCTCAGTTGCTGGGTCATGACTTGTGATCAGTAGATTTGACACCTCAGTTGCTGGGTCATGACCTGTGTGCAGTAGATTCGACACCCCAGTTGCTGGGTCATGACCTGTGTTCATTAAATTCGACACATCAGTTGCTGGGTCATGACCTGTGTTCATTAGATTGGACACCTCAGTTGCTGGGTCATGACCTGTGTTCAGTAGATTGGACACCTCAGTTGCTGGGTCATGACCTGTGTTCAGTAGATTGGACACCTCAGTAGCTGGCTTATGACCTGTGTTCAGTAGAGTGGACACCTTAGTTGCTGGGTCATGACCTGTGTTCAGTAGATTGGACAACAGAGTGTCTGGGTCATTACCTGTGTGCAGAAGATTGGACACCTCAGTTGCTGGGTCATGACCTATGTTCATTAGATTGGACACCTCAGTTGCTGGGTCATGACCTGTGTTCAGTAGATTGGACACCTCAGTTGCTGGTCGTGACCTGTGTTCAGTAGATTGGACACCTCAGTTGCTGGGTCATGACCTGTGTTTAGTAGATTGGACAACTCAGTTGCAGGGTCATGACCTTTGTTCAGTAGACTGGACACCTCAGTAGCTGGGTCATGACCTGTGTTTAGTAGATTGGACACATCAGTAGCCGGCTTATTACTTGTGTTCAGTAGAGTGAACGCCTCAGTTGCTGGGTCTCGACCTGTGTTTAGTAGATTGGACACCTCAGTTGCTGGGTCTCGACCTTTGTTCAGTAGACTGGACACCTCAGTAGCTGGGTCATGACCTGTGTGCAGTAGATTGGACACCCAAGTTGCTGGGTCATGATCTGTGTTCAGTAGATTGGATACCTTAGTTGCTGGGTCGTGACCTGTGTGCAGAAGATTGGACACCTCAGTTGCTGGGTCATGACCTGTGTTCAGTAGATTGGACACCTTAGTTGCTGGGTCGTGACCTATGTTCAGTAGATTGGACACCTCAGTTGCTGGGTCATGACTTGTGATCAGTAGATTTGACACCTCAGTTGCTGGGTCATGACCTGTGTTCAGTAGATAAGACACCTCAGTTTGTGGATCATTACCTGTGTGCAGTAGATTGGACACCTCAGTTGCTGGGTCATCACTTGTGTGCAGTAGATTGGACACCACAGTAGCTTGGTCATGACCTGTGATCAGTAGATTTCACACCTTAGTTCCTGGGTCATGACCTATGTTCATCAGATTGGTCACCTCAGTTGCTGGGTCATGACCTGTGTTCAGTAGATTGGACACCTTAGTTGCTGGGTCGTGACCTATGTTCAGTAGATTGGACACCTCAGTTGCTGGGTCATGACTTGTGATCAGTAGATTTGACACCTCAGTTGCTGGGTCATGACCTGTGTGCAGTAGATTCGACACCCCAGTTGCTGGGTCATGACCTGTGTTCATTAAATTCGACACATCAGTTGCTGGGTCATGACCTGTGTTCATTAGATTGGACACCTCAGTTGCTGGGTCATGACCTGTGTTCAGTAGATTGGACACCTCAGTTGCTGGGTCATGACCTGTGTTCAGTAGATTGGACACCTCAGTAGCTGGCTTATGACCTGTGTTCAGTAGAGTGGACACCTTAGTTGCTGGGTCATGACCTGTGTTCAGTAGATTGGTCACCTCAGTTGCTGGGTCATGACCTGTGTTCAGTAGATTGGACACCTTAGTTGCTGGGTCGTGACCTATGTTCAGTAGATTGGACACCTCAGTTGCTGGGTCATGACTTGTGTTCAGTAGATTGGACACCTTAGTTGCTGGGTCGTGACCTATGTTCAGTAGATTGGACACCTCAGTTGCTGGGTCATGACTTGTGATCAGTAGATTTGACACCTCAGTTGCTGGGTCATGACCTGTGTGCAGTAGATTCGACACCCCAGTTGCTGGGTCATGACCTGTGTTCATTAAATTCGACACATCAGTTGCTGGGTCATGACCTGTGTTCATTAGATTGGACACCTCAGTTGCTGGGTCATGACCTGTGTTCAGTAGATTGGACACCTCAGTTGCTGGGTCATGACCTGTGTTCAGTAGATTGGACACCTCAGTAGCTGGCTTATGACCTGTGTTCAGTAGAGTGGACACCTTAGTTGCTGGGTCATGACCTGTGTTCAGTAGATTGGACAACAGAGTGTCTGGGTCATTACCTGTGTGCAGAAGATTGGACACCTCAGTTGCTGGGTCATGACCTATGTTCATTAGATTGGACACCTCAGTTGCTGGGTCATGACCTGTGTTCAGTAGATTGGACACCTCAGTTGCTGGTCGTGACCTGTGTTCAGTAGATTGGACACCTCAGTTGCTGGGTCATGACCTGTGTTTAGTAGATTGGACAACTCAGTTGCAGGGTCATGACCTTTGTTCAGTAGACTGGACACCTCAGTAGCTGGGTCATGACCTGTGTTTAGTAGATTGGACACATCAGTAGCCGGCTTATTACTTGTGTTCAGTAGAGTGAACGCCTCAGTTGCTGGGTCTCGACCTGTGTTTAGTAGATTGGACACCTCAGTTGCTGGGTCTCGACCTTTGTTCAGTAGACTGGACACCTCAGTAGCTGGGTCATGACCTGTGTGCAGTAGATTGGACACCCAAGTTGCTGGGTCATGATCTGTGTTCAGTAGATTGGATACCTTAGTTGCTGGGTCGTGACCTGTGTGCAGAAGATTGGACACCTCAGTTGCTGGGTCATGACCTGTGTTCAGTAGATTGGACACCTTAGTTGCTGGGTCGTGACCTATGTTCAGTAGATTGGACACCTCAGTTGCTGGGTCATGACTTGTGATCAGTAGATTTGACACCTCAGTTGCTGGGTCATGACCTGTGTTCAGTAGATAAGACACCTCAGTTTGTGGATCATTACCTGTGTGCAGTAGATTGGACACCTCAGTTGCTGGGTCATCACTTGTGTGCAGTAGATTGGACACCACAGTAGCTTGGTCATGACCTGTGATCAGTAGATTTCACACCTTAGTTCCTGGGTCATGACCTATGTTCATCAGATTGGTCACCTCAGTTGCTGGGTCATGACCTGTGTTCAGTAGATTGGACACCTTAGTTGCTGGGTCGTGACCTATGTTCAGTAGATTGGACACCTCAGTTGCTGGGTCATGACTTGTGATCAGTAGATTTGACACCTCAGTTGCTGGGTCATGACCTGTGTGCAGTAGATTCGACACCCCAGTTGCTGGGTCATGACCTGTGTTCATTAAATTCGACACATCAGTTGCTGGGTCATGACCTGTGTTCATTAGATTGGACACCTCAGTTGCTGGGTCATGACCTGTGTTCAGTAGATTGGACACCTCAGTTGCTGGGTCATGACCTGTGTTCAGTAGATTGGACACCTCAGTAGCTGGCTTATGACCTGTGTTCAGTAGAGTGGACACCTTAGTTGCTGGGTCATGACCTGTGTTCAGTAGATTGGACAACAGAGTGTCTGGGTCATTACCTGTGTGCAGTAGACTGGACACCTCAGTTGCTGGGTCATGACCTATGTTCATTAGATTGGACACCTCAGTTGCTGGGTCATGACCTGTGTTCAGTAGATTGGACACCTCAGTTGCTGGTCGTGACCTGTGTTCAGTAGATTGGACACCTCAGTTGCTGGGTCATGACCTGTGTTTAGTAGATTGGACAACTCAGTTGCAGGGTCATGACCTTTGTTCAGTAGACTGGACACCTCAGTAGCTGGGTCATGACCTGTGTTTAGTAGATTGGACACATCAGTAGCCGGCTTATTACTTGTGTTCAGTAGAGTGAACGCCTCAGTTGCTGGGTCTCGACCTGTGTTTAGTAGATTGGACACCTCAGTTGCTGGGTCTCGACCTTTGTTCAGTAGACTGGACACCTCAGTAGCTGGGTCATGACCTGTGTGCAGTAGATTGGACACCCAAGTTGCTGGGTCATGATCTGTGTTCAGTAGATTGGATACCTTAGTTGCTGGGTCGTGACCTGTGTGCAGAAGATTGGACACCTCAGTTGCTGGGTCATGACCTGTGTTCAGTAGATTGGACACCTTAGTTGCTGGGTCGTGACCTATGTTCAGTAGATTGGACACCTCAGTTGCTGGGTCATGACTTGTGATCAGTAGATTCGACACCCCAGTTGCTGGGTCATGACCTGTGTTCATTAAATTCGACACATCAGTTGCTGGGTCATGACCTGTGTTCATTAGATTGGACACCTCAGTTGCTGGGTCATGACCTGTGTTCAGTAGATTGGACTCCTCAGTTGCTGGGTCATGACCTGTGTTCAGTAGATTGGACACCTCAGTAGCTGGCTTATGAACTGTGTGTTCAGTAGATTGGATACCTCAGTTGCTGCTCATGACCTGTGTTCAGTAGATTGGACACCCCAGTTGCTGGGTCATGACCTGTGTTAAGTAAATTTGACACCTCGGCTGCTGCGTCATGACCTGTGTTCAGTAGATTGGACACCTCAGTTGCTGGCTCATGACCTGTGTTTAGTAGATTGGACACCTCAGTTGCTGGGTCATGACCTGTGTTCAGTAGATTTGAGACCTCAGTTTCTGGGTCATTACCTGTGTGCAGTAGATTGGACACCCCAGTTTCTGGGTCATGACCTGTGTTCAGTAGATTGGACACCTCAGTTGCTGGGTCATGCCTTGTGTTCAGTAGATTGGACACCTCAGTTGCTGCGTCATGACCTGTGTTCAGTAGATTGGACACCTCAGTTGCTGGCTCATGACCTGTGTTTAGTAGATTGGACACCTCAGTTGCTGGGTCGTGACCTGTGTTCAGTAGATTGGACACCTCAGTAGATGGGTCATGACTTGTGTTCAGTAGACTGGACACCCCAGTTGCTGGGTCATGACCTGTGTTCGGTAGATTGGATACCACAGTTGCTGGGTAATGACCTGTGTGCAGTAGATTGGACACCCCAGTTGCTGGGTCATGACCTGTGTTCATTAGATTGGACACCTCAGTTGCTGGGTCATGACCTGTGTTCATTAGATTGGACACCTCAGTTGCTGGGTCATGACCTGTGTTCAGTAGATTGGACACCCAAGTTGCTGTTCGGTAGATTGGATACCACAGTTGCTGGGTCATGACCATTGTTCAGTAGATTGGACACCTCAGTTGCTGGGTCATGACTTGTGTTCAGTAGATTTGACACCCCAGTTGCTGGGTCATGACCTGTGTTCAGTAGATTTGACACCTCAGTTCCTGGCTCATGACCTGTGTTCAGTAGATTGGACACCTCAGTTGCTGGGTCATGACCTGTGTTCAGTAGACTGGACACCTTAGTTGCTGGGTCATGTCCTGTGTTGAGTAGATTGGACACCTCCGTTGCTGGGTCATGACCTGTGATCAGTAGATTTGACAACTCAGTTGCTGGGTCATGACCTGTGTTCAGTAGATTGGACACCCCAGTTGCTGGGTCATGACCTGTGTTCATTAGATTGGACACCTCAGTTGCTGGGTCATGACCTGTGATCAGTAGATTTGACACCTCAGTTCCTGGCTCATGACCTGTGTTCAGTAGATTGGACACCTCAGTTGCTGGGTCATGACCTGTGTTCAGTAGACTGGACACCTTAGTTGCTGGGTCATGTCCTGTGTTGAGTAGATTGGACACCTCCGTTGCTGGGTCATGACCTGTGATCAGTAGATTTGACAACTCAGTTGCTGGGTCATGACCTGTGTTCAGTAGATTGGACACCCCAGTTGCTGGGTCATGACCTGTGTTCATTAGATTGGACACCTCAGTTGCTGGGTCATGACCTGTGATCAGTAGATTTGACACCTCAGTTACTGGGTCATGAATTGTGCGCAGTAGATTGGACACCCCAGTTGCTGGGTCATGACCTGTATTCAGTAGATTGGATACCTGAGTTGCTGGGTCATGACCTGTGTGCAGTAGATTGGACACCTCAGTTTGAAACTCTTCTTCAGCCTTCACTATAGGTTCAAAAGTAATAACTATTCATTGCTTTGCTTTTTTGATTAATTGAAGTTGCTACATTTGCCTCATGTTGTGCACAATTTGCATTATATCAATCTGCAGATTGTTTCCATACTGTATTATGGAACATTAAAATTGAATGAAAATTTTTACCTTGTTCTTTAACTTTGATGGTACACTTTGTAAAAAATCTGTTACCAACCAAAGTTCATGGAAATTTATACAATTTTGTATGTCAGGTGTAATCTCTTCTTGTTCTTTTGGAGGAAGAAGCTTTAGAATTTGCAGCAAGATTGTGCTTCTCTTGTCTTCTACAACCTTCTTTCATTCTGAGGTAAAAAAATATCTTGTATCAATTCTGGATAAGAATTTGTGAAGTTGTTCAAAAGGACAATGTTTTTTATTTATGTTAGATTATAAATTAAAGGGCAAGAGCAGTTATCCCAGTTTTAATTAGTGTGGAAGATTATCCTGTTTCATGATTGGATTTTGTGAGTCATGTGATAACATTTTTTCTTCTCAAATGTAAAATTTACTAGAAGTTGCTGCTTGGTTAACCTTGAAGATGCAATAGTTAAGCCATTAACCAAGATGAAAGATATTTTGAAGAGAAATTAGAAGAAAATTGTGAAATTTAGATTTTGCTTCAAAATAATTTTAGGGGGACTGCATGCTCACAACATTCAACATCGATAAAATTCTGATACTTTAAAAACTAAGACTGCACAACTGACAGGGCTAAAAGGTATCTGATGACAGGTGTGTATGAGAGCATTTGAGTACAGTAGGCCAATGGTCCCCTGCCTGGAATATAAGGTCTTGCTAGAAGACTAGCTTCAGTTGACGTGGAGTGTAAAGAAAACTCTGAAAAACCAGGACACCTCAGACACCTCAGACAGGCATGGCATGGCTGGAACTTGTAGGTAGTAGTTAAGTTTGCAGATTTTTCTGGCAAATGTGAACCGCACTCTTTTCTACCCTTATTCATTTGTGGCATTCTTCCTAGTAGATATCGGGCAGAACATTGGAAGTACCACATGTGAAATTTTCAGTGGCAATAAGATGTGATTTCCATATAATTAGTGGTGGAATGGATTCCTCTTTATCTATTTTGTCAGAAATTCTAAAGTTTTTCCCAGCTCAGAAAATTTGGAGAATGGGAGATGTCCAATCCCTGCCCCATAACCTCCAAAAAGCACCAAACAAAGGCAGTTTGACTTCAAAGTCCTGTTTTATCACCAATCGATTGAATTAAAATTTTTTACTTATAAGAAAATTGAGACTTCCATTGGTTGATTTTATCAAAACATGACAAATTGAAAGAAGTCTGAAGACATTTTACTTGGAATGACTGACAACTATAGAAAGGTTTCCCAAGTCAACTGTGACACAGTATTACAAAGAAATATATTGAATCATGAAAGGTTATGATGTGCAGATACCTTACTAAGAATAACCCTCTAATGTTTACAAATGTTTTATTCACTCATGTTACAGCTATTCGCAACTGAAAAGACTGCCAAATATCTTCAGGATCACAACATCCCAGCTTGTACTGTAGCCTGGCCTCTTGCTGTCATCGAAGAAGAGGAAATAGAATATACACCCGCTACCAGGTAAGTGCGTGGTATAAACAAGTCCAAACAGTCAAGTGACAGTCTGATTTATCCAGCCATAGCTAGAGTCCATTAGCTTAACTCTTTCCATTTTCTCATTAACCTGTCTCATGAGTGATTGCACACTGAAATACTTCTAATTAAATTCACTGAATATGAGGGTTTAAAAGTGCAGGTAGACAATAAAATTAAGGCTGATAGATTCTAATAATGACTTCAGTAGCTGCTTGGATTCGTCTACACCATTTACTGATAAGTTATACTGTATGAAGTAGTCTTATCAGAACAGAGCACTCACATGCAATCATGAAATTTTTTTGCATCATTACACTTTTCTCCTTAAGTCCCCTTGTTCAAGTAAGAAATACAAGGGATTGCAAAAAAAGGGTTTATTGGTTAATGCCCTTTTTGCAACAGAAAATTGCCATTAACAAATTCATTCTTGTACCAAACTCTGCTCCATGTATGTCTTTAGTTGCTGCTTGGAAAAGTCCAGTCTTTTGGGCAAAATAAGGACTTTGAGATGTATGTGTGCCATATGACACTACAAAACTGTGATTTTGTTTGAGACATTATGAGACTAATTCCTGCGCTAATGCCTAGATGTACCACTTAATTTCAAGCAATAAATGAATCAATAAAAATCCGATTAATCTATTCACTGTTTAAAAGCTTGTAGCTGTGGTGCATAAAAAAGTTATTTTAAGTTTTGTGTTACTTTTCTTGTATCCTGACTTTGGGATACAATATACTCGATTGGCAATAGGTTATTAAAATGTGAAACAATGGGAATTTAACTTTAAAATGGGGATTCGGGTACAATTCCAGACTAGGTCTAAGTATGTTGGGTTTCTGTCCAAAGAGAAAGGATTTGAAAGATCTATACTCCATACTGACCTTCAAACAGAACCAGATTTGATCTAAGACATGAATTTATAGGCTGTAGATGACCTATGTGTAATGGCTATGTGTTGAAAACAACTGCCCTTCATTGCCCACCAGTTCATGTACCAGTGGTCTTTGAATTCCAGTTAAGCTGCCAAGGTTTCAAATTTGGTAGCTTGCTACAACAAACTTTATTTATCTAATGGACATCACTGAAACATTTAGCTAAAATTAAAGGAAATACCTTGCTACTAGTTTTTTCTTTTTTTTTATTTATTTTTTTCAAAGTTGTGCCAGTCAAGGTTACTACTTGTTTTTTAATTTGTTCCTCTTGACTTATTGTAACGAAATGTTTTACCCATTTTTGTGTTTGAATGTTGTTTTCAGTTCAGTGCTGAAAGTTGTTCCTATTTTTCATTTGACCTTGTAGACCAGTTTAGAGAGAACCATTGACCTAGTGATTAACCTTCCCAACCACAACACAAACTTTGTTAAGGACAACTATTTGATCAGGAGGTCTGAAGTGGACTTTGGTGTTTCTCTTCTTACTAACTTTGAGGGAAGGCTGATTTGGGTCATGAAGATTAAATTTTAGGGCACTTAAAAATTTGGGGCCAATGGACATATTATGCATACAGATGTATTTTGAGTAAGATGAGATTTAACACACTTACACAATTGTGGTATATCGTGGTATCTATATATAGATAAAAAGCAAATTCTTAAACACGGTTCAAGTTCTAGTCTTCTAGTACTTTCAAACACGCTTAAGATACCGGATAAGTTCTTCCTTTAAGTCACGTCTTACAACAGGCGGGAAATACCATGTAGTGTTGTAAGTTAGTTTAGTTGGATTGGACTTCAACTGACACACGAACACAAATGTGTTGTAGCATTCCATGTATAAAATAAAATGGTGCACTGTTGGGGTAAAATTCATTTAAAAAGGGTAAAAGATGGGGTCAAGTCCCTTAGTAAGGTATCCAGGCAAAGTAGGGAGG
Source organism: Holothuria scabra (assembly GCA_037179385.1). Taxonomy (NCBI): domain Eukaryota; kingdom Metazoa; phylum Echinodermata; class Holothuroidea; order Aspidochirotida; family Holothuriidae; genus Holothuria; species Holothuria scabra. The sequence continues at coordinate 36,236,836 of CM074191.1, forward strand.
CATGTCAAAATTTTCTTTACAGTTGAAGGTAAGGATCTGTCAGCTCAGAGATGTTGTACTGTGAGAGACAATAACCATTGCACACACAGTCGCACGAAAGTGTTGGTACCATATTCTGCTTTGCCTCACAAAGTTAAATTTAAAGTTGAAGTATAACATAGTTTGGCAGACCTGATAACAAACCAGGGACAAAGAAGACTAGAGGGCAGAGCAAATTGGGCAAGGTTATCTATAAATGCAACAATCTGCAAGCCATGCAGCATAACATGAATTTACTGAAAGAAATCATCATCAAGTTAAAATATAATGTTTAAAATTTAGTGAGATTTACATTTTCATGAAACTAAGAGTACATTTCCCTCCCCAACCTCATCCTCTCCTCTTTTCTTTGTGTATCTTTACACAATTCAGACATCTTTACCTTATTTTGCATGTCCTTACCTTTTTATTATAGTTGGTGAAGTTGTTTGCAGAAGCTTCAGATGAAGTTGGCCACCTTACTTCCTCTTCGCTCTTCCATTCCACACAACCAAGTGATAGCAACTTCTTCTAAAGAAATCGAGTGATGAAGATGGGAATTCAAAAAAATGATTACAACACACCTATCCTAAAAGACAATGTCACACTGACTCTTAACTCATTTCAAAGTTATAAATTGTCTCTTTTAATGTTTAACTTGTTTCTGTCCTACGTGTTGATGTTAAACCTTTGCAGTATTTCACTTTTGTTAGTACTACCAAGTCATAAATTATGTCTGTGATACAAATTTTACCCAGGGCCTTATTGTGGTAAATAGCAGAATTGCTCTAAATTATGATACTATTAAAACATTTTTGTAAAATTTATGTTGTAACCCACTTTTCTACTTCCTCTGTTTATTGTTGCTGTCACCTTATCAAGTTTACCGTTTTCGTTTTTTCCTAAATATTTTAAGTACCTAAATATTTGAGACTATACTATGGACAATTTTCTAAAATTTATTCAATTTGCAACCCCTTGCTCCTACCTCTTCTGTCAAATTTTATCTCAATGTATAATATGTATTGAGATATTGTCACACTAGCCAGTGAATGAAATATCCTTAGAGCAAGGGAATGTGATTTGATCAGTGGTCAATGTCTTTGAGAATTTGAGAGCATGCTCTTTGGCCAGGAGACAGAAGACATTGCATTTTTTGCATTAAAAAAGTGATGGTTGCTAAGTTATTTTTGCAAATTTTATGGTCAAATTATTCAGTTGTCATGAAAACTTCATTTTTTTTTGCACACAGCACTTTGGTTGCTAGGCACCTATACCTAGCACTGACTGAGAATGTTTATATTTTGTAGTTAAACTTTCAGATGTTAATCAAGCATGAAGTAACTGAAAGATAACCTTAGTCTGACCAGGGAGTTGCAACTCGCTAATCTGACCATAAACAAAGGCTCTGTAAGCAGATATTCCCCAAGAAGTTATCTTGAGAGGAATAGGCTCCTAGAGTTGGATACAAGCAACAGAAAAGTCTGGCAGTCTTTGTTTTGTGTCTTGGCTCTACAAGCTTATTTTCAATTTATGGAGTTACATTGTAGTGCACAAAATGTGTCTAGGAGGCATGATCAAAGTGTCTCTAAGTTGTAATGAAAAATTTTACCCCAGGAGTTGATTAAAGTGTATTTGAAGATCTGTAAAACACTGTATTGAATGGGTGTTTTTTCTACACACTTTGTCATACAGTTTAACAGTGCAAACACTCACGATATCAGCAGAGAAATAGCTCTCACTCCTTCAGAAGTCGCGAAATACCAAAATATTTGAATGAGACAACGAAAAAAGCATTCGGGAGAGTGATGTGAGAGAAGATAGTGTGAAAAACTGCTGTCATTGTTCTGTTGGATTTATCAGAAGATGTCACTGATCTGCATATCTGGTAAATTATTTCTGCTTTACTAAGTTTCATTATGGTGCACAATATTGTGTACCTTACTTAGTGTTTCTGTTTTATTGTAAAAATTGTTCCCTATGAGTTTGATCATTTTTGAGCATGAAATGCATCAGGATATTAACAGTAGATGGATAATCTTTTAATGCAAATTGGGCCAAAGGAGGACTTCATTTACATCAAATATCATCAGCAACAATGTGAAAAGTTTGTCTACTTAACATTCACAAAGTATTGAGATTCTGCAGCATGGCGGCTTTGTTTTTCCTTAAAAAGTTTAATAATCTTCACAATTTTACAAAATTTTGTAATAGGATCTGAAATATTTTGCTGACAGTAGCCTTGATTTGTTGCATTCAGTTAGGTATGAAGTTGCTGTAGTTTCATTCATCGTGTTTCTGTTTGTCTTTGGTCGTCATACCAACCTGGCCCCAAAATTGTAAACGTTTAAGCTGAACATATTTTATCCCAAACGTCGTACCTACCTGTCCTGCAACATGTACAGGTTGTTGCTTTTTGCACTTTATTTAAGAGTCTACTTCATTTTGCCTCTTATTTTCCTCTCTCTCTCTTTTTCAGTGTTGGTTTTACTAAGATTATGAAGGACAATCATGAAGAAAGAAAGTCCACGAAAAATGCAAAACAAAACTTTTTTACAACATTTTTTGAGTAGAGGGACATTTTGGAGAAATGCTTGTGAAGGGCAGGAGAGTCCATTTCATAGGGAGAAACTGTTGAATGATGCTTCATTACACTTTCTGTCACTTGCAGTGTTACGATTGATTTCCTGAAGTTCAAGGGGGTGATTTGCAGGAAAAGGAAACATTTATTAACAGATTGGGGAAGAAGTTGTCTCACGAATCCTTGAACAAATATTCCCAATTCACTATTGGTTTATCATTTACACTCCACTTTAACCTTTGTAAAGCATGTGCTTTGAACTAAAAAGAATTGGAAGTTAAACGTTTAAGTGCATTTGTGTGGAATTAAAAAATATCAGAGGACATGGGAGGCAAGAAGCAGGGTAATTGAGTAGAAGTTACATGGCAGGTGTGTTGTTTATTAGATGAGAAAGGTTAAATCAACTGAAATATTCTATAAATTTTTGTATGCTGAAATTTTCTAATTTTGTAGGTGAGTAATGAAGAATTTACCCCACTGCAGTCATCTGACCAGATGCATTTGCTTAGTTTTGCTCTCAGGAGAGCACATTTTTTCAAAAGTCTCCAAAATTTTCCTTTTCTCCAATTTCCCTCAAAATCAAATTCTAAGGGAAATTGACATTTTTCAATGTTTTTAATTACTAAGAGTTAAATACAGGGCATTAAGTTTTGTTGTTGGGGTCTGCCAGTTGTTCCTGGGGTTCAATCTTCCAACGGTTTGTTATTAACAGGGCTGGATGCATAGGCGGGATTGGGGGGGGGGCACAGGGAACACTTGCTCCCCCCCCCCCACTTTTTGCCAGAACTTAGATTTTTTTACGCCTTAGTCTGGCTGCTTTTGCTACAAAATACAAACTGGGACTGACAGAGCTAAGCGAGTGATACTTAATCAAGTTGTATAAGTTGTACAGGTCATATACTGCTTTGAAAACTAAATACAAACAATGTTCTTCCAATGAATGTCTCATTGCTGTCTTTTTTTTTTCGACATGCTTCGGGTGCACCCGTTTTAAATATGTCAGGATTCAGGCTTACTTCTTGTGAAACACCTCTCGCATTGTAACTGAAACTTATCATCAGTGCACGGGCGGTAAACAGGTCTACCGTTACAAGGGAAAGGGGGAGACAGGTAGGTGGTTGTCTTCTGGTCCACTTCTCTGACCAAGTGCCCTAAGCTTTCTGAAAGGAAGATGATCTTATTTGACCCAAATCCTGAGCTCCACTCTTTTTCGGCTGAAGTGAAAAGGGACCCAACTTTTCTCTAATTTCCATTAAATTCTCTATTGAGATGTCTCAAAAGTCCATTTTTGGGCGTTTTCTGTGCGTCCCATCATAGATAAGGACTCTATAAAAATCTCATGAAAGGACTATTACAGGAAACCAACGCTACGTTTTTGCTAAGTACAAATATCCTCGGCTGTAACCCTTATTCAGCTGTAGTGAAAAGGGACCACTTCTTGTCTATTTATTTTTTTTCAATTTCACTATTGAGATGAAGTAAAAATTATTTCTTCGGCGGGCTCGTCGCGCCCATTTACAGGTAACGGCTCTGTAAAAGTCACCTGAAAAAGATTATATAGGAAACCAGAGTATGTTTGTGCTTCAGTGAGAATGTAGTAGGGGACCACCGGTCGTTCTTCAGCTAAAGTTAAAAGTGGCGCATCCTTTCTCTTGTTTTCTTTCAGTTTCATTACTGAGATATCTAAAACGTTAAATTTTTCGGCGAGCTTCGCGCGCCCCGTCATAGACAAAAGCTTAATTCACATCGCATGAAAAGCCCCCTATCTCTGCAAGGAAGATCTGGGGCACCAAGGAGGGAGCCCCTGAAGAACCTCAATTTTAAGTAATCCATTCTCCCTCCCCGCACCCTCTGCATTATCGATTCCCGCCGACTTTAATCATAGGGAGTAAGGATATAATTGAAGAAGGTCAAATTGTGATATTTGTGTTCTGTTAAGTGCCTATCTTATGTAATTTAAAGTTTAAGATAACATACATAGTTTGAAGGCCTACAATTTCGTTAATACCCAGAAGCTTTCGTGGACTTCGCCCCCTGGACCCCCACTTGGGCTTTGTCCCTGGACCCCACCAGGGGCACTAAGGCGGGCCCCTGACCCCATGCCGGTAGGGCGAGCGCTTCGCGCTCACGCGGCGCCTTTGGTGCCGTTTGGTACTCAGCCTGAATTTTCCCCCACATTCAGAGATCAAATCCCTTCCTTGGCTGGATATTCCCCAAAATGTTCAGTGTCGTGAAGAATCAGCATCCCAGTCTGGGGAGCTTGAACACTTGGAACAAAGAATCTTAGAATGAAAGTTAAAAGAAGATGAGCGAAAGGGAAGGACAGTATTTCAAGGACAAGGGCGGGCAGTCATCCCAAACTTATTTGGAAGCTACAATTCAATCTCAAAATTTTCTTAATCACTTCTTTTCAAAGTATCATTATTATCATGGGCGTCCGCAGAAATTTTTACAAGGGGGGGGGGGGGTTGGCGTGGAGCCTTACAAACCCTCCAGATGGCCGGAAACGACACTTGGCGAGTGTTGTAAGCTGCATGTACCCAGCCCTGAAACAGGAATTTCATGTCTGTAATTTTTAGATTTTTAGAATTTTCAATGTAAAAAATTGTTGACGGGAAATCTGCCTCTCGGTCACGGCCTCGCACGCCTATGACTGATAAAACGTACAACTGCCAAACAGCCTATATAGGCCTATATCCGTTACCCAATTATGAATAATACCTGTGTATCCCAGTTACATCCGTGCGTCGCCACATGATACAGCACGGGACCAAACCAAGACCAACGCATTCATCAATAGTCGGATGCCATATGCACACTACATACCTAACAACTAGTACAATTTTGGCAGAGTTTTTACAATTACAAATTTCCAACAGATATCACTAATGATGGTCCCCAAACTACAGTACGATTTCACTATTCAGCATACCATCTTCTCCTTTGCCATTCCTGGTCAAATATCCGCATATACCACGTTTAGAAACCGACGCTGTGAGTGAAGATATTTTGATGATTTTTTTTTTTTATTTTTTTATTTCAATTTTGAATTTGTTTTTTCACGTCTGATTTTCCAGGGGGTTGGACAAGTGTCCCCCTTGCCCCTCCCCCTTCCGGACGCCCATGGTTATTATTTTAGGCCCCCAATATTGCATATTCAAGGTAAACCAAGTCATGAAATCCAGTAAGTTTCACATTTGAGGAGAAAAATACTGTCACATGACCCTGAAAGCCAATCATAAAACAGGAGAATGTACTACACTACTTTAAATTGAGGAAATAAAGTGTTCTTGCCCTTTAAATTCAGATCAAGTGGATTGACATGTTGTCACCTTTTCTCGAAAGCCGTGCTAAAACAAAAGTGAAATGCCTTTCCGATAAATGCTCCTCTTATTAAAGCAGCAAAAATTTCTTAAAAGTTTTATTTCAGTGTTTTCCTTTAATCTAAAATATCTGCACCGCTCGGCTAACGGGTTACGTGCACACACGCAGAGACAGTGGCATCAGATTTGCAGTAAACACACTCCACAGGCTTGTTTTAATCTGAAATGTCTGCACCGCTCGGCTAACGGGCTACGTGCACACACGCAGAGACAGTGGCATCAGCTTTGCAGTAAACACACTCCACAGGCTTGCTTTAATAGTTATCATAGAGACGGTACCATATGAAGAGTATTGATACAGTACACCATAGCATCAGTAGTCACAAACTTTTCCAAATGATAAGTACAGATGTTTTTATCAGTGAGACCTGAATTTCGAGCAGTTGTCTGGAAAATCAGGCAACCATCTAACAGTTAACAATTTACCTTTATTTTAATCACACAAAAAAGTTCTTTGTTTGCCTGAATTATGTCAAAACATTGTTGGAACATAACTTTTAACAGACATCACAGTCACTCTAAAGTTTCTAAAAATTTAAAAAAGGTCGTATATCGAGCACCATGTAAAAAGAACAAGAAGGATATTGTTCGGACTCACTAAGTTGGTAGGCACTTCTTGAGGATGGGCCTCAATCTTTATTCAAATGTGTGTGTGCGTGTGTGTGTGTGTGTGTGTGTTGGGGGAGGGTACATAGCCAATCCCGTTGAAAAAAAAACCTAAAAATTCAGTGGGTGTTTTCCCAAAAATTTTGGGACATGTACCCTTAGGCTCCGAATCAACCCAAGGTCTTGGACAGATATTGTAATGACCCCATATTAGAATATATTTACAAAAATATTGGTCAATAAGTCCGTACGGTAAAATGGATAATATTTTACCCAGTTTTCTATAACTTTCATCCACAACCACAAGGTAGACCGTTGTTAAACACTTTCTAAAATTCATAAAATAGGCCCTACCTAAACTCAGGAGAACTCATCGTCCTCCCTACCCTTCTACAACATAAACTGTTTCTTTGCAGAAAAGAAAGTTTTCGACTTGCAACATCTCTCATCTTAATCCCCCCCCCCCTCCCGGTAGGCCTATCATTTCGGGCCGGGTGTGGGAAGTTTTCCCGAGGGTTCGTAGGGCTATGTTGACGCATTACTTAATCCGCTCCTCCCCAATATTCCAAGCTTCACGTAGGATACGGCCCATTTATTTAGGTGTCTTCAGTAAAATTGGTACACTACCAGCCAACACCCCCTAAAATTCCCTGAACGTCACATCCCTTTACACTAATATCCCCCACGAGAAAGGCACATTACCTAGCATGGGTTTAATATTGTGACACTCATTCAACCAAACCCTAGCCGGTGACCTTTATAAAATGTGCCCTTTCAACAACAACTTCATTTTTAACATTGCATTTTTTTTTTTTTTTTTTGAATCAAGTAAACAGCCATGGGGAAAAATGGGTTTATTTTTCGCTAATATCTTTGTGGAGAAACTCGAACAAGAAATTCTGAGTTTTCTTATTCTTAAACTTATTCTCTACTTAAGGTACATTGACGACATATTTTTATCTAGCCCAACGGTTTCCAGACACCAGAGGCCAAACCGTGTGTTGATTGCTCGCTTACTCCTTCCTCCATAATGTGAAATTCACCTTTGACGTTTCTGACTCCACGTTTTTTTTTTTTTAGATGTCCTAGGTAGTTTAACTGCCAACTCCCTATCCACGTTCGTTTACTATAAACCCACCGATTATCACCAATTGAAATATCAAACCTTATTCCCTTTTTTTCTTTCAAATTTTTATCCCATGGTTAATATCAAAAACAGAATTGAGAAAGCAAAAATGTTCAACAGAAAGAACTTCTTCCCTATAAGTCTAAAACGTCGAGCGATCACTTCCTTTTAGTTTGAGAACACAACCCCCTTGTCCATTCCCTGGCACGAACATCAATCAGTATTTTGTTCAAAAAAGAGTAAATGTGATTCCTCTCTCCTTCCCAATTTTAGCAAGCCACCTTTGTAAGAAGAAGTTCAAGGTTACCTAAACTTCCAGCTGAGCCATTTTCAAACCATCCCAAGGAAACATACCCTGCAATAAACCCCGCTGCCACGTTTGTGTACATATTTCCCAGGGCTCGCCCCATTTCAAGTTCCTCCCTTTTTCGAAATTTCCCATCACCCCCCCCCCCTCCCCCCTCCCCCACCTGGACTGTGATTCTCAGAATGTTGTGTATTTAATGTATTGCACTATGTGTCCTAACAGTCTTTGCGTTGAAGAAACTAGTACTAAGTTTCGGTTTTTGTCAACCACAGGAAGTTCATCCGCGACAATGCTCGACGTTTTCCAGTAGCCGAACACCGTGACTTCGGGCACTGGCCAATTAATCAGTTTGAAGATTTCGTTTAAACTTTCAATCTACTCGGCCCCGTAAACGTGTAAAATTAACCTTTATCCTTAAATGAAGTACACACAATGACTTTCTCAATTGGGAACTGGGCCCAACGAGCCATAACATTTTCTACAATGATCCTTGAACAATTGATGGGTGTTTTGTCTATTTAGCATTAAGCCGTGTGTTAACATCCTGCAATTCACTCTTAGTTCGTGGGCAAGAGGGCCCAGCATGCTATATGCAACAAGCTATGTCCATTGTCAAACACATAGTTAGTATCTGTAAAGAAAAGTTTCTGAATTAATGCGACTTGAAATCACATGATAATTTCTGAACTAAACTTGTGATGATGCAAAATATTCATACTCAGTGAATGTAATGAATTCAGACAAAGTTAATTTTTATTTTGTTGCTGATGTTATTTGGGGTAATTTCTGTCCTTCACATGTGCAAAAAGATGAATACTGTGGTGTGGTTCTTCTAACAGTGCTTGCATTAAAAGATTATGCATTGTTAATATTTTGATTAATTTTATACTCAAATATTATCAAATAAAAAAGGGGAAAAATGACAGTGTCACCATAAGTGTTGTAAGTAAACATTTTTACCATGCTGAAACTTAAAAAAGCCAATAAGTGTCACCTGCATAGATATTTCTAATCTGTAATGACATACTGTATTAATAATTTGTACTTACAGTTTAACTTTTCTGTACATACACATAAATAGTTTGTACACAAATTAAATAGTCTGTAAATACAAATTTAAAATCATCTGCATTATCAGATTAGAGGGAGTAGGAACAACAGGCAACAATATCATATGAACTAAGCTACTGTACAGTCACACGGTCAAATACGGATCTTGCGGACGCTATGGATTTTTATCCTTTAAAAATCCTCAGCATCCGCCTGGATCCGCAGAAATATATTGAAAATCTCAAAATATTTTTCTTAATTTCCGGTGGATAAAAAATTCGTAAAAAATCCGCAATGCATCCGTAATATTCGTATTATACGTAGCTCTCCATATACTGTCCGTATTTCTTCCGCCGTCAGCACCTACGGATCAATTTTGGAGAAAAGGTGCAGACACCTATGAATGCAGTAAGGGTTCCTTACGGATGAGTTACGTATAGTTAAGGATCTTTCACGGTTAATTACGCATAGTTACGGATATTACGGATTTGTGTCCTTTAACCCCGCTTCCGGATGGTCTATTTTGGGGTTGAATTGACCAAACGTAAACGTTCGAATAGTCTCCTGAATACATCTCATTCTTTTCTGTGTGAATACCTTAAAGGCCCAGTTCTCTCACCCCAAACAGTTCTAATTCTCCTAACCTCCTTACTTAAGCCCCTCCCACAATTGTCTGAAATTCATCGTCATCCAGACACATTCTCAGTTTATTGCTTCAGGGTGATTATAAAAAAAGCTCAATGTGCATAGGCGGGATTACAGAGGGCACGGAGGGCACTCCCCCCCCCCCCCACACTCTTTTCCAGAACTTAGTTTTTTATGCCTTAGTCTGGTTGCTTTTGCTGAAAAACACAAACTATAACCAGCAGAGCTACGCGAGTGATACTTAATCAAGTTGTATAACGTTTAAACAGGTCATATACTACATTGAAAACTAAATAAAAACAATATTCTTTCAATAAATATCTGTCTCAACGCTGTTTTTTTTCTACACGCTTCGCGTGCACCCGTTTTAAATATGTCAGGATTCAGGGCTACTTCTTGTTGATCACCTCTCCCATTGTCACTGACACTTATCAGCAGTTTCCGGGCCGTACTCAGGTCTACCGTTACTAGTGAAAGGGGGAGGCAGGAAGGTGGTCGTCTTCTGGTCCCTTCTCTGACCAAGTGCCCCAAGCTTTCTGAAAGGACGATGATCTTATTTGACCCTAATATGGAGCTCCACTCTTTTTCGGCTGAACTGAAAAGGGACCCACCCTTTCTCTAATTTCCATTAATTTCTCTATTGAGATGTCTCAAAAGTCCATTTTCGTCGTGTTCTGCGCGTCTCATCACAAAAAAGGACTCTATAAAAATCTCATGAAAAGGACTTTATAGGATACCAACGCTACGTTTTTGCTTAGAACAAATATCCTTAGGGGTCACCCTTATTCAGCTGTAGTGAAAAAGGACCACTCTTTGCCTATTTTTTTCTTTTTCAATTTCACTATTGAGATGAAGGAAAATTCATTTTTCGCCGCGCTCGGCGCGCCCATTTACAGGTAAAGGCTCTGTGAAAGTCACATGAAAAAGACTATAAAGGAAACCAGAGTATGTTTGTGCTCCAGTAAGAATATCTTTAGGGGGCCACCGTTACTCACATAAGTTTAAAAGTGGCCCATCCTTTCTCTAATTTTCTTTCAGTTTCATCATTACTGAGATGTCTTAAACGTTAAATTTTTCGGCGCGCTTCGCGCACCCCATCATAGACAAAGGCTGAATTCACTTCACATGAAAAGCCCCCTAGCTTTCTGAAAAGAAGATCTGGGGCACCAAGGAGGGAGCCGATGAAGAACCTCAATTTAAAGTAATCCATTTTCCTCCCCCCCCCCCCCCCCTCTACGTTATCGATTCCGGCCGACTTTAATCATACGGAGATAATTGAAGAAAGTCAAATTGTGATATTTGTGTTCTCTTTAGGGCCCATCCTATGTAATTTAAAGTTGAAGATAAAATGCATCATTTTAGGGCCTACAATTTCGTAAATACGCAAGAGCTTCCGGCGGCTTCGCCCCCTGCACCCTCAATGGGGCTTTGCCCTTGGACCCCACTAGGGGTGGCGCCTCTGGACCCCACGCCAGTAGGGGGAGCGCTTTGCGCTCCCTCAGCGCCTTCGGCGCCGTTTGGTAGTAAGCCCGTATTTGCTCCTTACTTTCAGAGATCAAATCCCGCCCCTGTCAATGTGCATAATCAAAATAAAGGTGTGGAACTTGAATAATTATGCCTACACAACTTACAGGGCTGAAAGGTATCTGATGACAGGTGTGTATGAGAGCATTTGAGTACGGTAGGCAAATGGTCACCGTGCTTGGAATATATGGTCTTGCTAGAAAGACTTGCTTCAGTTGACGTAGAGTGTACAGAAAATTTTGAAAAATCGGGACCTCTCAGACAGGTATGACATGGCTCAGGCTTTTAAGTAGTAGCTAAGTTTTCTGAATTTTCTTGCAAATGTGAACATTACTAGTACATCACGAGGGCTGTATTGCGGCACGCGGAGTTCCCTAAAATTTCTGCCCTTTTGAAACAAAAAATTTGTTGGTATGAAGCTTATACTGCAGAACGATTTGGATTCCGGGTTTCCTGTGAGGAAGTTAAAAGAGTTGGGCCATTACTGAAGAATCTGCACTTCCTTCAAATATTGGTGGCAAATCTGAGAATGATTGTTTTTTTTAAGTCCTCCCGACTGTCTGGCAAAGAGCAAGATTGAAAAGTCTTTCCTCTGATAAAGTGGACTTCAGATAATTTTTTTGTTAATTTTAGGCGACTAAATGAATGTTCATATATTTTTCTACATGAGTGTTCATATATTGACCAAAATAGTGTTCCATGAATGCAGATCAATCCTGCTTTTGATGTTATGGTTGACCCACTTCTATCTTTTCTTGTTTTTCTTTTTTCCTTTCCTCTTCTTTTCCCGTTTTCCTTTTCTCCCCTTCTTTCCTTTCCTTCCTTCCTTTTCCTCCCCCATTCCTTCCCCTTTCTTCCCTCTCCTTTTTCTCTCCTTCCTTTTATCTCCTTCCCTCTCTTTTCCGCTTTTTCCTTTCTTTCTTCCCCCTCCTTCCCTCTCCGTTTTTTTCCCTCTGCATTTTTTGTGTCCGGGGGGATTCCTCCCGGTCCCCCCTTCCCGCGGGTTATGCCACTTGTCACAAAAGAATAGATGATGATTGTTGCAAATCGAGGGGGAACAGGGGAAGTGATTTGTAGTGCTGAAATCTGGTCAGCAATTTTTGATAACAGACTCGCATAGTTTTTGTTAAGTAATATTCACATTTGATGGGAGGGTTCGGTTGGGTTCTGCTGGATTTTGTTGGGCGGGTTTTGTTGGGTTTTGTTTGCGGGGTTTGATCGGGTTTTGTTGGATTTTGATGGGAGGGTTTGGTTGAGTTTTGTTGGGTGGGTTTGGTTGGCTTTTGTTGGGTGGGTTCGTTTGGGTTTTGTTGGGTTTTGTTGGCTGGGTTTGGATGGGTTTTGTTGGGTTCGGTTGTGTTGGCTTTTGGGGGTTTTGTTGGGTGGGTTTGGCTGGGTTTTGTTGGGTCGGTTTTGTTGGGTTTTGCTGGTGGGTTGGTTGGGTGGGTTTGGCTGGGTTTTGTTGGGTTTTGTTGGTTGGGTTTGGCTGGGTTTTCTTGGGTCGGTTTTGTTGGGTTTTGCTGGTGGGTTTGTTGGGTGGGTTTGGTTGCGTTTTGTTGGATTTTCTTGGGTGGGTTTTTCTTGAATTTGTTGGGTGGGTTTGGTTGGGTTTTGTTTGATGTTTTAAGTGTATTTGTTGGTTTTTGTTGGGTGTTTTTTGTTGGGCTTTGTTAGGTGGGTTTCGTTTGGTTTTGTTGGGTGGGTTTGGTTTGGTTATGGTGGGTTTTGCTTATTGTGTTTGGTTGGATTTTTTTACGTTCGGTGGGTTATGTTGGGTGCGTTTGGTTGTGTTTGGTTTCATTTTGGTGGGTGGATTTGCTTGCGCTTTGTTAGGTGGGTTGTGTTGGGTTTTTTGGGGTGGGTTTTGTTGTTTTTTTCTTGGGTTGTCTTGGAAGGGTTTGCTTGGGCCATGAAGGGTCGATTTGGTTGGGTTTTTCTTGGGAGGGTTTTGCTTGGATTTGTTGGGTGGGTTTGGTAGTGTTCCTTTGTGTGGGTTTGGTTGGGCTTTGCTGCATGGGTTTGGTTGGGTTTTGTTGGGTGGGTTTTGATGGATTTTGTTGGGTGGGTTCAGTGCGGTTTTGTTGGGTGGGTTTGTTTGGGTTTTGTTGGTTTCGTTTAATTGGCTTTTGTTGGTTGCGTTTGATTCGGTGTTATTAGGTGGGTTTGGTTGAAATTTGTTTAGTTCTGTTGTATGGGTTTTTTGTGGTTGTGATGAGTTTTGTTGGGTGGGCTTGGTTTGGTTTTGGTTGGTAGGTTCGGTTGGGTTTAATTCTCAGGGTGTTGGGGGTTTTGTTTGGGTTTTGTTGTGTGGGTTTGGTTGGGCTTGTTGGGTGGGTTTTGCTGGGTTTTGTTATGTTTTGTTGAGTGGGATTTGTTGAGTTTTGTTGAGTGGGTTAAATTGGGTTTTATTGGGTGGGTTTGTTTGGGTTTTGTTGGGTTTTGTTGGGTGGGTTTGGCTGGGTTTTGTTGAGTCTGTTTTGTGCGTTTGTTGGGTTTTGTTCGGTGCCTTTGGTTGGGTTTAGTTGGTTTTGGTGGGTGGGTTTTGGGGGTTTGGTTGGGTTTTGCTTAATGGGTTTGTTTGGGTTTTGTTTGGTAGGTTTAGTTGGGTTTGGTTGGGTTTTGATGAAGGGGTTGGTTTGGTTTTGCTGCGTTGGTGTCTTTTAAGTTTTGGGGGTTTGTTGGGTTGATTTGGTTAAGTTTTATTGGGCTTTTCCTTGTGGTGTGGTTGTTTTTTGTCGGGTTTTGTTGGATTTAGTTAGGTGGCTTTGATTGCCTTTTGTTGGGTGGGTTTAGTTTTTTTTTTGGGGGGGGGGGTGTTGTTTGGGTTTGGTTGGGTTTCGTTGGTTTTTGTTGAATGGGTTTGGTTTGGTTTTGTTAGGTGGATTGGTTGGGGTGTGTTGGGTGGATTTGGTTAAGTTTTGTTAGGCTAGTTATGTTGCTTTTGTTGGTTTTGCTGGGTGGTTTGGGCAGTGATTTGTTGGATGGGTTTGTTTGGGTTGTGTTGTGTGGGTTTGGATGGATTCTGTTGGGTTTTGTTGGGTGTCTTTGGTTGGGTTTTGTTGGGTGCCATTGGTTGGGTTTTGTTGTGTGGGTTTGGTTGGGTTTTGCTGAATGGGTTTGGTTGTGTTCTGTTTGGTTTTGTTGGGTGGGTTTTAATGGGTTTTGTTGATTGGGTTTTGTTGATTGGGTTTTGTTGGGTGGGTGGGTGTTGTTGAACTTTGTTCAGTTTTGTTGTATGAGTTTTTTAGGGTGTTGATGAGTTTTGTTGGGTGGGTTTGGTTTGGTTTTGTTGGTTGAGTTCGGTTGGTTTTCGATGGATTTGGTTGAATGGGTTTTTGTAGTTTGGTTGGGTGGGTTGGATTGGTTTTATTTGAATGGTTTTGTTTGGTTTTGTTTGGGTTTCGTTGGTTGGGCTTATTTGGGTGTCGTTAGAATTTATTGGGTGGGTTTGGTTCGGTTTTGTTAGAGGAGTTAGGAGGGGTAATGATGGTTTTGGGTGGTAGGATTTGGTTGGGTTTAATGTTGGGTCGATTTGCTTCGCTTTTGTTGGTTAGATTTGGTTGATTTTTGTTGGGTTTTGTTGGGTGGGTTTGGTTGTCTGTTTTCGGGTGGATTTGGTTGGGTGTTGCTGGGTTTGTTTGTTGTGTTTGGCTGGATTCTGTTGGTTGTGGGTTTGGTTCGGGTTTAGCAGGTTTTGTTGGTTGGGTTTGGTTGGATTTTGTTAGGATTTTTAGGTGAGCTTGGTTAGGCTTCGTTGGATTTTAATGGTTGTGTTTTGTTGGGTTTCGTTGAGTGGGTTTTGTTGTATTTTCGTTGGTGGGTTTGGTTGGTTTTGTTGGATTTGTTGAGTGGGTTTTTGTGGTGTGTTGGGCGTGTTTCGTTGGATTCTGTTATGGTTTGTTGGTTGGGTTTGGATTTGACTTGTTCTCGAAGCCCTTTAGTCATGTGCTATATCGTGGTTATTCAGTAGTATATAGTACAAGTGAAAACGCGCAAAACACTTTTGTGGGAAACCAGGTTTTCACAGATATTCTTTGTGACAATTTCATCAAAATTCAAATGTTTTTGAGATTTATCCTGATGTAGGGTAGTGGGCAGGAAGCATTTCTCAAGTAAAGTGCAGTTTGCTTTGAAACAGTTCGGCAAAGTTGAGGTTAACACTACTTTTGAAGCATGTCACCTGTCACATGGGAGGCACCAAATTTTCGTCAGCCTGTGATTCCTCCTATAAATGCTGACAAAGCAAAAACACTCAGGCCTGTTCTCAACATTAGAGTATGTAGTATTAGGTCGTTTAACTGTGTATGGTTTAAAAGCAAAATTCAACCCTACCTCCTTTCAAAACAAATTGTATTAAATCATGAATGTTGATTGTATTTGATGTGACACTTGGCTTGACACTTGGTAAAAGTGTAAAAACCCAAATAATTTGGCCAGAGATGTTCAGTTGGTCATTTTTAACTAATACAAATGTATTCTACCAAAAAACATAATTTTTATACAGTTGTGTGTTTTCTTTTAAAATATCATAAGACGAACTGAACTAGCAGAATGCATAAACAAGCTACAGATAAGTCACCACAATCAAAGGCATATATTCAGTTGACCTACATATTTATGGAACTACTCATTAGTAAACACAGATTTGTGTTTACTCATAGCAAACACAAATCTGTGTTTGCATGTTTGAAGTCTAACTGAAAGACTCATATGTCGTAATTGGAATTTCTGATCCCGAGTCGTGCGGTCCACTAGCCATTTAAACAACATTTCAAGTAAGTTATATGTTATGTTACTGAATCTGAAGTTATTATGCATGCATATGAGTGGTTGTATTCATGCATGTTGTTTCAAATAAAATAGGAAAATAGTCGTCTTGAACAAAAGTTGTTGTTCTTCTGTGAAGGAGGATTGCGCTATGTGCTTTTACCTGATACATTATTGTTTTTTCATAACAAGCGCTTTACATGTAGCGTACCAGGGAGTGAACGTCGGTATTCATCGTGTTGTAAATACTATTGAAACTTTGAAAAACAGGTTAGGTTTGGTAAGATGTAGTTTTACGGCCCAGTTTCCAACCAATTGGTTTAAGTCTTGCCTACTACCGCCTTTGAACAAGAGAGATTGTATTAGAACCGAATACTTGTTGGAACACCCATCGAAGTATCGGTTTGCGTCCTTCTTATGCAAAGTTACAAACATCCAGACAATGGTACTGATGTACATATAGAAAGCTTTCACATGACAATTGGTAAGCACGCTCACGATGGGCAAAACTCAACAGTGTTTTGTTACAGTCACACGTGGATCGTCATTCTTCTCAGCTAAGTAGACTAAAGGAGTACTACATTAGTGGTCTCACGTTTCATGAAATAGGTAAGTTGGATTACGACGAGTCGTATTTGAAATTCTTATAGATCTGAACCTCTCAAATTGTTAATTGCTATCGTTTGACTACTTGAAATCAGTGGATTTCGGAACCAGGTATAACCAGCTTACGTTTACATGGGAGCTCGTGTATAAGAAATATTCAAGTTAATGTATCTCTTAGACCATTGCTACAGTATTAGTTGTTATTCCTGCCTAGTTACAACATTTCCGGAGACCTTGGATAGTCTTTTTACTCTTTCATCAGTATAAAACTTTGCAGAGCCAATACAATTCTTCCAAATTTTCATTATCAGGTCCTTTCAATATCTACCGTAAAATTAACAACAGGGAAACCCACGTGTTTTTACACAAGTCTATACTTCATAACAATTTCTTCTTGATCAGAACGTTTACAGCTTAACCAAACAAGTCGAAATCAAAAAGACCATTATACATATTGAAAGCCTCTTCTGACTCTACATAGGACAACGCATTTTTCTTTCTAGTTTTGTTTTGGTGAGTATACCTTTTAATTCTCATTGCAAATTTAAATTTGTGAAAAAAATTGGCAGCTCGCCCTGTATCTTGCATTGATAAATGTAATATTTCATATTTATAATCAGATAATTAAAAGGGTGAATAATGCCTTCCCAATCCTAAAAAATAAGATATTTATAAAAAGAAATTGCTTTTCCAAGGACCGAAACTCAACATCTAGAATAAACGCTGAAGTGATACTTCAATTCCAAAAAAAGTTTGTTCAAGGCTTGCAACTTCGATTTAGCAAAAAGATCATTGGGAACTACAGTATCCACCTTCCCATCACATACAAGAGTTTACATGTGGAAACTATTCTATGGAGAAATCGGTTTTGGAAATACTGTAGCTTAACTTCAGAAACAATCTTTCTTGGCATGTTGAAAAAACTCTTCCAATCTTTTGTTCCAATATTTGCAAATTGTTTTTCCATTTTTAACAGCTTTTGGTACAGTTACTTTACGTTTTATTTGTAAATTATAAATAAATTGGGACACCCGGGTATGGCGCGAGAAAGGGAATTTATTACTAAAAGCGTAACTGTTTCAAGGTTTTGTTAAAGATATACGTATTTCACCGTTTGTTTTGCTACAATGTAAATTAACCTCATAAAATGGAAATGCTCGTTCTAAAATGCAATGAAAATACCTACAAATATGACAAACTTTGAAATATTTAAAGATCTTTTCCATTATACACTACAATCTTCGAATTATATAACAATGATTTTTAAAGTAAGGCAATCTTGAAGAAATATAACACTCGCTAAAATGTATTAAAATAATCTTTTTAATATATATTGTAATATTTCAAATCTATTACAATCTTTTGAATATATTACAATTTTTTAATATGTTACAATCTTTTAAATGTAAAACAATGTTTTAATATATTACAACCTTTTAGATATATTACAATCTTTTAAATATATTACAACCTTTTAAATGTATTACAATGTTTTAAATAAATTACAATCTTTGAAATATAATACAATCTTTTTAAATTTATACATTCTTTCAAATATATTACAATCTTTAAAACATATTGCAATCTTTCAATATGTTACAATATTTTTTTTAAGTTTTCAGATTTTGTAAGAAATTGCTTCATGAGAACCAAAACGTGCCATAAGCTTGTATTGTGTAGTGAAAAAATTATTTTTCAATTACTGTAACTGTATAATCGTTGGAAAAGTTGTCTGTGTAATTTATTTACAGAATTCTATGTGCTGCGATAAATTATTTTTTGAACTATTTGAATAAATGGGGGAAAAAGCTTAATCAAACAAGTAAAGGCTCTGCATTCTAAAGCAAAATAATACATTTGCAAAAATTACCGCCATTAACTGTAGGAAAACTTACGGTATCGTCAGGTCTGGACAGGTCGTAGGAGCAAAGTTAGTACAGTGATAAATTATAAAGCGAGGTATTTGTACTTGACTGGGTCAGCGAGCAGTGGACTTACAGCCTTGCTATGTGCAATCTCGGGACCGCTTATTTTTTTAGTCTGCAACACTGTTAGCCTTACTAATATGCCGTAATTATCTCATCGCTCCGTGAGGAGGATGACATATTGTAGTCACTTTGCCTATAGGGCTATATATGGCAATGCCAGCCTAAATCGCAATGGTTATCATGGTCACATTTTGCAAAAGACCACCTTTTTTACTATTTTGTACTAAAACTTCAAAAGAAAACTTTTTTTCATGAAACTTCACAAGTATAATAGGGTAGCTTAGGTCTACCAAAATATTTAGTTTCCATGGCAACCAAGGTCAAAGGTCTAGTGACAGGGGGGTTATATACTCTTTTGTATTTACTATAAACCTTAGCTGAAGCATCACACAAATCTGAAAATTTTAGTGTAAAAGCCTAGACATGACAAGTCATACCGATATGTATGGTTGCCATGGCAACCAAGGACATAGTTCACGTTACGGATGGTCAAAGGTTAATGTTTTGTAACTAGCCTATTTTTCATCAATTAATATAAATATGCTGGACTGAACACTCTCCTTGCCACGTGCTAGGTTTCGCCACAGGCCAGCACTCAGAAAAGGTTTGTGCGCCGGCCGGAAATCTCCTAGCGCGACACGTTCAACATGGCGCACACGCCCAGTTTCTTAGTTGAGACGCACTTGATGTGCGTATCAGCTCGAAACACATGAATTTTGCCGTCGCGTCAAAATGGAGAATACTCCCAGCTACGCGAGAATAATAACAATAACGCACTTGTCTAAAGCGTCCTCGAAAATCCATACCCATATCAGTTTAGTGAGCCATCCTGTCCGATCATGTTAACTTCTAATTTACAAACTTGCTGAAGGATCTGTGCTTTCCTGTATCCGATACTTTTTCGTCGGAAAATGGATCGGATCTGACTTTCTGGGAAACAGCATACCTAGTGGACACATCTTATATTGCAATGTCTCTTAATATATGTAGCCTGGCCTATACAGTGCATGCTATAAACGCAGGTACGTATGTGTAGCTATTTCGTATGATAATTTCCAATCCGCCTAGGCCTAACGTTAGATATGGAACTGCACACAATGAAGCCATTGATGGATTAAGTTCGTCGTGCGACTGACGTCCGAAAAAAGTTATGTTCAGTCTGTGTAGCCTTCGCCGGCAGTCAGCGACTGATGTCATACTACCTTCATAGACCTGTAGACAAATCCAAGCGTGCAGTCAAATGACGGTGATGGTGAGTCCGCCATTACTCGGGGCCATCCAGCATTTATCTCCTATTTGTGTATGCGTGTAGTCTACCAAAACTTCGTCCCACAGTTCCTTTTGAACGTTATTTGAAAACGAGTATCAGGGAAAGGCATATGGCACATTCATACCAAAAAAATTAAAAATTAGGAATATAAACCCTTGTAGCCGCCACTGACGGTCATCCTATAGGCTTAGCGCTTGGATTAGTCTATGAAGAATCAACTTGAGACCGTGTGAACTGAACACATCACATAGCACATCGCCCGATAAACTTGAACACCACAAATAACCTTTAAGCTGTGTTTCCACGTGGCGGACGAGGGCGAAAAGGAAACACTCGCCGTTTTTTTTTTTTTTTTTCAATTGAGCCGTTTCCACGCGGGCGGGCGGGCGCAGACGCGGTTTTTCAAATCGTTGTTTCAAATGTTGGTTTGGAATACTGGGTGCGCCTATACTGCTAGAGTTCCAAGAACTTGATTGGTCTGAGCCTTATCCTTTTCCCCTTACGAATAAAACTTCTGTCCATTGGAACGAGAAAAAAACGCTTCCCAATTGGACAAACAGCACAGATAAAACTTCTAACGCATATATAGTTCCAGTTCTATAACCAACTTCCGGATATGTAAGCGATGAGATATGCAACTCCGTGGATTGCCCCTCTTGTTACATTTGTAACTGACTTAAAGCGTTGAAAGCTACTAGCCTTACTGATGGAGGGTAAAGGTTAACAGACGTGCTGCTGGAATAATCCAGGGTGATCTAACACCAAACATGTCATAAACATTTATTTTTATGGGCTAGACTACAATCCAACTTTTTATGAGATTTAAGTGGGATATTACCCCTGTTCGACTTTGGAAATGCCTAAGTTTTGGAGTATTCCACTTAACCTTTCAAAATCAAAAGTTTGTGGGGATAATATTTCATCACCCTTTTAATATTGGTTTTAGAATAATCCTGTTCTTTAGACGAAATGGTTTTTGCATATACACAGAAAGAACGATGACATTAGTTGTATCAGTATATGCGGAAATTGTTTTAAAGAAAAATTAAAAACAACGAAGCATAATTTATAGGCCTGCGTCGTTGGAGTGAAGAAGTACTCTGACATAAACAGTTCATCTATTGGTCGGCATGCATGTTTTGTCTCTGTGCATTTCTTGAATTCAAAAAAACGTGGTTACGAAGGCGGTATTGCATTATAGATTTGAATTTGCATAGAAATTGGTGGTCTCTCATTACCTATCAAACGAAGCTCTCACCTCTGGCAGATGCAAAACGTCTACCACTCTTAACACCAAGGTAATGTGCAAAATGAAAGTATTCAGTGTGAGAGAATGTGGCACCAAAATTAAGGTTTACAAGATCTTGGTGCAACATATTCTATTAAATGAACAGGAAGTTTTAACCTAAAGCTAGTTTTAGCTAATTTCAACGTACTTGTACTTTCCAAAAATAAGTGAAACTGG
Organism: Holothuria scabra; assembly: GCA_037179385.1. NCBI lineage: Eukaryota > Metazoa > Echinodermata > Holothuroidea > Aspidochirotida > Holothuriidae > Holothuria > Holothuria scabra. The sequence continues at coordinate 36,258,172 of CM074191.1, forward strand.
CTCGCACATGTATATTCTTTCCAGAAAAAACGTTCACCTACATCTAACCTTTTCTACTCCAATTACCATATAAACATGTAGCGGTCAGTTGGGCGTCTTTTCTAAGCTAAGCAAGCGTATCTGTCGCCCGGACACTCCGATGCGTCGTCTTTGGCAAATAAATAGTTGAATAAATATTGGGAAGGCGTTTATGAGACGTCGTTTGTAATGAAACAACTTATCAACGCCCATTTAAGTTTGCACATTCCAACGTTAGCAATTGGACTACAATACTCCAATACTAAATTAGTAAGGTTAGGTTGCACGGCCCAGTTTCTAACCAATTTGTTTAAAGTCGGGCCGGCCCTTTATTTTTATCCTCACAGGCATAAGATATGAGATATTTTAAATGCATACAGTAATGGAGTAACCATGTAGCAATATCAGTTCGACAGACCAATTGCTCAGTGCGACGGATTGGACCAAAATCCCACATTAAACAGACGGCAAAATGTGTGCGAAAAAGGCGTGGTGAAGGCTCCTAAAACTGTAATTTTTTCTCGCTCTCTCCTATACTCGACAGTCGCATTTAGTCTTTCCATAGCAGCCATATGAGAAACATGTAATTCCGAATTTTGGTCAGTAAATATGTTATTCGTATACGTGTTTTCCACTTTTCGTAAAAGATACGCGTTCGAGTAATCATCTTCCATGTGTTGGATTTGGGTGTTACCTTTCCATTGTTTTGCACGGGTGTAACTACGTTTGACACATAAATATAATACCAGACTAGTAATTACACAAAGTACAGAATGGCGGTAGGATAAAAACCTAGAACAGCATAGAAAGTTTCCAAGAGGGTTTGAGGGTAACAGATACTTAGAATAGTTATTGCAATGATATCTTTCATCTATAAGAAAGGGTGTGTTCTTCCATTTGGCTACATGGTTGAGTTTTTACATAGCTACCATCCAATCTTGACGATAAGTAAATGATACAAAACTGAACCACCAATGACGGATTTTCGACGTGTAGTGTGTCTTAAAATCAAGAGGATAGTCGCGTTAAGCATAATAACGTCTTTTGGGGACATGGCTTCTTTAGAGATCATGAGTCCACCGGGATAACAGAGCGGTTTTCACCCTTTTGGCGTAGCATTTAAGTATTCATAAAAACGTATGACCCAACACACGATTTAGGAACAGAACGGGATACTGACTTGAATTTATACGTTTTTGTCGAGCTAGGCTTTTCAATTACATTATTAAGCAGTACAAGTCACATCGGATGCTTCCAACATCTTTGTGTTGTAAGGGACCATCGCTTTCGGAACCAATATTTTATTTGGAAAAATACTTGTGGTCTAATTATACTCATTTTCTTTACTAAGCTATTGTTTTTAAATTAACATTTTTTTTTCGTTTTTACTTAGAACTGTTAAATGTATTGTAACAGAGTTTCTTAGTGTGGATCCATACATGAGGTAAGTTCTATGTAAAGGAAATCTTCAATTGATGTAGATGACTCATATAATAAAACTTTAAAAAACGTATGACCGAAATGGTCGCCATTGTTTTTCTTAAATCGAAATCTGCACCAGTTTAGACACAAAATCAACTTTAAGATCTTTTGAATTCTGCGGACTTAGTTTAAAGACACCAAAGTATATAGAAGAGAATAGCACATTAATTGACATTTTTTATTATTACTATTTTGCGATGTTAACATTGTTCACGTTTTTTTTAAAAACAAGGACAGCAAGCAAAAAGCAACAAGCAATCAAGGACATCAAGTTTTAAATGAATCAAAAGCAATCTTAGACAGAGTGGCATTTTTGTGACTTTGACTAAACTCGAGTTACGTTTTAACAAAACTTAGTTTCCCTTAAGGCACACCCTGATACTAACCACACGAATTTACCTACAGACTGCTGTGTATTTGAAGTGAGTGCTATCATTTCGAATTAGGACTTTGCCGGCATTGATACTGCCCTTGGCGGTATGGGAGAGGAAGATGAAATTCATAGAAGATGGTTTTCAAAAGTTTAACCATACTAAAAATGAATAGGCAGAGAGGATAGTGAGGCAGTTTACCCCTTTTACCTTCTCACATGAAATCAAAACCAGGTTTCCACGAACCGGCTTGGAAAGACTTTCCCAAGACCATTGGAAAACTATCCCCCGCCCAGAGAAAAACACACACAGACTACATGTGCCTCCCTGAGCGTGACAAACTGCACAATTGAGCGTAGCATCAGCAAAATGTAGGAAAAGCTTGGCCATAGTATGGGGTCATATGCATTGTAGACTTATAGAATTTTTTGTGTGCTTCAAGAAACCATTCGCATTGAGGACACTCGCTTCAAGCATGGAACTTATTTTCGCAATCAAGTTAACAGGAAACGTGCATTTTTGTACGAAAGTACAAAATGCAACAAAAAACAGACTACGATACTGAAAAAGCAAGAGTTCGATGTAAATAAGCCCATAAATTGTTTTGGGGTGAAGTGGGTGTGGTTAAATGCCCGATATGTTCTCTACGTATTTGTATTTCTTTTTTTAATTGCAATCATTTTTTTTTTTTTTTTATTGCCAGTGGAATATTCTGGAATTCTGGAATTTTCATTTTCATGAAATAATTTTGTATACCTGATCACTAACATTTATTTTATTAGACTACCGTATTTGATTTCAAAGTTACCAGGATTAAAACGGAAAATGGATTTTTAAGACTCTTTTTAGATTAAACGTTAGTCAAAAACCAGCATAGCAACTGACTTTATGGATTTTGGAGAGACTATTGGTCATTCGGAAAGTGGGTAGTACGAGTTTAACCCTTAAGCATTAAGTAACCGTGTTTGAATTTATTGGTTGTCTAAGCACTAGAACAGAAGTTGAGGAAAAAGAAAATACTTGTTCAGTCAGAGCGTGTATTTATAAATTAATCAACTATGATGTGAACCAAGAAACGTTACGGACATCAAACAGTACTGTTTGTACAGCTGTATCCTTAATGACAGTTGAAATTCCGTTTCAGATTTTGTGGGAGTTCATTGAAGAAAGGAGACACAGTAATGGGTAAATACTCGCAGGTAGTATTTTCGTTACCAAATTTGGCTTTAAGCTGAAATGTTAAATTTATGATATTATTAATCTGACTCTACTAAACAATTTCTGATATTGCTCTAAGGACGTTGGTACAAATAATACACATTAAGAGGCCAACCTTTCTTGATACAACTGAAATTCTCCCATAACGCCTTAGTTACAAACTTCCATGTGTGAAAACAAGAAAAAAAATAAATATTCATTTATCATTATTGATTATAGAGACCGTTCCTTCTTCAAGCGAATGATCGACTGAATTTTAATATTACATAAATTCAAAACGAGTAGAAAAATGCTACTTGAAACAGGAAGTTTCAGTTGGAGAACCTTTTTGGTAGCTTCTAATCTTTAGGTCTTAGAATAGGCGGATACCGTTAGAACATAATGAAAATGTAAGAATCAATCTTGGCGCAGATGTATCTTTCCAAAATGTGGAGAACAGAACTCTCAATTTACTTTTTACAAATATATTTCAAAAATTAAATACGCTTCATTTTACCATGTTCGTGTTATTGTTTGTGCAGTGTGAAAGAAAGTAGACACCCCAACTTTCAAGTAGGTGATCGAGTGACAGCTTATACAGGTTGGGTATCTCTCGCTGTGGTCAAAGGTGAACCGAAAATACTTTTCTCGATGATGTGGACAATTTCTCCGTAAGCAAAATTCCAACCTTGCCGGAGGACCTTCCGCCTTCACTTTTTCTTGGAGTTCTTGGCATGACTGGGTACGCACCTTAATTCTATATTTTCCTTATTAAACAAAAGAATAGATTAAAATTTAGGAATCCTAAGAAAACGTTCTGCCTGCATAAACTATTCATAAAGATTTTATGACTTTTTCAACACAAATTTCATACAGGTAGGTGAGAGCGTGTTTTTTGCGTTTTTTGTGTAAGTGACGCTCACTTTTATATCCAAATTTATTTAATGGGAGACTGACAAGCATTTTTCATACTTACATACATACATATATGTACGCACCACTGACAGGAAGGGTCTTGTTACTCTTTAAAGTTCAAATGTCATTGAAAGTCACCAGATGTAAAGACAAGACAAGAAGTCCTATAAACGTTTTGATTTATTCTTTGCTTATTGAGTAGAGAAAGTTCCCTGCCAAGATGAAAGACATTGAATAATATCACACCAGAACAGTGTTTAATTTCTGCCTCGCTCGGAAACGACCGACATAATGTAAGGACTTGTAGAGGTTCATATTTGGTGTGGGTAAACATTTTCTAAAACTTAGTCACAAAGTGTAGGAAATTAAGGTTTAGCCCTTTGCCGCATTTAAAGGATTATCAAAATTGTATGACAGTTAGGTGGTAATAATTATTCCAGTGGAATTTGAAACTTTTTCAAAGATTTTTCGCATTCCATTTGTAATGAAAAGTGTATGTTTTCGTTATTGTTGTTGTAGTTTTTTTGACAAATTGCAGTTTAACGGCCTACTTTGGACTTTTAAAGGTAGCTGAATTAAAATCCACAGACACCGTCTTTGTGAACGCTGCTGCTGGTGCTGTTGGTATAGTTGTTGGACAGATAGCTAAAATAAAGGTTAGCACGTGCTCCTCTCGTAGCTTTCCACCAAAATATTTCCTTGTATTGCATTTGAAGTAATTTAAAATTTAAAACATTTCGTCATACTAGGTAAATGATTAGAGACAGGAGAGACAGAAAGATTTTTTTCAGACGGTTTGTAATTGAAAACGATCGATATGAATCTTTGTTTTTTTTTTAGGGGACCCTATTTGATAAATCTCGTTGTTTCTATCGTTAAACTCCTAGTGACTAAGTCCTTTCATGCGGCTTTCTTCCTTTTTTTAGAAGGATTTCTAAGTTTCAGTAGAACCACTGTTTTAAAACAAATGAACCCCCTTCATCATTGCATGGGAGAAATCATCAAATCTATACCTTTGCTCAGATGTCAACAATTTTTCATCACTCGGAAGCAAAATTGATAAAGAAATTCTTTCGAGAAATTGAAATTGTCTTCAAATGGAATCATGATAGTACATCGTGTCACGGAAAGCGTCGAATTGCATAAATTTAATAATTTTGCCTGACGACCGGTCACGAACTATTAACAATAAATGTACTAAGGAAAACCTGCCTTAACTGAAAGTTTGATAATCCGTTACTAATCCTGAAAGATCAAAGCTTTGAGATAAGAGTTTTGGGGACAAAGTTTATCAAGATTATCGATAGAAATGAAATTGTCTGAAAAAGACTATGAATGCTGTTTGTTCATCTCTAACAGCTCCCTGGCATCACGAACATGAAAACAACGTCTAATCTCCATTCTTCGCAGTGAATATTAACGTTAGTAATACATTGTTTGATCTTCGTCATATGTCAGATTATGAAAAGGAATATTCTCTTTTTTTTTTTGAGGGGGGATTTTTCTTATAGAGTATTAGCTACAAATCTTCCTTCTTTGGGGGTATTTTGCTATGATATTAAATCTGTTTTTCTAGGTAGATACATACATACTGCTTTGTTCTTCGATATATAATGTTGATCATATCTACAAACACACAGTTATTAGTTCTTGCGATGTTTTTATTTATTATTGAGAAGTATGGCCACTTATCGATATGTCTCCCTCAGGCTGGTAGAGCTGGACCACGAATGATTTCATTTTCGTGGATCATCTGTACACATTATTAAATGCAAAGTTTTCTCTTGTAATTCACATTACGTCTTGGTATTTGTGGGTATCATGGAAAATATGGGAGACTGTTCTCTTCACACGATATTCATTCATACTTGGTAATAATTCTCAACTCATTTTCCTCCATTGAAATCAGGTAACCGTGCGTTATCCTCTGATAAAACCCAAGTGACCGTTCCTTATTCTCCAAAAATAGAGCACTGTACAAATCACCGGAGTGTGAATGCAATAAAACCCTTATAATACAGAAATACACCCTTACAAAAAAAAAAAAAAAAAACAGAAATTCCCTTAAATATCCCATGGGGAATTTCCCATTAAATTTTAGCACACGGGAAATGCTTCGCATTGGGAAAAATTCCATGGGGATTGCTTGGCACGGGAAATTCTTCGCATGGGAAATGCTTCCCATGGGGAATCATCCCCGGAAGAATGGTGATTCCAACGGGGAATAAATCCCATGCGGTATACTTCCCGCGGGGAACAATTCCACTGGGAAATACTTCCCAATGGGGATTGTATGTAGGTTTTCCTGCATTAACATGTACACACACTGCTTGTAAAATAATTTTTTGACCAGGTATGAGGTTCCAGTAGTCCGTAGCTACGAGCTGAAGAAAATGCATGGCCATATCCCAAATTGTTCCTATCATCCTGTTTAAAATAATGGATGAGGACATGAAAAAATATTTAGCACTGATGATCATGTACACTGTAGTCTTTCGTGGCACAATAAAAAAAAACCACATTAAATTTGTAAGGATGCATAGTTAATTCTTTTATTTCACATCCAAATTAATTTATCAATCCTTTTTTCAGACAAAGCTGTAAAGTCATCAGTGCTTGCACTTGCCAACATAGATTCCAACAGTTTTTAGAAACACAAGTAGTCCTTTCAAGTTGATATGGTCATACGCATGTCTTCTTCAGTCAAGGCAGAATATATAATATTGATGCACATTACATATAATACAACATTCCACACTTGCAACTTCTTTTCTGGTTGAATGTTATTTTATTCTTACTGCAGAGATTGCAGTCTCCGTGCACTCTGTTTACAATTGTACACGCTGTAAGCCTTTACAGTCAAGCACTATGTAGCTATGTCCACTGTACATTCAGTGTTGTTAAATGTATGCATGCAAGCAGCCTGTGTGAGCATCCCTAACAATAGCCTTGTGTACACTTGAAAAGCCCTCTCTTTTTCTGAATATCATCAGCCAATCTCAATGAGCTTCCACTACACTATACTCATGGTGGAACAGTTTTTACTGTGTGCTGTATAAGGCTTCACTACAGTGTGCTGCTGTATGTGTAGACTGTGAACTGCTGTTTTATTGGTATAGGTCTGCATAGAAGCTGGAAGACTGAAAAATAGGCATTGTGTCATTAATGATGCCATATGCATTTACATAAACAGTATGTCTTCACTATTGTTTATTGTTCACAACATCTAGGCCTATTAAAAAGCAATTTAATTTAGAGTACTAAATACTTTATAAAGGCATGATTAGTAAAACGAGTAGGCCTTTATAAATCTAATACTACAAATTATTACACCGCATACTGCAGTACTGGGTGTAGAGATACTCAGAACAAACAGGTACATGGCTATTGATATAGGCGGAGGCCTACTGTATTCAGTGTGGTGGAAGATAAAATTGATGCACATGCTTACCTTTTCAATTTACTTCGTAAAGACTATACACCTTAGCATGGAGGATCCAAGAAAAAGGACGAGGATGCAACTTTTTCAGCACTGCCGTATGCCCGTGCCATTCTACTAGTACCAGTTGTGCGGTCCCATTAAAGGAGTGACAGTTAGAATCTGTACTCAACAGCGATCATCCAAAATAATGCACCCTAAATGCATATAAATAGGTCGGCCCACAGTTGAGAATGGAGCTGGAACCTGTTTCACAGAAATCCCATGCATACTGCATTTATGGGATCTAGCATTGCATCAGGTTCTCTCCGGAGTTACAAAAAAATGTAGTAGCCTAATGCAAGTATTTTGTCAAGGGGGGGGGGGGGTTATAGGTGACCTTAATGTTGTAGACAATGCCAATGAAGCTATCTATATTCTAGAGGCGCTATTATCACCAGCCAGCTGAAAATTTAAGCTATAGCAGCTCATGATTACTAGTAATATTAATTATAATAAAGTCTTCTGTTTATTGTATAATCATATTTGTTCCCCAAAATTAAGCTCAAAAAATATTTCTCTTCAGTAGTCCTATAGTATTTACAGTGAAATCACAAATATAGATTGCATGCTATAGGTAATTGCATGGTATATCCCATGATTAAACAAATCCCATGCGGATTTGTTAATTTCCAACGAGAATTTTCAACTCCCGGGGGGAATTATCGTTTCCCTGTAAAAAATCGAAATACTCCTTGGGGAATTAGCATTCCCCGTGAGACGTATACTATCTCCCGTGTCAGATTGCAACTTTCCATGTGTTGCATGTAATGCATGAATTTCCCATGGTAATTTTCGCACTTCCCATGGGGAATGTTTGCTTCCCGTGCAATTCGCAATCTTGTTTTCGTAGGGGATTCCCATGGGAAGTGGCCATAGCTGCATGATATGTGACTGAGCACTGCTGCCATGCCACGGTTTAATGCACGCAACCTGTAAGTAGTCTAGCCGTAGAAATACAGCCAGGCTCATTAAAATTAATACAGGGTAAGTGTAGGCTAAGAACGTTCTTTTTTTGTTTTAAACTTGAGTAAACTAAATCCAAAATGACACGGCGCCACAAAATGTTCGTAAGATATAGGTGCGTAGGCGTTAATGCAATCTGTGGATGCACTCGGGTTGCGCCCTCATTCATCGCTTTCATTAACCCGATCATGCATTATCCTGTACTAATCTACGGTCCAGCGTGAGTTAACCTGTTATGAAGGTACTGTGACAACTATTGGATTTACAGCGAATAGACTATGCAGTGTTCTTTAATTAAGCACTTCACAAGTATGGAATAATTGGGGTTTTTCACCAATTATTTCTACAGGGTTGAAAAGTCATCGGATCAACCGGTTCGGATGAGAAAGTCACATATCTGACCCAAAAGTTAGGGTTTGATGACGCCATCAACTATAAGGTCGTGACACCTAACAATCTGACTGACACTCTCAGCAAGCTTGCTCCAAACGGGATAGATGTCTTCTTTGAAAATGTAAAATTCATTCTTATGACTGAATATTTTAAATAATTGCCACACAAATGCAACATTCCTCAGCTGGTATAAGGTGATGATTTCTGATAAGTCATTAGGATATAACAAAAAAAATAACAAAATATATGAGGGAGTGCCTCTTTCAGACCCGTTGTACCACTGCTACAAACTGGCTTATCTGCCTGAATCCCTAAAACTGTGTGGACGTGTGGATGTCTTATTTGCCAATTTGATGTAAAAGGTATTGAAATGTTTACACTGTTCACAATTCAAGTAAAAATTGAACAAGTATTGACCATGTGTGATTGTTGGATTAACGTCACTACATATAACTAGATAGATGAAACTATGGGAAACTTAACCCATCACATAGAAAACACTCGTCCAATTTAATGTCAACTATGTAGTATACCAATAAAGGATTAAATTCTAACATTTCATTTTGTGTGACTTCTCTGGAATATATTTTCAAATTTACTGCAAGAGGTTAAGCCAAAAATGAATTATTCAACCGCCTGCAAAAGTTCACAAATGTTACCTTCTTGTCATAAAATAATAAAAATAATATCCTTTTACTTCTGCATATTTTTTTTTCTTCACAAATGTTTCGTTCCCTCTAGGTTGGAGGAGAGGCGTCATCAGTTATTTTTAAACATTTAAACAAACATGGTCGGGCCGTGGTATCTGGGTCAATATCAAATTACAATTCTCCACTTGACTCAACACCAAAAGGTTAGTCTTCATTTTCAAGCTCGTTATATTTCATCCTAATACTAATGCACCCGTCAAGGAGAACCGTCGACCCACCCCCCCCCCCCCACCTCAAGCACTCACCAAGGTTCACTTTTGCATGAAAATTTCAAGGCAAAGATTCACCCCTGATTCACAATACTGGAGAAAACTTAAGGCAAAGATTCACCCCAGATTCACAATACTGAATAAAAATCAAGGCCAAGATCCACTCAGGTTTCACTTTCCATGAAATTTTGTTAACCGAAGATTCACAAATTTGGCAATGGATTTCCTCCACTGATAATCGCATAGGAAAACCATGCACTGACTGCTACTGTAGATATCTTAAGTCTTTACAGGCGATTAAACCTTAGGCAGATAAAATTTAACCACACACCAACGACATAGGCTTTTATACATATCTACTAGATAAAACAGTAACAGGCGTTCCCTTACAGCCCGACCACTTTTAATTATGAAACAGGTACAGTATGGACCAGACCTGGGATTTCCCTGTTGAAAGGCTGATGCTCTACTACCAGGCTTACTTATTGAACTGCATTAATTTTTCTATGAAGAAGACAGGTCTTCATAAATACATGTCTATCAATGGATTCATGACGTGTGTAACAAGGGGTTAAGGGCTACATATTCATCTGGTCTTGAAAAAAGAGTGCATGTTTTTGGTAGAGGGGGGAGGCCCCCTTTAGACCCTTGTCTGGCTACGGTCCTGTATCCCTCATTCCCTACATTTTTGGGAAATAGATGAGTGCCAATGCCCAAAATTGCTGACTGTGAGTGATATTGTTTCGAGCACCCATGCAAATCCCTACCATAGTCCATGCATCATTCCGCCCACATGCCCCTTGCATGCTTCACAAGTTTTGCTGAAGGCTACCATTTGTATGCGTAAGCAAGCACTTTGCATGTGACAATTGTATTTATAGATGTGGATGCCGGACAGTTTTGATAAACTGTCATGCCCCAAAAGGTGATCATCATTGCAGCAGCTGGTTTATGTTGTGGCAGTTATTGTTATGTTACAGCTGCTTATGCTACAGCAACACCTTGCAGGATCCAGGGGCCGGGGAAAGCTATGGTGTCTTAGATAATTATACAAATTAGACTGATGCTAGTAAAAAGAAATATTTACTGTGGAAAAAGGGTCGTTTTGTGCATTTATCTGCAAAAGTCCTTAAGAGTTCACAACACTCTTAAGTTAAGCGCCCCTACCCTACATCCTTTCCAGCAAAAGGTTTAATAATAATTAAATACCTTGTTTGAGAGTTTGGTTTTAATGCAAAGGGTTTTATTCAACCCCATGAAGACTGCAGAGTCATAATTTTTTGCAATGGCACCACGTAACAGTAATGTATATGGAGAATTTTGGACAGCTTCTCGTAACACTAATATATATGGGAGAATTTGGAAGTTTTCACCTGCTGCAGATACCACCCCGTCAGTAAAATATGCGGCTGCATGCTTTATGCCATAATGTAGAACGACTAAAATATATTGGTAGGAACTTGAGAATAAAAAAACTAGAAAGAAAACATTCACCACTACACAGCTTTCCCATCAAGGATACTGAAGATAGACATGTGTAGGATAGGTTTACAATGTACATAAGTGCTATACGATAGGCAATGACAAAGGTGCCAAGAAGTACTGAAGAAAAATACATCGCAGAAAAACACTTTACATCCAAAGCTCATCAATATATTGTAGATTGCTCTATGAGCGTCTTTTACACTTGCATCATGAATATTTGTGATGTTCTTGGCCACGTGGATTTTTGTCGACCCTTTTTAGTATACACGATCTAGCTTGGTGGAAGGGATGTACTTCTCCCAAACACAAACGTATGCAGAAAGTACCAGATCACTTGCTCGATCTGATCCATACATATTTATCTTTAATTTCTCGGTTTAAGGAGATAGACATCCCTGTGTTTTCAATTTTTCCGAATGTCAAGAGATGAAATGGTAAAAAATGAGCACTTTTTCTGTTTCCACCCATATTTAAGTCATACGGAGAGCATTTTTACGAAATTGCATTGAAAAAAAATGAGAGATCCTCTAGCTAGCTGTACACTCAGTTCTCCTTTGTTATTACAATTGCAAAATATATGTGCAGTTTCAGATCCTGTGCAAAATACGTCCGCCAAGCGGGCTATTTTTGAGAAGATACGTAACGTTCGGTACACCAGATCTCGATCCAGTCGCACTCGTTACAGTTGTTCAGAATGTAATTTTTCATGTTTTTGGTTCGGACGATTTTCATGATTTTAATGATATACAGGCGTCATATGATACGGTAAATGAATTATCCATGATGTTTTGGTCTAAATTTTATGTTCGAGGTGCTTTTCAAATGGCCATTTTTCATTCGCAAGTCTGTGAAGCAAGAGCCAATTGTTATTTGCAGATTTGTATACTTTGCTTCCAAACTGCGACGCGATACCTCCTAAAATATTCCCCTCTGCTATAAACGCATACGACCTAAGAGCTCTTGTCAAAGCTAGGCCTCGACTACTTCGTAATCACTTATAAAAACGGTCTTATTGCTTTATTATTTCGATCACAATGGAGTATGTACGGATAAACAGAAGCATAGAATATTTTTTTATGATTTTTTTTTCCTCGCGAAAAAATGTGCTCTGTCTGTTATATGTTGTTTTCATCAGGATCGTCCAACTAGACTGCTCGGTATTTCGAACGATGCACCCCGGCAACGCGGTACGTGCGCAAGTACGTGCCAACGCATAATGCTTGCTGTCCTAGTAAACTGCACATATTCAGATTGTCTACTTATTGTTTTTCGTCATTAATTTGACACCCATTCGACGGGGATTCACTCTTAAGCTGCAGTTGTTCGTAACAGATTCACTGCAACGGTATTTCTATTCGTCGAAGATTCACTTTTCAGGGCATTTTGTACGACAAAGATTCGACGTCGTATCGGTGTCGAATAAAGACTTTGCTTGAGGTCGGAGGGGGTCGACGATTCCGATTGACGGGTGCATAAAGTTGAATATGGATGATATGGACGTGTACCCACACTTGCATCTTCTTCCTGCACCGTGTTCTTTCACCACGTTAGCTAAAATATCTGTAAATATAAAACATAAAATGGTGCTTTAACTTCTCTTTAGTCTTTGGCGGTAATGAAAGACCGAAAGAATGATAACAGGTTGCATAACTGTGTATTTGCATGAACTGTTGACTTCATATTCTCCTGGTCATCAAGGTCTTAGGAGTTCATCCCAAAGTCTTCTTAAGGAGCACGTAGCTTAAAATAAGTGGGGAAGTAGGTCTTTTGTTTTGTCACACCCAAACTCTGGAACAATATTCCTTTTTCTATTCGTTCTGCAACCTATTTGAATATTTTTAAAGAAAAACGTAAGACTCACCTGTTCTTATAAGTGTTCTGGTTGGACTGTAACAGCGCCATGAGCGTCTTCTTGGAGGATACCGGCGCTTTATTAAATTGCCATAATTATTATTATTAGATGTATTTGTGACACAGCTGTAAAATTATTTTTTTAACAGACGGAAAAAGTTTGGGATGACCTTTCGCCTCGTTTGAACAGTCATTGGTATCGAGAGTGACCAAGGTTATAACTGTTCACTTGTATGATAATAGCCGAATTGAGTGAGCGTAAACCGAACATGTGGTAGTCTGAACAACAGTTGCTTCCGTCCATCCGGTTTTCCTAAATAATGATCATTTACTAGAGAGAAAGCTTTAAATTTTGATCGATTTGGTTTGTGCTTCCTACTAAATGACAAGTAAAGTGGCAAAAAGTGTAAAAATTGTGCTTTCAACCAATTGGGCAGTTATTTTGTAGAATAACGAAAACGGAAACACCCAACGCGGATATGGAAAAAACCGTGACCATTTTTCTACGAAATATCTCAATATTTTGTCGTCGTCGTCGTCTACAGGGAATTAGTTCATTCTTTGCTCTGTAAATCTACAGTATTTCCTCCATAGTATAGAACAAGTTTCAATTTCAAAATGGGTTTCCAAAATCCACGTCTTGTCACCATTTTTATCAAATATGTTTGTTTCCTTTGGGATTCATGTCGACAATACCAAGAGAGAGTGCCACTTTTGGCGGTAATCTGTGACTGTTTGTCACATGTCCAACAATAAGTTAGTCCCTCCATCCCAACTGCTTGTCATACCTGCGACAATGAGTCATTTTTTAAACATTTGCGCACTCCTTGCCGCATATGTGACAAAACTTTGGTCCTTTTCCCACGGAATAGAGTATGAGCATATGGTATTGGACTATAATTTTGAAGAAACAGTCACACAGTTTTGTTAAAGGAGCTTTCGAGATTAAAGCGGAAAATCCATGTAGAAAATAGAACTTATTGTCGGCTTACATGTTGTTTTAACAAGCAAGTACCAATCCTGAATTTTCAACAGAGCATAGCACATTCTGCTTAAAAATTTAACTTTGCGCTAGAAATAAATAAAATGGATATTGTGAATACAAGTTACAAAATGGATATTGTGTTAACAAGAGACAAAATGTATATTTCACTCTTCGATAACAAAATGAAACTAGGCGGTTTGTACTTGCAGTCAAGTAACTGATCGAAACCACTGAAAATGGTATGAAAGGAAACGCAAAAGCCCAATATCGCGCCACTTGAATCTAAGCCTCGATCGAATAAATATTATAAGTGCTTTACAAAAATGAGCAAACGGCCTACCATGCTCACCATCTCAGAGAAAAATGTTCTGCCTCCAACACAACTTTAACTGCTGTTTCAGGAACGTACCGTTCACGCAGGCAACAGATGACTGTAAAAATGTTTATACTCAGATTCAAGCATCTTCACATGCGCAGATTAAGCTGAGACGTGCAAACCGACTTTAAGCGGTTGACAAGCATATCAAACAAGCGTGGATTTTCGATGGTGTGGTCGTGGAATAAGTACTAGCGTTAGTGTGCGTAGCGGCGTTCAAGTCTAGGATTATTTTATGAGTGATCAAATCAAGTATGTAAAGAACGTCAATAGAACTACGTAACGATTTATCGTCTTCGAAAAGAAGGCTTCCTACTTGCTTCAAATAGGCTGATCATTCAATTAGATCACCGTCATGTCGGTGAAATCGGGGAAGTGGCCGAAATTTCCACTTCATGAAAAAGTCAACATAACTGCTTGGCAGATGAAATGATGTATAACGTTAGCATTGTTCGTGTGTTAATAGAGAGACATCACACTGAAGATATTCATACGCCGAGCCAAGAAAGAAGGCACGAGTTCATTTAACAAACTAAGAAAATCCAATAATCAATATACCATTTTCACACTTGAAGAACATTTTGTTTAACCCTGTAAGTTACAAACTAAACAATCAATATAATATCAATCAAATAACGTAATATCTAAAAAATCGAAGTGAATACTTGTATGTCGGTTACTGTATGTACCTACGCAATTACTAGGATTAACATCTATCAGGCGTGGATCCCAGGATCATAGAGGTGCAAAAAGTTTCTAGTTTTTCCTTTGACAAAACCGACACCTAAGACTCATTGTTTCGGAAAAGTAAAGGTATCAGTTTTTTGCAATACACTAAAATCTTACGCCTGAATGGCTATAGCTTTTCGTATGCACATGGAGCCAAAGCTAAATGGTATGAAACCAATTTGCCTGTACCTTATTTTTACTCAGATCTTTATTGAGGAATTTTGATGAATTGCATACGTTAGAATTGAAATTCCCTTGTTACTATCCTCAAGTTAGTAAGTGGGTTGGTTAATCAGTTAGTCAGCCATTCAGTCAGTCATTCATTCAGTCAGTCAGTCATTCAGTCAGTCAGTCAGTCAGTCAGTCAGTCAGTCAGTCAGTCAGTCAGTCAGTCAGTCCGTTAGTTAGTTACATGCAGTCTTACGGCCCAGTTTTTAGCCAATTTACTCCTCAAAACCATTTTGTACCAGCTCTAGGCCCTATTGCTTATTTGAACTCGTTTCATTAGCAGAAATCATTATGGAGGTGTTACTAAAATATCACGTCCCTGGTATTGTGAAGGATACGGACTGCTCAACAGGTTGTGTTTTCTGTAAAAATACACCTTAGAAACGCACAGACTACGTGCATGATGTAAACTTCCTTCTAACATTTTGTTGCATTCCTTTTGTACCTGATTACGCCTTACAACTTCAGGTAGGAAATTAAGCTCACCACTTGCACACTTGACATAGCCAAATTTGGGATTAGCTAACATGACAGCCAAACATGTGTTGATTGTTTTCGCCTAATGTGAAAACAGAGATACAATAGATCTCTTGAGGACGCAGATCAAATAACAAATTCAGGTATCAGTTACATCTCACACCACCTTTGATCTACTGGGATGTCTATGTATCTTTCTTAAGAAGCAACGCCACGGCATGTGACTTCATGGACAGCACTACCTCATCCGTAGGCCCAATTTTCGCACTCTGTTGTAACGATCGGAAATTCCACTGTCATACTAATACTGTTGTTTTCCATGACGTTCGTTCCTCTCTCATGGAAGACTACAGTTAGTTAAGATGCAACACCTTTCATTGGAGTTGGTTCAACGTTGGGGATCGGGTTTCTTTAGGGTTATTGAATTGTTGACTTTTTAAATTACATCGATTTCGCCTCTTTGGTTGTTCGTCATATATATAGAATCATTCATCCGTGCAAAGGGCTTTTGGGTCAAGTTTCTTCAGAAGACAAACTGTTCGTATCTTACAATATTCTGTCAATGTTAAGTACTGATCAATCTCCAATCATGCAGTTTTAGTCTTGAACGTGGTTCACCTATTGAGACTCACAGTGAGTATGGTAAGAAGGAAGTGCGTGTGACACCTGATTTCTTCTCGGTGACGTTGCGCAATTTACAAACTTGCATATCAATTTTTTGGATAATCACTACGTTAACCAATCTCTTGCATAGACCCTCTACTCGAGGAGTAATGAGGACTATTTAGGCAATCAAGTTTGGTGTTCGTTAGTTTAATGGATGACGTTTCACTGCTCAGTTTCTAAACAATAAGTCTAAGTCGGTTCAGTCGAACTCGCAGTGGCCCTTCCCAGTTGCGTTTAACAATCTTGTTTTCCCTACTCCATTGCGTATGCTGAATAACTGACAAAATGAAAATAGGTTCCAGTTTCAAAGACTGCGAAATGATCCGACCAGGGGTCGAACCCCATACCTCTAGAATGCTTGTCCGATCCTCAAACCATTTCATCATTCAGTCGGAAGCCTGATGTTGTAATGTCATCTCCCTGTGAATATGTCTTCATTTGTGGTGCTAGACCTTTAGTAATCTAAATCATATCTAAAAAATTCCTTCTATCCCTAGTCACAGAATTCATCCAACATCTGTTCTATAACAGCATACAAATGTAAGGGTTTCTCGTCACTGACTTAACATCGGAGTTTGAAGGAGCAATAAAAGAAATGGTTGGTTGGATTAAAGGGAGCGCTATCACTATTTATTCTGGTTTTTAGATTACGAAGAAACATTTTAAATGATAGATTGTCGTTGCCCACAAATATCTATCGTCATGTTATAAACAGGTCTAATTTAACTTTTTCATCTTTCTAGAATAGAAAATGTTTACATTTGGAACCTCGTCACTGTTCTGTTCTGTCCTTTTATTCTTTTTTGACCTCGTCAGAGGTATACAAGTCAATAGCAAAATCAACAAACATGTGAAAACGATGCGGAAAGCGGACCAAATTGAAATAAAAGAAGGAAAGGAAAGAAAAACTTGGCATCAGTCAATAGCAATTAATAAAATCCGTTATAAGAGAAAACAATGACAATACTTTCACATCATCGATTCACTTACGTTCAATTGAATGAATAACACTTGCTGTAAAGAAAAATAGGTTGGAATCTGGGCCGTAAAATTCTCCCTTGCTAATATAAAAACAATTTGATTATTTCTTAACAAAAATTGGTGAGGTTCTTGAGTATACCTTTGTTTTTACTTTGAAATAGTTGTTACATCTTTAAAGTGTTTGGCCTGGTTCTAAAATAGGGTTTTCGATTTTTTTTTCCTAGTTGAAGTCAAAGCGGGACACTGAAATAAATCTCCAAGTTTTTCTTCATTGCATAAAACACAGACTGACGGTAACCTGCTATTGGAGCAACGAAATTTACTCATGATTTTCCTTTCATTACAGTTCAGCAAATGGAAAAAAGAATTACTATTTACCTCACAAAGCCATTGCTCTTCATATATATCGATTAGCCTTTTCCGTAAAGTATTCTCAACAGTCGTTATACAACAAAGGACAGTTTACGATGAATACCACTGACAATTCCAGTCCAAAACATAACCATTCTTAATTCCATAAACTTGGCGAATTTTGTCCTCCCCAATTCCCCCATAGCCATACAGCTAGGTGTAGATTTATTTACTTTCAACAGCTGTTTACAAAACCAAGCATGAAAACTTTCAAGAGCAGAAGTTTCTTCAAACCCCCAGATTTCGCAACCATATAAAAGCACGGGTAAAACAACTTCATCAAAGAGCTGGAGTTGTAAATCTAGTGGTAAATGTAAATTACAACGTTTGGAGAAAAGGCTGAAAAAGGGACCCTTGTCTTGATTAATATGCTTAGCTCTTGCCCTTTAAACTTCTTATTGAACTTGAAAATAGTTCCCAAGTTAGTATAATTGTCCACTTCATCGGCCTTATCCTTACCATAATAAAAGACAGGCTTCCCCTCACCTTTCCTCTGGAGAATATAAGAACGTTTTGTTTTGCTAGTGTTAACAACCGAGTGCCATGTGTCACAATAATGTTTTACAGAAGTTAACGCGGTCTGTAGATCATTTTCATCTTCAGCCAAAACAACTGTGTCGTCAGCATACAATAAACAAAGACCTTCACATAGACTTCAATGTCTTTATCACTTAAATGACACCTTATACTAGTAGACAACTCATTCTATCCTTTACAATTACTACTTAAAAATACTTCAAAGTCATGAATGAATAGGGCAAAAAGAATCGATCGGTGAAAGATTTTCTCCCTGTCTCACCCCAATATTGCAATAAAACAAAATCACATTTAACCCCATAATTTCTAAATAAGGATTTTGCATTGACGGTTAATAACTTTGAACACTTTGCCATTAATTTTATTTGCAATGAGTTTCTGCCAGAGACAAGTATGATTGACAGTGTCAAAAGCTTAACTATAATCGACGAAAGTAATTCTGAATCCTTTCACTGAGGATAGAGGTAAATAATTTACCAATACAACTTAAAACGCTCACGCACCTGTTTTTAAGCGGATCGTCGACCGAACCTTTGCCTTTAAATATTGGATTATATTATTCCAATTGACCTGTCGGTGGGGGAAATACCGGAGTCAAGAACAAGATTAAATATCACAATCAGGAGCTGAAGCATTCCCATTGGACTATGTTTAATAATTCATTGATTAAATCAACACCTGGAAATTTATTATTACGAAGTTTTTAAAAATGCCTCCCAACTTCGGGAACTGAGATTGGTCTATTCAAGTCATCGTTGATTGAAACCAAAACATCAGATATACCTGTATCGGCAATGTTGCAAGTACTACTTCACATAATGACTTGAAATGGTTGTAGAAGGCTTCAATTGAAATACTATTTCCAGAACTCACATTTCCCGGGGCCTTGTTAATAACTCGCCAATATTCTTTAGGATCAGAGTTTTTTAGCAATTTAAGTTCTTTAATATGAAGATGCGCAAAATGTGTATATTTCGATTTTTTTTAAATAAGTCTATATTTCTTACGAACAGAGATAATTTTTGCAGACATGGTTTTACATGTTTATACAACCGTTTACACTTCATATACTCATATCTAGTCATCCTGCAATCTCTGTCAAACCATTTAAAACTGGAATTATTACTATCGACATTTCCTCTTTCAGGAATATTTCTTTAAAAACCAACATCATCAACTACGAAATAGTAAATCTGGTTTACCTCTGCTAAAACTTTGTCTATACAATCTTGTGAAATAGACCCACTATCACTAATAAAAATACTAAAATTTTCAGCTGCATAGTTGCCACGTTTGTTACTAACTCATACGCAATTTGACTAATTTGGTGGTTATATCTTAACTTTTCGGTAAGTCATTTGTTCAATTCGTTCAATCTTTCAGGGAAAACTGAAATATGAGGAACACATCCACAAAGGTTTCGATAAAATGTTGGAGGCTTTTATGGATCTGTTCAGTGGGAATAACATTGGAAAGGTATTAGTGAAGGTGTAAGAACATGCCCACTTCAAAATTTTCCAGCTATGTTTATGTTTGTATGTTTAAGTCTGGAAGAAACGTCGAGAAGATAACTGAGATTTTGTAAAGAGCAATGTTCTTGTATTTAAAGAGGCATGAGTCTTACAGGGACACATAAGACTCAGTTTCTTAGGCCGTGACTATTGAAGAAATGGAGGGCACAGACGATGAGTAATAAAGAATATATAAGACTGTGAGTGATAAAAGTCTGTTGGGTATTGAAAGTCACTAAAAGTAGTTTTCAATCAGCTTTAATTCCTATGATTTATTCATTGTATGTCAAATATGAATTCCTTTGACGTGTCGTTCCTTTTATTGTTCAGTAACCTAATCTAGTAGCCATACGGCAATACTCCATCCAACTAACAACATCAATCGCTCTCAGTACATTTTAATCATTTATTTGAATACCAGCTTTAAGCAGTGCTTCACATGCGTGTAAGTGTTCATTCACATTCACGCAAAGACCTTCACACTCATAACGACGACTTACTTAGGAATCAATTGTACAAAACAGTCACTTGATTTACGTTAAACAAAAAACATCCCAAGTCTTCAATTAAGCTAATGAGTGTTAATCCATTTCTAAAGTCTTTCGACTTCCTGAAAAAGAGCCGTTCGGTGAAACCAAACTTTTAAATGCTCCCTTAAGAAATTTTACGACCACTGAAGTTAAAAAAGATGCTTAATAGAGTGTAGAGATTGTATAAGACACATTGAATAAATAAAAAGCGTATGCACAAACGTTGAAATATTATGACTTCTGTATGGAACAATACACTCTTAGTATTTCATAGTTAAAAGCATTAGCTTCCAATTGGAAAAAAAAAACTGTGCTAAATGCAGATTTTAAATTTCTAGCACCACTTTCGCAATGTGATGTATTCCTAAACAATATTTTAAAAGATGATATGACTTTATTGCATTTGGATAAAAGTAAAGTAATAAAACCTCCATTTCCCTGGTTCCCTGAATTAGTCAAGCATCCTTGTCTAATCCACATTCTAGCAGATCCTTCAAGTCAAGCATGGAAGCAAAGAGTCCTTCTAGGAATTCATTTACGTTTATCTCAGTTTTATCTTGTCGAGCAGTAATGGCAAATCGAATGAATTTGCTCGTGAAGTTGTACCATATGTAGACGCTGGACTTCTGAATCAATGGGGAATATGCTGCTCTAACTGAATTACCTTGAAGCTGTAATTTAAGAGAAAATTAGCAACAATTATTTCACTTGCTGGAAGACAACTGCCTACTATTTTTAAGTCATTTATTATGAAAAGGTCTCATGTATTTTAGACCAGCATTTATAGACTTAAGTGGGTATATTTATAAACTGTGTTCTTAATTACATAGATCAACTCCTATTGGTCCATTAAGATCAGGTGACCATTCATTATCCCACGGTAACCACTAAGCGGCCTTTGATTAGCCCCAAGCTTGACAGACACCCCTGTGCAAATCACCGGCGGATGGATACAATAAAACCCGAATACGACGAAACAGTGCCGTTAGCGTACTGCATTCTCTGGGGTTGATGCTATCGCTGAATGTTTTCAAGCTGCGACCCCGTGCATCACTTGCATTAACCTTCAAAGTGAATTATCACGGTTCATCGCTGCTTAACGTTTAATTAATATCTCTCAAAACCACGTATAGTAGAAATTTCCAAGTATAATGGCAGCCAATAATGCAAGTTTGCAAATCTTATACCTGAAACAACTATTCTTTAATTTCCTAACCCCACATGAAGAAAAGAGTGTATTTTCATGTTCTCGGTTAAAAGAACAAACGATCAAGGGGTTAGAGCATCCAACTTTGAATTTAAATCCAGGGGTCCGTTCCACAAAGAGTTACGCACAATCTTAAGTATGATTTACTGTTAACTTAAGTATGGGGAATCAAACTTAAGATTGTGCGTAGCTCTTTGTGGAATGGGCCCCTGGTCAGTTCATTACAAAGACCATTAAACAACGAAATTGTGCCTGGTGTTCTGAATCAGTATTAGAGTAGGAAAAATAGCTAGTCGGCTACAACTGCCATAAAAAAAAATCGTGGAACACCCGACTTACGCCAGTAAGTTAAAAAGTGAAATGTAAAACTTTTCTTTTTAACGTTATATTTGAGGAACGATTCGGCCTTCAATATCTAAAGACTGACTTACACCTGTTGTACGTATATCGATACAAAGGCTGCTTTTCCAAGACGGATCGTCGAAAAATTCACTTGCATCAATTCCCTCTTCTTCGGATATTTTATGCAGGCCAAAGAGATGTCTTTCCATTCCTTGACCCATCTGTGCGTCAAAAATTAATTTCATGTGAACTTTAACAGCTATGTGCAACATAGCTATTTTATCTTGCGGCTGTATAGGGAAACAAGAAGAATAACGAGCTGAAAAACTTGAAGGCTTTGTAACAATTCTGAACAGAGACACACACAGGCGTTCAAAACGGATAATGGCTGTTAAATAAAATATATAATAGCATTTACATATTGGTATAGGCTCAAATCAATCAAAGAACAGACGAAAACGACAAAGTGGACAAATGGAAAACACATTTTTTACAAACAACTAGGAAAAAACTGTTAGCCCCATTCGGACTAGAAACCCAGACCCTCCGCTCAACGTACAGATACCTTTATCATACCTTTACCAGCGCTACCAGTTTTCCAGGTTTCCCTAAAGCTGTCCTGGAAGTCCATATCTCAGAAAGGGATCAAATAACCACTGATCCCCCCCCCCCCCGAATTGGATACCGTGATATTTTTTAACGTTTTCCTAGTTCTAAAAATTAATACTGCCAACGTTGATTGCTTTAGGTCTATGCGGTTGATGCGCATTGTTAATCAAGGAATTCCTTTATTAATTGTGGTTGTATTGTATCGATTGTTTTCTTTGTTAGGGTTAGGGATTAGTTTACCGCTTCGTTAGCCAGTTGGAAAATTTATTTTTAAACGGTGGACATCAGCCGCGTAGACCTATAGCAAATTAACATAGTAACCATCAAAAATGATCAAATGGACAAATCATTCTTAAATAAATGTCATGTCTTTGAAAATTTCCTTCGCTATGCCAAATCTGCAAAGACTCTAACCTGTACGTTTCCATCGTGGAATATTTCTATGAAGTTTTTGGTCTCCTTAGTCACTGTTCTCACATTTTCAATTCTTCCTAACTTAAATCTTTGTAACGAGACAGCTTCGAAAACCCGGGGTAATTTTTTAAACAACCTGCAAATGTGAAAATGAGCCCCAAAGAGTTGTAAATAATTTTAATATATTTACAGCCACATTCATCATTTGATAAAATATTAACTTCAAAAATTTTAGCTGAAAAACAAACGCAGTTTTTATTGGGGTAAAATAGAATTTTTAGAGAAAACATATTAACTTCAGAACTGGTACATCTTGGAAAATCTGTGACGTAATCGTGTCACATGTTAGTTGCTTTGAACGTTTTCCCATTATGTATTTTATGCTCTTCCATGTGTGGTAATGTGTGTTTTCATGCAAAGTGACGCACGTGCCAAATGTGTGCCTTTTTTATTTGTGTAGGGGATATCACTCATCGATGAATTTAAATGAAAAGTGTAACCAGCATCTCGGTTCATGTTTCTCTTTTTAGACCTGGTGAACACAACATTAGACGTCTATTTCTTTTCTTTTTTTCATATATATATAAAGACAGTCAAAAACATTAAACTTTTCCTTGAATGTTAACGGATGTTAACTCTAAGGAGAATACAGAACGAGCTCTACTAATATTTTTTGTAATTACACCACATTCTGGTTTTCGGCATTCGTTTAAAAGAGGAATGTATTTTAAAATATTTATTGGGGTAGAGTTGTATATTTTGTGAGCTAAGATAATGTATTTTGATATGAGTTTTTTACTGATGTGATCAATGTACAACTTACCTCCAGTATGTTAACTGTATAGCAACCTGTACAAACCCGTCCGGAGCTACCTCATGACTCTTGAGAAAGCATTTTCCAAAGGACGAAAAGACGCCCTCTTTAGTTGCAAAGTAGCCAAGAGTTCTATGTCATTGAAAGTATAAAATCTTCAGTTAGACTTTGAGTTTGCGAAATTTTGTCTATTCAATAAAGAGTTTTATTTATGAAAATCACAGTTCAGCGAACGTTAATGCTAAAATGATTTCATTGTGATAACTTAATTAAATCGTATGGGATGGAAAGTAAATATATAAATAATAAATAAATAGATGGTCATCCACTATAAGGCGTTTCCTTACCGATCGATATCCTTGCCTGCCTCGCTCAAGGCACTAGTCAGATCATCATTCAAGACAAATTCCAACTTTTGTGGCATCACAAGATCGGAACGAGCAGAATGGGAGGTAAGTCCTTCTTCAGTATTCCTGTGAAAAAATCAAAAGCAGCGAAGGCAGAGGGAACTTGGTGAGCCTTTAGAACTTCAAGGGAACACTGCCGAGATCTGTCAGAATTTGGGGAAACCTGCTGTTGTAAAGTTTGTAATAAATAAATACGTGTTTAGGTATGAATTCATCTAGGAGGTGCAAACAATATTTGACAAAAACTCTAGTGACTTCCACCAGTTTCTTTTCAAAATAGTTTTTTTAATTAACAAATTGTATCGGGAACGAATGATACCTTGTCCGTTGATACTAAAATGAATATTGTAGTGCCTCTCACACGGTATTAAACCTCGATTTTCAAAACTGGGCGCACTTTTTAACCTATCCGAGGTTTTACAGGATACAACATGTTCAAAATTTTATTGCATGTTCAGGCTATTTAAAAATAACTACAAATATTACGACACAATTATAAGGCATCTTCAATCTTAAATGAGCCATTCCGCCCCTTTCTCTAAAATAATCAACTTGTAGGCTCTCAAAAAGCCATTTGTCTGTTATTGAGCCCAGAGGTGGCGCCAGGATTTGTCCAACAGGAGGGGCCAAACTCCCCGACAAGGGGCCAGCAATCTGAGGCCCCGACAAAGGCGATGAATTAGTCCGGGCGAGTCCGTGGGACGTGACTTGGCAAAACTTAAGGCGCGTGTAGCGCGCCGAAATTTTTGACAAATATTTCAAAAAGTAGGGTTTGTTCAGAAGAGAATTTAAAAAGTGAGAAGGAAATTTGGCCTAAGTTTTGGAAGGGATATTAAAAAGTTGGAGTGTTTATTGACGAATCTGCCCTTCATATGGGCAATATCAAAAACGTGATATAGACACCAGCTGAATTCTTGGGGGGTTACGCATTTCGTCGTACTTGGCCTGCTCTCAGACGAAACTAGAAAATGGCTGGAATTTTTCTTCCCTTTTTTAACTAAGATTTGAGAATTATGAGCTTATTTTTTTGCAGAACCTTTGGAATTTAATGAAAACAACTGTTTTTTTTTTTTTTTTTTTGGTGAGGTTCCAATGAACAATTTAGGGATTTTATTAAGTCATATGCTATTAAGAGCAGAGTGTCGAGGTGATAAACAAAGTTAGCTTTGGTTGTTAATTGCACGGAGTATCCATCGAAGATCATGGTTAATTTTGACATTTAAAACAAAATCTGAGAACTTACATTGGAGAAAAATTGTAACTTTATAACAGATTTTTGGGGATCTCATGGAAGAATCTGACCTTTTTATGAGATCTATCAAAAAGGGTTGATGTGAAGTTATATCATTATGCAGATTAAGTCCGTCGGACAATATTGAAAAATTTTCTCGCGATAAAATGTTGGCTTTCCATTTATTTGAAGTTTTATATTTTATATATTGACATAAGCGTACGGGAGAGTTTCAGTTTGGGAGCAGAATTGACTTTCTTCTCCAAAAAATGTAATCCTGCCTGACGGAGTAGCTAAAAGCGCACAAAAATGTTTGAAAAATTGAGAGCCAAGACAGCCAGAAACGGCATTTCCCAGGCCCGAAACCAGAATCAAAGCAGTAATTATTTTCAGCTTTCTTTCGCAATAAATTTTTACTTCATGCTATTGCCCCCAAACGAAGAATAATTTTGAAGCAAGCATGTATTGATCTGTTCAGTAATATATTCGACTAAAACAATTACAAAGTGGAGCACCACAATTAGTTGGCGCGGTGAGTACAGGAAATTTTTGAAAAATCTAACCCATCAGACAGCCGGAAATGTCATTTTCTAGACTTGTAACTAGGAAGGAAGCAGTCGTTACTTTGAGCTTCCCTTTAAAATGAAAGTTTCACTTGAAAAGAAAAAATCCCAACTTGCTATTTGATCAGAAAGTGACCAGCTTAAAGGTAGCTTTACAATAGGATGAAACGGTCTTGTCTCTTTTCGGGGGAAAAATGTGCAACTGAATTGAAGAAATACCAATATGTTCTTGACGCTACTGAAATTCTTCTTTATACTCAATTAGAAGGTCCACTAAATTGATGAAATGTTCTATGTGACTTCACGAACTCACTTACACGCTGGATTCAAATGAATTTTCAGGAAGACTCTTGGAGAGACATTCTCACACTACGGTACTGTTTATCATTTGTGTAATTGAAAACAGCCTAGCCGATTTTCGTTAACGGTGCTCGATTTCGACTGTCGGGGCAAGACAAATAGCAAACCATTGAGCATGCACCTGAACAACCTCTCGTTCGTTTTTGTAAGGACTGTCTGTGAGTTTTCTTTGAAGAATATAGTTTTTAAGTAAGCAAAATCAAGAAGATCATCCGGGAACTGAAGTTTATCGGGTTTATGCCTTTAATCGTGGGTCCTGACGATGAAGGCTTTTCTCAGGGGACGGAGAGCAGCTTTCCCTGACGGGGGATGGCCCCTGGTTCCAGCTGGTGCCACCCTTTGTAACGTCTGCACGCGGATCCTCCAGCTCCCTGTCTGCTCATGGATGATCTTAAGCGCACGGAATGAAGATAGGATAAGATACATGGATTGAGGGATATCAGGGCTAGGAAGAAGTGATTAAAACCGAGTTAGATATTTATTAAAATAGCGTTACAAACGGAAAATATGTCCAAGAACACCCTTTCAGTAACCTCAGACCTTGTAGGGTATTTTATTATTTTTTTTAATTATTTTTAGGCCTTTAGGTCCGACGAAACCGCCTACCCTCCCCGACGATGGGGGTCAGTGTTCCCCCACGGGGGCCATACCCCCCCTCCCGCTGGCGCCAGCCCTGGATTAGCCTTAAACAACTAGAACACTTCTGGTAGGTAACGATCTCGCAGATGTGATTCCATTACATGCGGTTGTTGAGGCTATACCGTGCTATACGTTTGCTTAGTTTATACTGAGTCTTTAGATCAACCGACTTGCATTTGATACGTCTGGAACTGAAATCCTCGCCGGGGAATACCTACAAGTTCGAAAACTTTCTTCTTGGTGCTCAACATACGCAGTGTAACAGGAAAAACAAGCCAGTGGGCCACAAGTTGAAAAAGAAAAGTGGTTGGTTCGACTTTAACCCATTGCTAAGGCACAGCTGGGCCGTAAAACTCCACCTAACCTTCTAATGACGGACATTGGGATTATTCTATCACAATCATGGAATTGTTGTACTGCAAATATTACAGCCGTTACTTATATTGGCCGTCACCAGTGGCATAGATACTGGGGGGACAGAGGGAAATTTCCCCCTTCTCCCTGGAAAATAATTTGGGGAAATTTAAGGAAATTTGGGAAATTTGAAAAATAATGATATGCCCTTTTCCATTTCATAAAAATTTTTGTAAGAATAATAAAATGTCAGACATTTCTCATACATGGTTCGTTTTTCATGCAACAAATAAACCCAGATCCAGTGTCGCATGAACCGGCCCGACTCGCGTTTCACAGAAATGTCCCCTCCGCGAAGCAGATTGAATGTTCTCTTGTATACGCGGGGGGGCAGGATCAGTGCATTCCAGTGCAAAGGAAGGTGTTTCCCATCCATCCATCCATCCATCCATCCATCCATCCATCCATCCATCCATCCATCCATCCATCCATCCATCCATCCATCCATCCATCCATCCATCCATCCATCCATCCATCCATCCATCCATCCATCCATCCATCCATCCATCCATCCATCCATCCATCCATCCATCCATCCATCCATCCATCCATCCATCCATCCATCCATCCATCCATACATACATACATACATACATACATACATACATACATACATACATACATACATACATACATACATACATACATACATACATACATACATACATACATACATACATACATACAAATATTTATATAGCGCTAGCTCCAAATGATCAAAGCGCTTAAAACAGAAAAAGAACGGTAAAGTACAGTGCAGTTAAAAAAAAAAGTGAGACTTTAGGAGCTTTTTAAAAGTAATGACTGATTGAGCTTCCCTGATATAATGCGAAAGTGTGTTCCAAAGTGAGGGACCAGCTACGTAGAAAGCCTTGTCGGGAATGTGTTTCTTTCTAGAGGGGAATAGAGTTAGAGGAATTTAACAACAGTTGATACAGAACAACTAACTCTTAAAGGCTGAATCCCCAACTTAAGAATGTGATCACCTTCTACACAGTCTCTGCATTGTACACTTTGGGAATTCAGTGCAATGATGTGAAAACTGCATGACAAGTGACTAATGTAGACCCACGAGGTTATATAGTCCTACTAGCTAGTACGGGGGGGGGGGGGATTAAACTACAACGATTTCACTCTTTGTACATAACATGATTGGGGCTAGACAACATAGACAACATAGCGTTAGAATGAACGGGATCCATGGGCATACTAAGATCTTGTTACTTAGCCTAATTCTCGGTAGCCAGCGGAGCGAAAGAAGTCTTTTCTTTCAGTCCCTCATCGCTACGAAAACCCAAATCAATACAAAATAGCCTAAGGGGGCAGCAGCCATAGAGGCGCTACGCAGGCTAAATCCTTGGATGCTTGCAGGCCAGTTCGGGAAAACAGCTTTAGGCTGCTCACTAGGGATGTAGCAATAAACGGGCCCATGAATACTTTGTCTTAGGCTAGAACTTACTCGGTGAATGTGGCCTTCTACACTTTGAAGACTGCTGTTCTAACAGGATATCCTGTGCGATCGAGCCACTGTTGGGCCTCCTTTCAGTGGCGTACGAATTGGGCCATGCCCCCCCCCCCTCACGGATGCCTTTTGGGGGGGGGGGGTTCTGAAAAATACGTAGCCATACTTGAGTAACACAGATTGCACATGTTGCACAAGATTGCATGTAAGAACACCCAATTTTTCAAATAATTTTGGAGGGGGAAGGGTTGTCTCTGCAAGGCCCCTCAGTAAATGTCAGTTTTTTTTAATTCCTGCAAAAAGGCAAATTCTGTCATTTTCCAATCTTTACTTAAAATTAGGTAGCCTCTGTATCCCACTTATGGCACCGATTGCCCCTAATTTAAGAACTTTTTAAATGGAGGGCCCTACCCATAGACTCCGCCCCCGGCCGGCAAAGACCTACGAGACGGAGACAGGGAAGCGGATGGTGTTCAGGTGCGGTTATAAAAATAGTTTGCCATTTCTCAAGCAAAATATGTTAGGGGTAAAAACATTAACAGATGGGAGTTCGATTAGTCACAGATAATTTCATAAATTCAGTGGATCTTTTATTTAACCAAGTTAGCGGGAGTTTTATACATGATATGGTCCAGTTTCCAACCTAGCTGGCCACGGCCTTTTTTCCAGCTTCCAGTTTAGCCAAGAGTCACAATAGAGAAGCATTATGTGGTAATTTTCTGGACCAATAGCATGTTCCTAATTTTAGGTACAAAAGCTAAACATAACAACTGCACGTTTAGCTAGATTCTCTTTACAGGCTTGAATACGCAATTTTTAAACATCTGAGGAGTCTGATTGTTCTTAATTTTCTCTACACTCCCCGCCAACAAGTGGTGGCCGTTTGTTCAGTCTTTTGGGCAAAATTACATTTTGGGGTCAGAGCAGTTCTTAAATCTATGATCAATTTGTAGTTTGCGAACATATTTTGAAGTGAACATTTAACTGAAAACGACACAAGAAGATACCGATTCGTTGGATTTTTCGTATGTCTGGAGAATGTTATTTCCGGCGATTTGAGGTTTCTGATTTTTCAAAATTTTCTATGCGTTCCGCGCCAACCAATGGTGGCACTCCGCTTATATAATCGTGGTAGCAAAATAACGTTTGGTGGCCAAGAAAAACCACAATTGAAATGCTCCCTTTCGTCTATCCATGCTCTTTATTTTGGCCCCTAAAAGTATGCAAGTTTACTAACTTCGAAAGGTAGCGTAAAAGGCATAAGAATACATGTTAAGACACAAAAGTTTCAGTTTTATCCTCATGAACCACCACCATTCAACTTTAAGACTGTTCCTGTCAAAGTAAAAAACCTTGCACCATTTTGCATCTAGCCTCCTTGAAAACGACCAAAAATAAGTGACGGAAATCAAAATAGATCCCTTCCCCCTGCTGGCGACCACTCAACATACTGCATTCCCCCCACCCCCATCAGAGAAATCCTGGGTACACCACTGCGTTGGTACACACACATAAACCACACTGTTAAAAATTTCTCTGTAAAATTTACATAATTTTTATGGCAAATTTTTTTCCAACCAAATAATGTTTGTTTTTACAGCCAGACTGTAATCATGAAAAAACATTAAGAGTTTGTTTTTTCTTTACAGTTTTTGCATGTAAATTAGTTTACAAATGTCTACTGTAAAATCGAATTACAGAATTGTTCTGTTTTTTTTTTTTTTTTTACCTTAATTTTATGTGAATTTACAGCCTACTGTTTTCATTCTCGGCGTTTTAATATTTATTATAATATCGCTTTTTTTCCTTTCATATGTTATTACGTAACATACACTTCACCATTATGTAGATCAAGTATTTGCTTATCAACGTAATGTTTCGTTACGAAGTTGTTTTCATTCAAAACACAATGAGGATACTGTGTTATCACATTATTGTCCAGTAGACTGCTATCTCTAGGAACTTTGTAATTGGAAAGTCACATTTTTTGTACCATATAATAACTGTTTTTAAAACAAATATGACAAAGAATGCAAATACATTGGTTGCAAACATTTCCAGACAAGGTAAACAATAAGTTTATCACTTCCTGATTAAAAAACGCCAAAAAAGATATTATTCAAAGCAACAGCAATCCTTTTGTTAGGAAAATGCCTACAAAATAAGCTCCACCCATTTATGCAAAATGAGATATACGTCATAAGGTGGTAAATTTACAGACTCTTTCAAGTAAATTTGTGAAACGTTTTTAATTCGATCAAGTGCATGAGCGCCTGTGGCGATGAGTTGACATCAGTATACCAATTGTCAGTATAATAAATGTAAGTTAATTTTCAAATAGGGCCATAAATTTGCCAAAAATGTTTTCTTTTTTAACTGAAACTTCGCAGAACGATGCGTGTTATACATTGAAAATTTTCTGGCTATTTATTATTTGTTTGTTTGTTTGGGCTTATTTTTGTTTCTTTTTCAGCTTAAAAACAAAATGAATGTTTGTTAAATGACAGTATATTTATGTGAAATCAGAAAAATACAAAATACTGTTAAAATTTCTGTAAATTTACAGAAAAAGTTTTACAAAGCAGTAAAATTTGGTTAAAAAAGCAGACAGAAATGGTTTTTCAAATAAACAGAAAATACATGTTAAACAACCTTTTTTTATTGTAGCAATACAAAGTGTCTGTAAAGATACAGAAAATCTTTATTAAAAGTAAAATACAAAAAGTTTAAGTTAAAAAAAGTCTGTAAATTTACAGAAATTTTTAACAGTGCAGATATTGTTGACTAAAACAATTATTCTAAGAGACGTCATTTCTAATCGTTCTATGTTATACTTTAGGGTCAAAATACTTTTAATATTACATAATTTCCTGCTAATGTTGTTTTACTTGAAAGTTTTCATATTTTATGTGAAATACATACACATTGACCAGGAAAGATTTGGGAAAATTTCATACTTTTGCCCTCTCTGGAAAATATCCTAGCTATGCCACTGACCGTCATGTATAAAATTTACGACAATCCTGGCTGCTCTAACAAGTGCTTTCTATAGAAAATAGTTCTGGCCTTCCATCTTCCATGACACATCTTTAAACTTTCTGGTTCCATAAGTTCTACTGTGGTAAAACCTTCATCACCTTCATTTGATTTCCATCACCTTTTTGCAATTCATTTGTCACCGACAGTAACGAGACGCTGACAAAGTAGTTGAAATGTTGAGGATGTAGCCAGCACCATTTTCTCCATTAGTAATGGGCTGTAAACATTGGCATCAACTCGGTATAGGGCAATATTTTCTCAGAGATATGTTGCCAGACGAATGTCCATGAACAATTTAAGTTTACTAAACTTCAATTAAAAATAGTACAAAACAATTTTGCAGGTGCACATCACATCTAAAAAAACTCAGACGTTAAGTCCCGAAAGGCGAAAGAAGTCATCAATATCGTGCCCTGAAACGAACGAGTCTGCGTCATTATTTTTATGAGGCCTATCCTCTGAAGTCTATGTTAAGAAGCATCATGCACTATGCAAGAAGGCTGACTTAATAACATTTGCACTGCAACAGATTCGTAGCATAAGCAAAGTTTGATTGACAGTCTTTAGAAAAAAATGGAACAATTTATCAGTGAAACTATGCTGGAAAGTATATTTCGTGATCAAATTGAATCATTTGGAAAATTGTTGAGCAGCTTCGGGATAATTTTTGGACAAATTTGGGACCATTCGCCAACTTTGCTGTGCTCTTTTTCCGATTCTTAATGATTTGGTTGGGAATGATGTTTTATCACATTTATCTGTAAAGGTTTGTTGTTATAATTCTAACGAACATTCTTACGCTAAAAACCCCTTTGCGGATGTTTGCCAACAATATTGGAATGTTATCGAAGTGAGAAGGATTCCATGTTATCGTTTCCAAGTCCTTTTTAGCTGCTTCCTTAGCCAGGCTTTATATCAACCTATCAACATTTCCTTACAAAAATTGTAGAGGGTTGAAAGTCATTTCATAGTATTGATTTCAGGATTCGATTGTTTGAAGAATATGGATGGCATCTATGGCTTTTGTCGTCACACGGTCATTTCAATTGGTGGTACAGTGCTTATAAAAAACACTGCAGCAGATGAGCTTCAAACGGAAGTTTATAACGTGTACACAAAGGAGAAAACTTCGTTAATGAAAGTTCTTCTCATCTTCACGAGTATTAGGTACAACTGTTATGATTACGTAAGAGAATAACGGTATTGCTCACATGCATTGTAAAGCCATTTCTGTCAGAGTTTGTGGAACTATCCCTTCACTGTGTGAATGGTCCGCAACTCCACCACTTTCGCCGGCTGATCCGACAAAAAACTAAAGAAAGGTATTAAATGTCGGAACATTACTACACAAAAATCCTTTTCTGGTCATATAGAAGATAAAACATGTACTTCCTAGATAGATTATCAGGGCAAAAGGAAATCAAAGAAAGAAGAAAATTGTGCCTATGATCAATTTTAAAATGTACGACTACGGCAATGACGGTCATAAGGAGCAGATTAGGAAATAGATATATTAATCTGAAACCTCTTATGTGTAAAGACTAATGGTCAAGGACTCGAAGGTGTAAGGCATATGCAGAGTCAGCCGATTTTAAAGTTTGGCATTTTCTTATGTATATCTAATCTGTGAGAAGGCACAATAGTTGTTTAATTTTTATGATTGATCAGCAAGTAAGGCGGTTTAGTGGGTGCAGTAAAATTTTTACCGGAAGCGATGGGGGATACATGTACAACTGTGTCCCAATTTGGATTGTGAAATGCTTCACTTTCTAATTAGCAGTGTAGTGAAGTACTGAAGTTAACGGAGATGATCGCAATCACAAGAAATAAGTGTATCTAATATGTTATAAAATATACTAAACATATCAATGTTAGTATGACACAATGTACCAAAAGACCCGTTCATCTCCAGTGAAAATGGGTAACAGCGTGATCTAGACCATGTAAGAATAATGCACTTTGAGGAAGAAATCTGAGTGGTACTTTGGAATACATCTCTTGCAATTCTTTCTCAGCAATTTTGCATCTTCACAGTTGTCAGGTTTTCGTTAAGCAAACCTCTTGTTATGGATGTGTCCTCTAAGCTCCTAGAGAGCAACAAAATATCGATGTGGTGATAAAGTATAATGCTGACTGTTCTAAGGATATACAAGGCAAGAGAAATAAATACTCACGTCATCGTAACTGTAGTTACACATAAACCTTTAGCCAATAGCCTTTCTTATCCTTAAAAAATTAGCCTAATAATTGTGTACGTTTCTTTTAAAGGTTCTCTTTTGCGTGTTTTTACATTTGTTAAAAATTAAGGCAACAGACTCTCAGTTGGTGGTTTTTCCTGGCGAAGCACACACTCCTCCATTAAGCGAAAACAGAATATCTTATGTTATGTTATTCCGCCTTAAACTAGGGATAGCTGTTTTGTTTTTCGTTACTACAGATAAATAGAATACTATAAAAACGGAATTGTGTAATACCTGGAGCATTTTATCGTGCCATCTGTTACTTGAATTTTTTGTGCTTCCTCCACCACAGAGTGCCAAACGTGCATCATGAAGTGACCTTTCTTCCGCATCTTCAATAAAGTCGGTTTGATCCAGTGATAAAACAAACAAACTGCTTTGAATGCCGTGCAACGATTGCGCGTTTGTTTTATCTATTTGAGAGTGAGGAAACAACATGGGTAATAATAAATAAAAGGGGTCTTCCTCCCTCTTAAACAGATTTAGATTTTTTAAAAGAACATCCGATTTATTCCCGTTCTAACAAAATATGAAATTTTCATCCATTTTATCGTAATACTCTCCCTGATGTTGGGATGCAACTGTTTCATTTTTATACCACAAAAATTTGAAGTCTCACCTTCCTTCATTTTCTCATATATGTCAGCCCATCTTTCTCTTTCGAGTGCAGTGGCAAGCCCAATTGGTGGACCTTGATCACGTGTCTGATCAACGATGTATTCTAACTGCTTTAAAATGCTAGAAGCATCGATTTGGCTCCTGTCCACCTCTAAAACGTCAAACTTAAACATCTGAAAAGAAAAGGTCCGGACAAATGATACAGTGCATTAAAGTTACTCGCGTTTACCACATTCTACAAGTGAAAAGAGTGTTACTTCACCTAATAGAAGAGTGAAAGTTGAGAAGCTAACTTGAAAAATAGCGGAAGTTCACTGCACTAACAGTGCCACTTACTCCAAAGGAGCAAAGTTTCGCCCTTACTGGAGTGCCTCCTCCCTACTGGGACCACTCTAAAGAAAATGTGATCCCTGTAGTTGTATAAGAGAGTATTTTTGATCTTCTTGGAGTGAACATATTCTTCATGTGAAACTCTAAACCCCACTTTTCACTTTATGAGAAAGTAACTTAGTTAACGCTTTGTTCCGAAAGTGATTTTTCAAAGAATGTGTTAAGCAAATGACTACATGAGTAACGAGGCTTAACTGTTTGTAACTCAAACTTAAAACTCGTTGAAACAAATTCTCTTTTTACAGGAAATTGGAATATATATACAGGGACAATTTGCTCTAGGGAGGAAAATTCATTTCCCTTTCACGCTTTGAAACACATTTTCAATAAGAAAACGTAATAGTATGGTAAATTCCCCCACACACATCATCGGTTTAACATATTCTTCGCTACATGGCAATATGTGTATATATATATATATATATATATATATATATATATATATATATATATATATATATATACATATATATATATATATATATATATATATATATATATACATATATATATATATATATATATATATATGTATATATATATATATATATATATATATTAACTTTTTACATTTTGGGTATTTTGTTGTTGTAAAACTGTTCGCCTATTCTGGTTCTAGGCCTTTCTTAGCTCCCTTAGTTTCCAATTACTTTTACTTTTTTATCTTGGACCTTTATGCTAGAATTTTTATCTTTTTTAAGTTGGGTTTTTTTTTGTTATCCTAAGCCTCTTATATGTTTTATCTTCTTTACTCCTTTATGAAGCTAGTTTTTAGAATGTTTTTCTTAATTAGGACCGTTTAACTTGCTTGTATCTTTTTTAGAATGCTTTTTATTCAGGTATTTTACATTGAGCGTTTTTAGTTTTGCTTCATTCGAGCTGAAGAAGGCTGAATTAAATAGCCGCAAGCTTCTCGATTCAAGGTGTGCTATGTCATCTATGTGTATGCAGTTGAAATTCTAGTTTTTCATACTTTGTTTACATTAGTTTCCAGCTAGAATTCTGTGAATCCTTCGGGATCCTGTTCACTTCGCCGGAACATCGTTGTGATCCAAGCTTTCCATTTTTCAATTTACGTTACATTCTTGGACACTTTTGAATCATTTTGATCCGATGTTACGCTACACCATGAAGCAAGCGTTCACTGTAAGGAACCTCTGGGCTAAAAGTATTCGTTTACAACATCACAACGCCTTGTTAAATAATTATTTGGACAAGACTATGATTCCGAAAGGACTTCATCTTAAGTTCAACCTTGCCCTGGGAACTCATGACCTGAACTTAAGGAACAAATGCCAGCTACATTTGAAATCGGCTTCTGTGAGTATCTTAAAAGAACTTATCTCTTTCACGAAGGCGGAAGCAGTTAAAATAGAAGCGGCACTGGAAATTGAACGTAAGGCTCTTTTTGATAACTTTAGTAGAAAAACTGCCATTTCGGTTTGGAATAGTGCTAAA
Source organism: Holothuria scabra (assembly GCA_037179385.1). NCBI lineage: Eukaryota > Metazoa > Echinodermata > Holothuroidea > Aspidochirotida > Holothuriidae > Holothuria > Holothuria scabra. Next base: position 36,294,885 of record CM074191.1, read on the forward strand.
CACCGAGCTTTAAATTTAAGGGCCAGACTAGAAACTAAAGAGTCCATTAAGTTAGCCAGGGACAGTGTTTCGCAGCCCCTCCTACCACCCCAGAAACCCGCAGTTCGCAAAAATAGAAGGTTTAATTCATCCTTAAGGAAAGCCAGTTTCAGAAGAGCAAAAAAGAAATTATATTTGGCATCCGCTAATTCAACATCTGGAACTATTCTACCTCTTCATGCTCCGATCAACCTTAGCAAGATAGCATGCAGCAATGCAGCACTTGATCTTCTTTCTAAGGGTCCTTCCTTCTGCCCTACACCACGTGATATCAACTGGCTGAAAGTTAGAGAGGACCTTGATACCTTCAGTAGAAGACTACGTTTGGCTGTGTACTTTGAAGAATCCGAACCTAGTTGCCAGGATGACGCATTTTCTAGTCTACATCGGCAGTTAAATATTCGTAGCAAATGGCAACCCCCGAAGTCCAGGGACCCAGCAGTCGAAAATTTTATTTCAGCTGTTTCCAGAAAAATCCTCGACCCAAAGAATGTGCGCCATTTCAAGGACAATTTACCTAAGGAAGAGCGTCAAGCTCTATACAATTTGAAGGACTCGGACAATATTTGTATATCAACACAAGATAAAGGAGGTAAATTTGTTGTTTTGGAAAGATCTGAATATAATGAGAAAATTTTAGCACAACTTACCAATCCATTGCATTATACTGAACTTGGAGAGGATCCCACACAGAATACTTTACAGGTAGTTAAAGATTGGGCCTCTAAATGGTTAGACAGAGGTCAGATTGACGATAAAATAGCAGAATGGGTAGTTAACAAAAACGCTAAACCAGGAAAAGCATTCGGTTTGGTTAAGACCCATAAGGAGGGAAATCCCATAAGGCTTATTACATCAGGCTGTAACACGGCTATCGAAAACCTGTCTGCTTTTACCGATGTTTTTCTTAAACCACTTGCCCAAAACACTTCTTCGTATGTGAAAGATACCACGGATTTCCTAAATAAACTCCCAGCCTTTAGCAGTTCATCCTATTTAGGGCCCCCGACTTTACTAGTTTCGTGGGATGTCACAGCCATGTTTCCTAACATCGATAACAACCTAGGATTAAAAGCTGTAAGGGAAGTTTTAGGGGGGAGAGAGTCCAATATACCTTGTAATGAGTGTATTTTAGAAGCGGTTGAAATTTGTCTCAAGTTTAACAACTCTTTTTTTGAAGGTAAAAACTTCTTACAAATCCATGGTACCGCCATGGGACCTAAGAATGCTTGTAGCTATGCAGATATTGCGATGAGTTATATTGACAAGGTTGCTACCTACGAAGGTCCCTTTAAACCCCAAACATGGTGGAGGTTTAGGGACGACATTTTTGAACTATGGCCTCATGGAGTCAATGCTCTTTATGAATTCACTGATTTTATTAATTCGATTTATCCAACCATTAAATTCGTTCTTAGATTTTCTGATTCTAAGCTTGAGTTTTTAGATGTATTAGTTCACTTGAATAACGGATTTATTTCTACTGACCTGTTTTCTAAGCCCACAGATGGTCATTTATATTTACTACCCTCTAGTTCACATCCCAAACATAACGTGTCAAGCATACCGTATAGTATAGCACTTAGGATTAAAAGAATTTCTTCAACACTCGAATTTTTACATAGCAGGTATAATGAATATAAAGCATACCTAGTGGCTAGAGGTTATGATCCGCAGCTGGTTCAAAAGCAGTTTGATAGGGCGGACAAACAAAAAAGGTCTAGCTTGCTCAAACCACAAAAAAGAAACTGTTCTAACCGCAGGTACCCACTTGTGTTAGATTTTAATCCGGCATTACCCAATATTAGTGCCATTATTCGCAATAACATTCACATCCTGCATAGTTCCCCCCATATGAAGAAGGTCTTCCCAGACAATTCTATTTTCACCGCCTACCGGAAATGCAAATCCCTTAAGGATATGCTAATGAGATCAAAACAACCCAATCAAAACGAAACAACGAATACCACAGACTTGGGGTGCTATAAATGTAACCGATCAAGATGCGACCTTTGCATTAATTTTTTATTACAGGGTTCCTCTTTTTCTAGCTGTACAACGAAGAAGGTGTATTACATAAAGAGTTGCCTGTCATGTACCAGTAAATGTGTTATCTATTTAGCTATTTGCTTAAAATGTCAGAAGCAATATGTAGGATCAACAGCCACTGAATTTAAAATCAGGTTTAGAAATCATAAATCGGACCTTCTTAATAATCGAGGTAGATGTGAGCTGGCGGTGCATTTTAATTCTGCCCCACACCATATTTCTGAAATAAAATTTATTATTATTGAACAAATTAAGCCTCACAAAACATTGACTCACTTCTCACCAAAAGAGAGGGTTACTGGCTTGCCCAGCTCAATACTTTACATCCCTCAGGGCTTAACAAAAGGAAAGAATTTAATTCATACAAAAGAGTGAGTTACTTACGGTAAAGGTCATGGATCATTTAACTTTTTACATTTTGGGTATTTTGTTGTTGTAAAACTGTTCGCCTATTCTGGTTCTAGGCCTTTCTTAGCTCCCGTAGTTTCCAATTACTTTTACTTTTTTATCTTGGACCTTTATGCTAGAATTTTTATCTTTTTTAAGTTGGGTTTTTTTTGTTATCCTAAGCCTCTTATATGTTTTATCTTCTTTACTCCTTTATGAAGCTAGTTTTTAGAATGTTTTTCTTAATTAGGACCGTTTAACTTGCTTGTATCTTTTTTAGAATGCTTTTTATTCAGGTATTTTACATTGAGCGTTTTTAGTTTTGCTTCATTCGAGCTGAAGAAGGCTGAATTAAATAGCCGCAAGCTTCTCGATTCAAGGTGTGCTATGTCATCTATGTGTATGCAGTTGAAATTCTAGTTTTTCATACTTTGTTTACATTAGTTTCCAGCTAGAATTCTGTGAATCCTTCGGGATCCTGTTCACTTCGCCGGAACATCGTTGTGATCCAAGCTTTCCATTTTTCTATATACATATATATATATATATACATATATATATATATATATATATATATATATATATATATATATATAAATATATATATATATATATATATATATATATGTATATATATATATGTATATATATATATATATTTAACCGACATTAAACCGAAGACAGAATTTTGTGCCTGACACAAAATTCCGCACATATACATACACATACACATACACCATTACAGGCACAAAATTCCGTCTTCGGTTTAATAATCACAGTCAGTCGATCCGAGACAATACTCAGGGCTTTGCAGTTGGGCAGCATTACAACTTACCTGATCACAACCTCAATAACCTTAAATGTATTCTATTGCACTGATCGTATTCTACCCAACAGACCCGTCGTAATGCTGAAACCAAATGGATTTTAGCTTTAAATACTCACATTGAGGGTCTGAATAGGGATTTAGGGAAAATCAGTGATTACAGTTTCCACAATGCCTGATTAGGCCTACGACCTAGTTCTTGACCAGTTACGCAGCCTTTATACAGGTTTCAATCAATGTTACATACGTCGATAAGGAACACAGGAGTGTTCGAAATATACGTATTACCGTGTCGTAGCACTATTTAGTGTTTGTTTATTACGTGTTCCGAAATGTCAACCGGCCCAACGGCCATCTTTACTTTTGTAATTCTTGTATGGAGCATACACTAATTCGGCACTGAGAGGGAAAGTTTTTGTTGAAAAGTCGACCTTAAATTGGAAAAAAATTTGGGGGCGAAATACAAGTTTCGCCGTAACGTTTCTACACACTTTTTCTATAGAAATATGTTAACGGACAAGAGCGCCCTCCTAGATTTTTGAAGTAGATACAATTATTTCGAAGTTTTTAAATTTACGGACACCTAGCCTTTAACACGAACGGATGGCTCGCCATTGAAATAACGTTGTTTATATTTTTAGACGTTAGGGCGAAGACTTTTCCTTATGTATTTCATTGTTATTTTTTCGCCCTATGTACGAGCAGATATAACAATTTCCCCCTTAGGTGGGAATAAGCGTTATATATATATATATATATATATATATATATATATATATATATATATATATATATGTATATAGACCTCCTGCTTTACGTGCAGGTGCCTTAACCAATTAGGCTATGAAGCCGGTCTTGGCTGTTCTCATCACAGAAAGATGACAATCTCTCACTGAGGGGGCGCTATACAGAGCAGTGGACGCCTCGTCCTTTTTCGACTCTGATCGCACCGATAAGCCCGGAGACCGGGTGATTGAAAGTGAACTGTAAAGTAAATATGTAAATAATTAGAAATAAATAGGAAACGATTGCTTTTCCCTGAGCATCGTATAAAGTGAAAAGAATAAATGAAATCAACCTCAGCGAAAAATTGACCACCTCCACTGGGACTCGAACCCAGACCTCCTGCTTTACGTGCAGGTGCCTTAACCAATTAGGCTATGAAGCCGGTCTTGGCTGTTCTCATCACAGAAAGATGACAATCTCTCACTGAGGGGGCGCTATACAGAGCAGTGGACGCCTCGTCCTTTTTCGACTCTGATCGCACCGATAAGCCCGGAGACCGGGTGATTGAAAGTGAACTGTAAAGTAAATATGTAAATAATTAGAAATAAATAGGAAACGATTGCTTTTCCCTGAGCATCGTATAAAGTGAAAAGAATAAATGAAATCAACCTCAGCGAAAAATTGACCACCTCCACTGGGACTCGAACCCAGACCTCCTGCTTTACGTGCAGGTGCCTTAACCAATTAGGCTATGAAGCCGGTCTTGGCTGTTCTCATCACAGAAAGATGACAATCTCTCACTGAGGGGCGCTCTACAGAGCAGTGGACGCCTCGTCCTTTTTCGACTCTGATCGCACCGATAAGCCCGGAGACCGGGTGATTGAAAGTGAACTGTAAAGTAAATATGTAAATAATTAGAAATAAATAGGAAACGATTGCTTTTCCCTGAGCATCGTATAAAGTGAAAAGAATAAATGAAATCAACCTCAGCGAAAAATTGACCACCTCCACTGGGACTCGAACCCAGACCTCCTGCTTTACGTGCAGGTGCCTTAACCAATTAGGCTATGAAGCCGGTCTTGGCTGTTCTGTGATGTCATCTTTCTGTGATGAGAACAGCCAAGACCGGCTTCATAGCCTAATTGGGTAAGGTACCTGCACGTAAAGCAGGTAAAGCAGGAGGTCTGGGTTTGACTCCCAGTAGAGGTGGTCAATTTTTCGCTGAGGTTGATTTCATTTATTCTTTTCACTTTATACCATGCTGAGAGAAAGCAATCGTTTTCTGTTTATTTCTAGTTATTTACATATTTCCTTTATATGTATATATATATATATATATAAATATATATATTTATATATATATATATATATATAAATATATATATATATATATGTATATACATATATATATATACATATATATATATATATATATATATATATATATATATATATATATATATATATATATATATATATATATATATATATATATATATATATATGTATATACATATATATATATATATATATATATATATATATATATATATATATATATATATATATATATATATATATATAAATATATATATGGGTCGAAAGTGTTATAGTAATGAATTCGATCATGACTTTTATACCCATCCAAGATAGAGTATAAACTCTTATCAATGAAGGAACGGTTGAAGAAAAACACCAGAGAGGAAAATTGAGCCGCAGGGGGACCGAATCCACCATCCTCCGCTTTCCGCGCAGATTCTATGACCATTACGCTAGAACAGCTCGTGATTCACAAAGGGACAACAGGCTATAAATACCCCGCGTGAATCAATTTTCTCTACTTGTTACCATTGTACTCACAAGCGGGATGAATAATAAGTAGGTCGAAATTGGTAGATCGAAGTTAGAATGGATTCTAACTTCGATCTACCAACTTCGACCGACTATATATATATATATATATATATATATATATATATATATATATATATATATATATATATATATATATATATTTCACTAATTCCGCTCTAAGGGGGAAAGTTGTTGTTGAAAAGTCGACCTTAAGGGGAAAATTTTTGGGGGGCGAAATTTAAGTTTCGCCGTATTGTTTCTACACACTTTTTCTATAGGAATACGTAAACGGACAAAAGCGCCCTCCTAGATTTACAAAGTAGATACAATTACTTCAAAGTTGTCAAATTTACGGACACCTAGCTGTTAACACGAACGGATGGCTGGCCATTGAAATAACGTTGTTTATATTTTTAGACGTTAGGGCGAATACTTTTTCTTATGTATTTAATAATAAGTAGGTCGAAATTGGTAGATCGAAGTTAGAACGGATTCTAACTTCGATCTACCAACTTCGACCGAATATATATATATATATATATATATATATATATATATATATATATATATGTATATATATATATATATATATATATATATATATATATATATATATATATATATATATTTCACTAATTCCGCTCTTAGGGGGAAAGTTGTTGTTGAAAAGTCGACCTTAAGGGAAAATTTTTGGGGGGCGAAATTTAAGTTTCGCCGTATTGTTTCTACACACTTTTTCTATAGGAATACGTAAACGGACAAGAGCGCCCCCCTAGATATACAAAGTAGATGCAATTACTTCAAAGTTGTCAAATTTACGGACACCTAGCTGTTAACACGAACGGATGGCTGGCCATTGAAATAACGTTGTTTATATGTTTATATAGATGATTGTAATATTACAGGCTCTGGTATCATTGCTAATGAGTTTAATCAATTTTTCGTTGACCTTGGACCATCGTTGGCTGAAAAAATTCCACCTGTACCTTTCACTAAACGCCCTATGGGAATTCCAAATCCCTCATCTCTCTTTCTCTTCGCAATAACCGAAGAGGAGGTTATTAAAATATCTTATGAGTGTCTAAATACTAGAAAAGCTGCTGGGTTTGACTGTATTCGTCCTAAAATTGTGAGAGAGGTCATTCCTTACATTGCACAGCCTCTTACTCATATTTTTAATATTTCTCTTAAGACAAGTACTTTTCCTGATCATTTGAAGAAAGCCAAGGTTGTCCCTATTTTTAAAAAAGGAAATGTAAACAGGTTTTGTAATAACCGCCCTATCTCCGTCCTGTCCTGTTTTTCGAAAGTTTTAGAGAGGCTAATGTTAAATCGACTAAACTCTTTTCTCAATAATCACAACATTTTAAGTAACTGTCAATATGGCTTTCGTTCGGGGCATTCCACTGAGTTAGCTGTGATTGATGCAGTGGACAAACTTCACTCTGCCCTTCTAAGTAAAAAACAATCTATTGGAGACTTTCGTGACTTATCTAAAGCTTTCGATACTATCGACCACCAAATTCTTTTACAGAAATTATGTCATTACGGAGTAAGAGGCTCTGCCCATCTCTGGTTTAAAAGTTATCTCTCTTCACGGCAGCAGTTCACGTCTGTTAATAATGTTCATTCTAATTTTCTTGACATAACTTGTGGTGTTCCTCAGGGGTCCATTTTAGGACCTTTGCTTTTTATTATATATGTCAATGATATTTGTAATGTTTCAAAGTCATGCTCCTTAGTACTCTTTGCTGATGATACCAACATATTCTTTTCTGATAGTAATGATAATCTAGACGACACTGTGAATGGTGAATTGAGTAAATTTTATGCATGGTTTATTACCAATAAGTTGTCACTGAATGTAGATAAGACCAACTACATGGTGTTTTCTACAGGTAAAACTTATAATAATTTTAATATTAGTATGGCTAATGTACCCTTAGAGAGAGTGAAGACAGCAAAATTCTTAGGCGTCTACATTGATGACAAACTTTCATGGGGGGACCATATCAGCTATGTAGCAACTCAAGTCTCGAAAAGCGTAGGCATACTAGCTAAACTTAAATTTACTCTGCCTTTAAAGGCACTGAGACTAATATACTTAACCCTTATTTTTCCCCAGCTCTCATATTGCTGTAGTGTCTGGTCAGGTGCGAATAAATCTACTCTAAGTAAATTATCAATTCTTCAGAAAAGAGCTGTCAGGCATATGACTTGTTCTGCACCACGGGACCCAACCAGTGGTCTGTTTGCCTCGTTGAATCTGTTTAAACTACCTGACATCATTACTCTGAGCTTAGCTATATTTACATACCGTTGTTTGAAAAACTTGCTACCAACTTCTTTTTCTTCCTTCTACACAGTAAAAAGTCAGGAACATTCCTACTATACCAGACAATCTGCTAATCCCCATCCTGTCTTAGTCAATCAAAATAATCATAAAAGGAGTGTCAAATCTCGTTCAATTTTCATTTGTAACAGGCTGCCCCAGAATTTACGGTCTAAGCCCTCTATTGTGTCTCTAAGGAAAAGCTTACTTTCCTATTTCTTAAGTTCTTATTAACTGTCGTAGATAGTGGATTAATGGGTGGATGGGTGGTTTTGGTGAGTTGCCCGAGACGGGTTTTCGTCTTTTCTGTATCTTGTCTGCTTTTCTTATTTTTTTTTTTGGGGGGGGGGGCTTTTTTGTCTCCATTGTTTTTGTTTTCTTTTTGTTTTTGTTTGGGGGAGTGTTCTTGTCTTTAAGCCCACAAGGGTTTTTAAGAATACTTCCTTCTACATCAATCACTTTCTTGTATTTTCAATTACATGTCTGTACTTTATCTATGCGTGAATATTGTTGTGGAAAATCAAAAAATAAATAAATATGGAAATATGGAAATATATTTTTGGACGTTAGGGCGAACACTTTTTCTTATGTATTTCACTGTTATTTTTTCGCCTTAAGTACGCGCAGATATAAAAATTTCCCCCTAAGGTGCGAATTAGCGTTATATATATATATATATATATATATATATATATATATATATATATATATATATATATATATATATATACATATATATATTTATAAAAATATATATATATATATATATATATATATATATATATATATATATATATATATATATATATATATATATATATATATATATATATATATATATATATATAGGAGGTGAATTGCGAGTTGCTTCATCTGCTATTTGAACAAAGGCCAAACCAACTTGGCTTCATGGCTCAGTGGTTAGAGCGTCCGCACTAGAAAGCGGGAGGTCCCGAGTTCGCGTCCCGGTGGAGTCAACATCGTTTTTTCACCTCAGCCAGATTTTCCAACTTTACCAATTTGATTTATATATATATATACACACATATATATATATTTATATATATATTTATATATATATTTATATATATATTTATATATATATTTATATATATATATACATATAAATATACATAGACATGCACATATACATATACATACACATACCCATACACCATTACAGGCAAATGACACGAACCGTGGACCAATTAACTGGAACCTACAAACCGAGGACACCCTTCTAATATGGCTGTAATGAGATATAAACTAATGCTGATTGGTGTAGGTTATAGCACTTGTTAACATATCCACAAATCACTAACTAACTTTTGCCTGTGGGTGACATACACAATCAGTTCCAATTTTGTTCGCCATACACAAACCACAAGGCTGAATCTGATTTTCTGCAGGTAACCGTGGACAATCGAAATATCCATGAGATATCACTATAACATCTCTTAATTTATAAAAGGAGTGTTGCTTTCATGCTGGCATGACCGTGGACCATCCTCCAGTTCAGGTGTGTCCACGGTTCGCGGGTATGAATTCAATCTTTAGTTCAAGGTTTGTACCAATTATCAACGCACATACACATACACACATACAAACACCCACACACACACGCACAAAAACATACATATATACATACATATACACATTCACATACACACACACACATACACATACACAAAAACATACATATATACATACACCTTCTCATTCACACACACATACACACACATACACACCTATACGCGTTTCTGGCGCCTATCGGGGACATGCTTATTATACCAGTCAAGTGGGGATATTGTGTTTTTCCTAGTCAACTGGGGATAATCACAGGTCATAATCAAGGTGACTGGGGATCCTGAAAAATTTACACACACATTTTCACACAAATTCAAACAAAAACCATGGAATCGCGGATATACCTCAGATCAAACTGTAAAGCTACAGGCACTTATTTGACACCCCACTTTGCATTATTTTGGACTTTCTAAAACCGGGGATATCCCCGTTTCGCGGGGTATCCCCAGTTCCACTGTAATTTTCATGTGTGTATCCCCGATTGACCCCACAAACGCACGCACACATACACACCTATACTTGTTTGCGGCGCCAACTGGGGACATGCCCAAATATGAACTAAGTGGGGACATGCTCCTCCTCCTAGTCAATCGGGGAGAATTACAGGTTTACACACCGTAGCATAGGGGATCCCCAAATGTCTATGCACAGAATGAGGACTTCAAACATGGAATTGGGGAATTCCCTCAGATAAATCTATAAAGTTGTATACACTTATATACCACCCCACTTTGCATTATTATGGACATTCTAGAAACGGGGATATCCCCAATTCGCGGTGTATCCCCAGTTACAAGCTTATTTGTCTTGTGTGTGTCCCCAATACACGCCCTTTACAAAACCATACACACACGCATACACATACACATACACATACACATATACATATACATATACATATACAAATACAGACACATATACATATACATAAACATATACATATACTAATATTCTACTTACATGGTTTTTTCGAATAACAACTATATGTCGCGGTGCATGAGGTGAATTCACTCTGCAAGAATAGACTGTATCAACATTTCTTCCCGGGATTCGACAGAAGGAAAATGCCAAGAAAAATTGATCCATGCAAATTGGTTGTTTTCCCATCTTGATCGGAGGGAATTCAAGCCTGCAATATTTCATTGGCATAAAATATAAAAATTAAATTTTAAGCAGTGATGATTGTCATTCAACCAATACCTTTAACCAGTGTTGTTATTAATAGGTTTGTAGTCTGTTGTCGTCGTCGTCATCATCATCGTCATCGTCATCGTCATCGTCATCATGATCATCATCATCATCGCCATCGACATCGCCATCGCCATCGCCATCGCCATCGTCATTATCATTTTTATTATAACTGGGTAAAACAGTACATTTACTGGAAATGAATGGGGCGGTGACATAATAGTGGAATGACTCATGTGAGTGCACTTTGTTACCAGGGTGCCTTACACGTATATTCTAGGGGCCTGTGGGAAGATGCCCAAAAGACATAAACGGATTGTCACCAGCTGGCGTGGAGCGAACAGAAAACGTAAGAAACTTTTGCGATCGGAGAGATATATACATTATGTAGATGGGTTTGAAGCAGAGTACGTTTGCGATCAAATTTTGACCTGAATCAACAGATGAAGGATTGCCAAATGGTCAAAACATGTCGCCATATTTACTGTAGGACAACCGCTAACATTGGATGAAATGGTAAGGTAAAGAAAGCTAGCTTTTGTAAAATCAGCTTTCACGTTAGTTACGGTATACAAACGAATAGACTTTTAAAGATAGAGATATCCTGGGAAAGAACCCACTCGGGGCGCAACCACCCCGTTTGCGTAAATCATTCCCGACGGAATTTTTGTTAAATGCCGCTAGATTGACTGGGCTTCAATTAGGCCTCATCTGGGAAAGGCTAGCCCAGTTGGGCCCCATGTAGGAACACCTGACAAACACGAATGGGTCCCAGCTGGGGCCAAGCAGGTAGCCCAGGTGGAGCCCAGTCGGGGTCCAACAGGGCATGTTAGCTGGGTATCAGGAAAAGTTTTTATTTATAGATTGACCTCCATTAAAATAGTTTTCTTAGTGTGAAATCTACCACCTGCTGACATTCCAGACAATCAAATAAAAAGGGGATAATGATATATATATTTTTTTATTTCAAAGAGCAAATCGGGTGATTTTCTCTCTCACAGATATCGCCTGCTGCTTGAAATGTAAAGACTGCTTTTGGAATGTAAACTGGTTTTGAAGCTCTTTGTGTTAACAACTTGCATATAGTAGCATTTACAACCTCAATATGGACAGCCTTTTAGGCCATAATTTGACTAAATGTGAGTTTTAATTAACCGCCAAGATTTTTTTGTTTTTGCTCAAATCATTAGCAGATGATACATACATAATTAGATTCCTAAACAGTGAATATTAGTTTAAAAGCCAGGAAATGTAGTAAGGTTATGTTCCACTGTCGGCTATTATTTTGACATTGAAACATTGTAAGCGATGTCATGTAGTCCCGAAGTTACTGTAAAACCAAGTTCATGCCCTGGCAATGTAAAATATTCAGGTTTCTTATAGATTTCCATATGTTTTTATTATACCCCGAGGACATGGTCATTTGCGTTGGATACTGATTTAATGATTTGAAAATTTAAAAGGGTTACCTGGCCAATAATGATGCTGCCCGTGCTATATTAAAGATAAGTTTTGCTGCATACTCAAGTTGACCAGATACGTTAGAGAATTCTTGTCGATGAAACAGAGCACAAGGTGATGATGTTAGGACCATCGGGTCTCGAACTTGCAAATAATACAGTCGCCACCAGTCTGAGAGCTAGGAAAGGAATTATATTTTAAATACAAATAAATATTTTTAAAAATAATACTGGCGAATAAAGTAATAGTTAAGAGTTTCCTATAAATACTTGTTAAGGTCCACGGTCTAAATATCAACGCTATTTCCAAAGAGGCGTGCCCTGTTCAAATCAAGTGCCTGCAAGATTTCCTAATTGCAGGCACCCCATTAATTTGTAAAATAACCGTCCATCGCAAAGGTTGTAGGTGTAATCGCCGCGCATTGGCTTTAAAAAGGAAAACGGTTCGCCTCTCGTTAGGATTAAATATCTGCTTCAAAGCGAAGGCACACGAAAAAAATTGACGCTGTAAATATGAAGGCGTTGAAACGAAACTTTTGTCTTCGAAACTAGTTCTCCAACGTCAAAAGGTATATTAATCATCACATGCAATTTTATTATAAGTCATTGACAAAGACTTTAAAGGCTCACTTTGACCCCAGATATCAGTGCCAACCAGAAAGTCCAACCATTTCATGATTTCCTATCGAAAGAAAAATTTTGGAACGGAAATTTGGGAAGTTTTTTTGTTGAACCTACAACGAACCAGAAATGATCTTGGCGTTTATTGGGAAATTCTATTTTTTGATGGTTAATTATTCCAGATAATTTCTAACCTCCATCCACCGAAGAGTTTTCCAACTCATTTTAATTTATCGGTTTAAAGTTCTGATGACCTAAAATTGTCCTGAGATATCACGTCGAAAAGCTATTTTGTGAGGGTTTTGGCATTATTGAAACTTTTGACCTCAAGTGATTTTTGATCTCCACCAAAAGCAACAGAGTCCTTCCTATCATACTGCAACTAAATAATATGGATTACTTATGTAAGGTGTACATTTTTGCTATTCTGAAGAAGGAAGTAAGCCTCTCCGCAGAGAACTCCCAGTCATGTCCATAATGTAAAGAGTGTTTGCCCGGTAAAAGCATCATAGTCTCGACAAAAGTTTCATGAAAATCAACAATATTTCACAAACTTTTAAAAATTAAATCTACGATCCGAGCCAAAAACACTGCGCTCCGTTCAGACGGTCTTCCTGACGGTGGGAATTACATTTTGCGTTCCAAATTAGTTACAAACCGACCACTTTGCGGTTTGCGAGTTTATTTAAAAGTGGATCTTTTATATATAAAGGAAATAAAATATTGAAATGGATAATGCTTGGGTCATTTCCTGCCACCTGAAAGGGGGGGGGGTCGATTTTTCAACCGTGTTGAGCGATGGTGGCGTTTTGCCTAGATAGGTGAAATTTGATTTGGAATGGACATTTATTGCAACGAAAATCTAAAATAGGGACCCCTTTGACCCTCCTTGAAAGCCTAAAAATGCCATTCCAGCTGTCTGACGATCTGATTTTCCCAAATATTCTGGACGCACAGTCCCAGCCGATAGTGCTACTTTTGGACAGAATAAGATTTTGGGGGCAAACAGTCTTCTGCCCCTATGTCGAACTTCTGAACTTGTCCATGAGTTTTCGTGATTCCAGTGGAGCAAAACAACAACAATGGAAAACTTCCCTATTATATATCCTTAAATTTGCTTATGACTGACGACAATTTCTGCCAAAAACTAGTATTTTGCAAGTGTCATTATTTCAGAGACATGCTTAATCAAACTAAAATAAAATGGTCATTTGAAAAACCTCACCTTGTCACTATTGTTTACGTGTGGTTCATCAGATTAATTTTTGTGAGAATTTTATTTTTTAATTCTCGACGTATTTTGTTTTACCAATGTCCCACAAGTTAGTAAAGTTGCAAACAGATAGAGTTTGGCTTTTTAAGAGGGATATCAAAGGCCTACCTTGTGCTTAAATTGTTCCCATTATAAGGCCGTGATGCTAGTTGAATGAGTGCAGTAGATCTTAATGAAACTCTAATGAATATGCAGTCAATATTACGATTGAGCGATTTTGACCCACCTACTAGTGTAGATCGGATCCACCGGACGGTATCAAGAGGTTCAATGTGAGCATTTACCGGATCATCATTACACATCGAGTCTCCCTGTTTGTTTCGTATGATACGTACAGTAATGACGAAATGTAAAACCGATTTATGAGAACTGATGAAATTCTTAAGCTTTCCCATTGTGTTCCTAAAAAAATTTTGATCTTAATGGTCCAATCAAAAGCATACGCTGCTCGGTTAATGAGGAAACAAAGAAATAAAATACCGCGTAACCGCACCTGGAAACACGCAAAGGGGCCAATATCATAGGGCACTTGCTGATAACTGCGACCAATTATTGAATCACAAAGGTATTAGAAGGGCCGTGGTAGGTGCTTACGTATGAACCTCCCTGCTGGTACTGAACATAGCTGAAAAGTTTTTAACGTCACCTCGAATAATACAAATAGTATCGTTTGAGGGTTGCTGATAACGAAAAATAGCATTACACGTTTTAGCTTTGCAGGCTTCAATAGATCTCCTATGTAGTGCCTGTTTGAACACACTCTTTTAGTCAAGTTAGTGACGTTTCCAGTGGGTAAACGATTATTTGTGCCCAATTCGAAAAGCGTCAACACACGCTTACATAACAACTTACCCAGTTTTCTGTTGAATTAGCCCTTTTCAGGAGACCTTTTTGTAATCGTTCACCAGTCCCACCTGGCTGGCAGAATTTTTCCACCATCTTCGAATCGGTTAAAAAGAAAATGTATAATGTAGGAGGCAAATTTGCAAAACTGCTGATTTATACTTCTTTACCTTGCCACATATCTACCTCCCTTATATTTAGGTTGTGAATGTAAACAAATAACAATACAAAATAGTAATGAAATAATCACAGAAAGCTTTCTTATTAAAAAGGAAGAGTTTAATACTCTTCAAATATATTTGCATCAGGAATGTGGTGTAAACTACTACTAGGTTTTGAAAGACAATACAATAAGTTAGTGTATCTACGGCAGGTACAATCAGTATGTGTTTTATTAAGAATGAATACATATCGCAAAATTAACATTTTTTGTGAAAGCTTCATTTAATTTCCTTCAAGTTGGTGTCGTTATTTCCTCAGGGAAAATGGTCAAACCGCAAAATAAAAGTAACGATCCATAGTGCCAGATTTGCCATAGTAACGACCTGTTTTTCTTTGAAGTTGGAACAACGTTTTGCACAATGAAACTTTAATTTGAGGTATGAACAATCTGGACCAAAACAAACCATTACGAATACATAAAAGGCCAGAGCAGTAACCCCAAACTTATTTTGAACCCAACAGGTTGCAACTTATCCTTGTGCAAAGTATCATTCATGAAGTTTGTGGACTAAGATATTGCATATTCGAGGTAAACCAAGCAGTGACTAATAAATTTCACATCTAAGGAGAACAAATATTGTTATATGACTATCAAAAGCCAATCATGACACAGAACAGTCTACTGCACTGTTTTAAGTTAGAGTGACTGTTCTTGCCCTTTAAAAATAATTTGGAGAGAACTTCTTTTCGGTTGTTTGACAGTCCAACAAGATGTTTGAAGTGACAAATTTCCGTCCAAATTGTAAGTGAAAGATGGCTGTTTTGTTGTTTACTCTATCGCTTTTACCTATGAGCGACCAATATCAAAATTTTCGAAAACAATATAAAATTAGAACTTCGAAAACTTTGCTTTCCTTGTGCCTACCTTATCATATCCTATCAATACCAGCTAGATAACAGGGTGCGTGTCTTCGCGAGAGAAATGCGGTTACCTTTTTTGCTCTTTTGAACTCATCATGATTCACGTACAACTTGTACTGTTGGAGGTATTTTTCACAAGTTTGAACCAGAGGAGGAACAGGAAACTTTGGTAACTTTTCCTGATACTGCAGTGTTCCTTTCTTACGTTTATCCACAGTTCCAACCTTCCGTATTATCTTGAACGAGGTGTTCCTCATATAGTGACCCTACGTCGAATGAGAATGCAAAGAGATCTAATGTGACAATATATGTAACGTTTAAGTGATTTTGTTTTCGTCGAAATTATCCAATCACCTGTTACAGTGAATACCTAACATTGTATTGAAATATGTGCGTATTGTATTGCACTGTAAATTGACATTAAGCAAATGTTCATCCGTTTGAGAGCTTGTAAAGAACAATATATTAGACAATGTAAGAGCGTAGGGTAAAACAAAAAGGAAACTAAGGTATAAAATAAATTTTTTTTAGCTTATAAGTGATGGTTTAAACGCTCATCAATGAGGTTGTGTTATTAAGTGTTTACTTAACCAGATGAAACAGATCGGCCTAGAGGTTAAATTCCAAATTCGGTTCCAATTACAGTTCAAATACGATGCAAGCCATTCCCATTAGAAGTTTCTTACAACAGACGGAAAATACAGTGAACATATTCTTAATGCTCCAGCTGATACTGGGAAAGATTTACAATAATAGTGTAAAACCAAACAATAAAAATACAAAACCACGTTACATTCAAACAGATTTCTAGTCGCATTTGAATAGAATCTAATCATTTGGGGGCAAGAACCAGAATCTTTCCAAACGTTGACTACTTTCGACAAATACATGAAACAAATAATTGCATTTTTGAACTGTTCACAGAAAAATTTTCAAGAATCTTTTCAAATATTAAAAAACATTGCGGTTTCTGCTCCGTGACTAGATATTTTTTACAGTGACTGAGAAACAAACTTTGTTCTACCAAAGGAGGACGGAGCCATAACCAAGACTGATGTCAATCCAGTATATAATGAGCAGTTTTTGTCGCTAAGGCTTCGTGATTACTTACCAAATCGAAATTGGTGGTATCAATCCTTCAGTTTCAGTTTTGTTCTTTTAAACCTCACGTGGGTTTTGACCTCTGTCTTAATCAATAGTGGTCGTCGTTTGATTTTAAAACATTCCGCTTTTCCACAACTCATTTAACATTTCACCCCTTGATTCTAATTTTTAACCCCCCCCCCCCCATAGGCGCGTTATTTTTAATCAATTGTAGTTCATACTTGTCTTAGTTCCACAGACATGCCCCTTCAGGCAATCAGAAGAACAACTAGCTAGAGATCTTGTACGACAACATGTGATAATTTACTTTTTCATGAAAGATGAAGAATCCATCATCCATCTTACAGAAAAATACTCATCTTTACACAAACATCCATTTCGCACAAGTAAAAAAAAATATTTCCTTTTGTTTTAAAATTGTTTTGTAGATTGATCTGTTATTGTTTGTTCTTCTGTCACCCACTTCAACAGAGGGTTCGGCTTGTTTTTTTCAATATATATTGCTGCTTCTTTAACATTGCAAATATTAAAACATTTTTTCCCTTATTTCGTAAGATCCCGCAAAATCAACAACGCGTACGTTTGCGACAAGTCTCATTTGGAAATAAGAATTTACTTACATTGCCAGTGTGTGCTTCTGTAGCCTTAAATATTAACAAAAGTTTGAAAACATATTTACAACTTCCATGAAACTTCATACCCTGCCTGCACCATGTCCTACTTCTTGGGCCTCCACAGAAGAGAAATTCCAGTAAAAGATGGATTCGAAGGTATTGTTGTTTTTTGTTTGTTTTTTGTATGAAAACTTTAAAAAATTTGCCATATTATACTCTACTTTCCAATTACTCTTTTAAGTGACGAGAACTCTTTAACAGAAGTGTTTTGCTAAAAAACAGAAAATAAGTGTAAGGAAGAGAAAACATTAAAGGGAATCTTTTTGAACTAGACGTAAAGTTTTATTTACTTTGCTTATTTAAATATTTATGTGTTCCAAAGATAGCCATTTTAGCAAGTTTGCATGGCAGGCACGCAAGATGGCAAAATTTGACATATTCCCATACAGCATCAGAAATTCCACGTGGTCTATCATATAGAACTGACTTTTTATGCCTTTAACATGTCACTGCTAAGCTGTATCACATGCAGTAACAATGATGTTAGAGTCATAACACTAGAACAAATCCTGAGGAAGACATTTTGAAAATGTTAAAAATAATATCTTCCTAGATGTTTTAAATTAAAATTATAAAATGGAAAATATGTATTCTTACGAGCGGTCCCGTTTGCACTATGACGCCATGATTTCGTATCCAAACCATACGGTTCCCGAAATATTTGGACAAGAGGATGATGAGGACTGTGTCCGTTAAGTAGATAATATCGAAAAAAAAATTCTCAACCAACAACTTTGAACTCTTTGAAGCTGGAATTTGCAACTCTAAAAACGTTGAAGATTAAATCTTTGTTCCTTCAACACCGAGAAACAGGCAGTAATTTGTCACCTAAAAGCGCAAATTCTACCCAGAGTCTATCAGTTATATTTGGCATTTTTTGATTGATAATTAAATTCATGCAATGCAGAGAAGGTTTCATTACACAACATGCACTAACAACGTTCTGGTTATACATTAGGGCTTCGCATGCTTACCAGAGTGTGGCCTGAAGCAATACACTAGAATTGTGTCTTGATAAGGATACGTTTTGTAGTTGTGGGAGGGGCTAAAAATAAGTTGGTTAGTAGAATTAGACCTGCTTGGGTTGATAAATAACTACCGGTAATACATTGCATATATCTCATAGTAATCAGAAGTATTATTTGCCACCTTTTTATTTTAAGTTGTTATTTCCTAAGCGCCCTGTTATCCACAAATGAAGCCTGTTACTCAGCGGCCGAAGTTATATGAAGTTTTATGAGTGGTAGTAAAAAACGAGGCACCTGCAAGAGAAGATTATTTTTTAAACTGTTTCTTTGTAAATCGATTAATGAAGCCTGATACTTACCGACGCAAGTAATAAAGTTTTCCTGAGTGGCAGTAAAATACGATTCATCTATAGAGAGAAGAAGTTTAATTTTTCTTTTAATTAGCCAAAGCTTACATTTAAGCATCAAGTTCTATAAATGAGTTTTACATTGAAATTTTTTTGACATACCCTCAAAGTGGACGTTAAAGCTATAAGCTCAAATAATTGGATAGTAAATTATGCGATGGTTTTGTGTACTACCAATTGTAGCAAACACTTAGATTTGAAGGTTGAGATAATCCATTGTTTGCCTTTACAAGCTAAATTCTAATATCGGTACTGAACATTCTAATTAGACAACCATAACGTTATGCAGATAGATAAATGAACGATTTTCTTTGCATGGAAACGGGTGCCAGGATATTTGCAGAAATGAACATCTCAGCAAATCGAGTTGCTGAGTCTAGTTGGCCAAATATCAAGTTTGCAAAAAAGGTTGTTATTTATGCACTCTTTTAAGATAAGATGTATCAGTGGCGTAGCCAGAACAATTAAAGAGTAATGTAGACAACGTCGATCTTAATTTTGACAAAACTGCAAAGTTTGAGAACGTGGTTGGGATTAGAATTGGTGTGTGGGATGTACTGTGGTATTCCGGTTATTCACGAAACAGAGGAGCGCGAGGTGATGTTGAAAATTTTATGTTTAAAAACACCTACTCCTTAGTTCAGAATAAGGTTCAGTTTGGATTTGCGATGGTTCGATGTGGTGGCCCTCCACTTTTACAGTCATTTCACCTTGGAAATTTTTTGCCCTTTTTGCCCAATCGCCAGCATAGGTTATTTCCCGGTGGCTTCTCACCGGCCTTGTTAAAAAAAAAAATGGGAATTTGCCTTTGGGGAATAACACTCAACTACAACGTGGTTTTCCCAAATCTTCTTTTATGAAATTCCAAATTCTTTCCAATATTCTTCTTTTTTTTTCAAAAAGAAAAAATTTTCTACATGCTATTCCTGTCGCAAATTGCAATTACTATTGCAGTAGTGCTTGCTCATACAGTTTAAGAAGCATTTCTAAGCTCGAGATGACAAAATCAGAAATTTACAATATGTGACAACAGATCATCAAGTGACACCTGCAAATCTCGTACTTGATATTTCAACAAACTTTCTTCCACAACATACCAAATTTTCCCTAATACAAGCTCTTGACATTTAACGTGTGGTAGGAGAACCTAAAAAAGGCCTTAGAAAACACAATGCAGCAACAACGATCTTTGGTTGTCGTTCAAGTCTTAGATTTGCCAAAAGTAAATGCACAATGTTCAGTTATCCCCCAACTTTTCAAATTTCCGGGAAACCTGGAATCCAAAATTGTTTACCAGCTGCATATTTTCAACTATTTTTCTTAAAAGTGCAAAAATTCAAATTACCACCCTAACATGTAGGTTATCAAGTTATCAAGAAGAAATCGGGAAATTTGCATGCCGCCTAAAAAAATGTCTAATATGCCACTATAGTTGCCTTCTGGCCTTTGTGCCATACCATATAATTCCATAGTCGTTCATCCAAAAGTCATTCCTGCGCACTCAAATTATTGACTCCTGGTGGCTAGCTAGTACTGCTGAAGGCTGTTTGTCGGCGAAGGGTGGAACTAATAGAGAAAAACCTTGTAGGCTCAACACCGAAGAGTTGAATTTTTCTTCTAATAAAATATTTCTCAGCATACGGAATTGCAGAACAACAAATGTCAAATAAGGGATAGTTGCAACGCATATAAAACAGTTCGCCGATTATCCTCCTATCTTGAAGCCTTTTGAGACCAAAAGAGTTCTTGTACGCTCCGTGTAAACCTATGGTGGCGCTCCGCTCAGATAGTAAAACACCAGGCCCATCCTGGTCGGCGTGCAAATTTCCCGATTTCTTTTAAAACTTGAAAACCACTATGTAAGGGTGGTACTTAGCTTTGCACTAAGCACGCCGAAATTTTTGCGTTTTGCGATGTACGTTATATTGTGTGAAGTAATTAAAATGTCGGGCTGAGAGTCCAAACCGAATAAGCCAAAAGTCCAATAAGCCAAAGGTAAGAAATATTACATGGTGGGCAGGTAGCTTAATCTTACCCGGATGTACAGCTTTAAAATCTGGAAATCAAGGAACTTTTTTTTAATACAATATGACCACTTTGAAATAGCTAGCAGTTAATTGAATGGTTCGAGTGGCCAAGACGAGACCTGTGCTTGAGCCTCTACTCCCTTAGCATACATTTCGAGTCGAAGAAATTTCAGAAGCATTCTCTCAGATCCAGAAACTCTAAAGTGGGGGCTGACTTACGATGAAGCACACTGCTAATTTCCGGTATCTTTTGTTGTTGGTCTGGCGAAAAAGAGAATTATGATGCCGTAACCCCCCCCCCGCTTTGATCCCCCCCCCCCCTGTTTACGTGCCATCATAAATTAGTTTTACATGTCAACTCTGCAGTACGGTGTAAGCTAAACGGAAATCATAAGAGAAGTCCATTGAAGGAAACAATAAAAAAATTCATGAGAGATCTCCGTTATAAAGTGTAACTTCATTTTACTGAATTTAACCAAAGGGGACGTTCTTTAAAAAAAACGAAAAAGAAACACGTTTTTTAAGAGCGACCCAATACCCATTCTTCACAGATGATCCTCTATGTCAGAATACAACACAGGTAGAACAGATAATGGCAGCTGTTAGAACAACTTGTTATTTGGGTCTTTAAACACCTTTATTAAATCACATCATTTAATTGGAAGGAATGTCAATAATTTCGCAACACTGCATAAGGTTGAAGACCTATAAGTAAACCGACTGGCAATGTTGGTCCGTCAGGGCGAGCGCCCCTCACCACATGGTATCTAAGCCACCGTGACTGCGCTGAAATTTGCCTCAGGAATGATTTTTTTTCTGGGACTACCTTTTCACGAAACGCTTTTTACGGTCAGCTCGTTAATAGTGTTAAAACATGAGATGTAATTAGTTATGTCTCTTTGCATGGTACCAGTAGCATAGCCACGGTGGGGGGTGGGGGTCAGAACCCCCTCATGACCCAACCTTGCAATGCAAATATCACCTAAAAAAGCGGTTTTTCCTTTCTACTGTGAGCCTTTTTTACTCAAGTCGAGCCCCAAACCCTCATGACCCCCCTCCCCATGGCTGTTAAATAACGTTCTGATGCACGTGTGTTGGTGTGGTCTTGGTGTGGCACATCAACAACAACAAATACACTAAAACAAGCATTATATTCTTCTACGAGTATATGCAAGGGGGCTATTTGAGGCTCATCCTTTTCCGCACATCACAAATCCAAATACAAGAACTTCGTATGATATTCATTTCAGGTGAATAGGCTATCTTCTTACTCTCCTACCGTGTTGCCTTCGCCACAACAGAGAGCTGCGATTCCCTGGCCACAACAACAAGATTCGAATAATGTGAATAGCTGTCGGCTAATATGCCATCAGGTTATGAGCGTTACAGACTGAAGTTTAGGTGCGTTCGATTTAGCGGCTATAAGGCCATCTAAACTGGCTAAGCCAGTTTCTTCTTTCAGACCGACCTGTGACCTAAAATATGACACAATTCTCAACTAGTCCACCTGACAGGGTTGGTTGTTTTGGCCGGCTCAAGTTGTGACGTTGTGATGATCACTTTTCTGGAAGATCGAACACTGGCTGAGCCAGTTGAGCTGGCTTAAGCCGTCGAATCGAACGAACCTTTTGTTCAAACCTTCGCACCTCAGCCTTTGTGTGCAATGAAGTGGCTGTGAACGGTCGGCACGTTAGTCTTGTCCCAGTTTCCCAACGGTGATCCATTTTGTTATGGAGCAGGTGTTCAAATTTTTGAAACAAATCATGTTCCTGTGGCCATCTGAGTGACCTCAGTGGAGCAGATATATGGTCTACATAGTTGGCGTCTCACCGCCACCCCTTTCCCCCATTCTACCCCGTTAGATTGACCTATGTGCCAAGACCCACATACACACCCCTGGTATAGAGGGACAACGATCAGAAACAATCATGTCGGACAAACACAAAACCCATCTTACAATTTTCAAGAAGGACATATGTTCTAAGTTTTAATTATGGTGCGGAACGTAAGAATTGAAGCCCTTGCAGTTGTTCAGGCTGACAACGGAGAATTTGGCTCTATGTTGATTTTGATTTTTGTTTCGTCGCGAAACCGATATATTTTTATTTGATGCTTGCGGTTTGTAGTGGTAAGGTATGCAGAAACTGTTGATAAGCAATGGTTGTTTGCTGCCTTGGAAATAATTTGCTCGCTTTTTTGTGTGAGATTCATATCATTATGTATATACAGGCTTCTACATTGCCCGGTTAATGCGCGAAAATTAGGTCAGTTTTGTAAGAGCCAATTATTCTTAAGCAATTTCTTACTCAGTTAAACTTCGGGCATGTAAGCATCTGAGTCTGAGCTAACCAGACTGTTCAAACACATTGGATCCTTGAAAATTTCGGTGAAACTTTTAAAGGCTTTAGGTAGCCGGCATGCGATGCATTGCTACCCTCCCTCGAGTTTCAAATGTTATACTCATGTTATACTCGTTATATTTTGTAGCAAGGTAGTCAAATAGTTTGTAGAATGCCCATAAAAGCTCATTTTCCAACTAAAAGATTATTTTTTGGGGGGCATTTCCAACGGCCGTCTAAGGGATGTTCATTTTTCAAACTTTTCTGTGCGCTCCGCGACAGCATGTGTTGGCTCTCCGCATAGTCTTTTGGGCAGCATTAGATATTTCAGGCAAAACACTAAGTTCAGCACCCCTGTGACAGGTATTTTTTCCACTTCCATATATCTGATGACTTAATATTTTAAATAACATTTTTCCTTTACTTCGTTATCCCAAGATATAGTTCACTGTTTATAAAAGCTCTGATATAAGGACTGTCGTTGATCCCAAGATAAAGGCTTCCAATAAAAACTTCAATGTAAGTAATGCTGTGCATATGTAGAACTAGCTTCTTAATCAGAAATTTTAATAGTCTTGGTAAAGGTCCTTCCAACAAATGTGTGGCACACCCCATTTAGTAAACACAATAACATGTGGTAGGCCATCATGAAAATAGATAATTGCAAAAGGTGTACTAATGAGTGAAAACTCCGGTAAGAAAGAGTGCAACCTGTTTAATGTTGGCACATGTGTCAAACCAGGGCAGGACGTAAAACTAAGAAATTTAGATTATTGAGGTTACTTTGCTTAAAACTACAAATAAGTTTTTTCTCACATCCACACACCTTTTCCCTACTTCACCTCACTTGTTCACGGTTCTTGTACCTGTGTTGTGGCCGTGTGGATAAAGGCAGTGACCTTTGAAGCGATGAAGATTAGCAACCGGGAGCTCTAGAGTTCGATTTTTCTGGCCCGGTCAAAGTAAGGTGGATTTTTCATCCAATATCCATCTACAGTATTCCCATCTGAATTGGTCTTTCAAAGAAATACCGAAATTTGACTAACCGTCATTGGTAAAATAACAGTAATCAAGTCCCTCTTATATCTAAAACCAATTATTTGTTGCTTTCCATACCTTACCACCGAGCGATGTTGTGAATACTATTGTCATAATGGCACAGACCGAATCAGTCGGACACAACTCTGCCTTCCCTTTGCAAAAGGTAGTTTACGGATGTTAGACTTTAATTTTTCTATGATTTCGATGAAACTCACTTGGCTAAGAAGGTACTATAAGGTCTCCCCTATACCACGTCTACTTAAGCCCTTTTCTATTACTTCCTCGAGAGAAAGGGTAATTTCCTTAGGGATGGGGACCAAATTTACTTAAAAAGAGGACTGCAATTGATCAATAACCCCTTTTGTAAGGACCTTTTGAGGGCTATCGTTAAACTTAAAACTTCCATAGATTTCGATCTTGGAAAAAATTCAAACACACATCAGTGTCAATGATAAAACGATTTAATTCAAGTGGATCGACGAGGATGGCAAGTTTCTTTTCCTTAACAATTTCATTGCTCATCATAACATTAATACAAACTTTTTGCAGTAAGAAGTCTTCTCCGAGCTGTAAAACGATTCGTATCGGACCATGTGAGTTGTGATCCACAAAGGCCATTTATCCCAGAGTTATATGCTATCCTATTTAAATCAGTCAATGGGGGTTCTAGAGCAATTGCCTATGCTTCTGACATTAGTATAAAGTCTGAAGATAAATGGTAAAAAGAACTCGGTTGTAATAACCTAAAGTGGAATTTAATCTACAAATTACCTTTTACTCTAAATCTGAAAAGCAATTTTTCTTGTTTTCAATACAGGATAAACGCAAGGATTTTGGCAAGCAACTGCTACATAAAAAAATTAACATTTTGGATCATAATTTGTGTACTTTCTGCCCAAAAAGAAAAAGAAACGATTAGTCATATTATGTTTTTTGTGAAAAGGTACAGCCAATGTGGGAACAATTTAGGAATTTTGTTTATAATAGCATCAATGATACTTTGTTTGTTAATCCTGTAACTTTAATTTTGGGTATAACGTATCACCAACACGATAACGAAACTACAAAGTCTTTGTTGATCTGGTCCAATTTTTATATTTAAAGATATATGTAAAATACAAAATGAAGCCTTAAATTTCCTTAGTTTTAAGAATAATACTGAGAACTTGCTTTCAGTTTGTATTACAATGATTGGGTTAGGCTTAAACGTGAGAACTTTTTAAATGGATGGCAGCCATGGCTTCTTGGTTTACAGCTTGATTTCAGTATTGTTAAGCATTATAATCTGTCATATTTGAATGGGCTGCTTTAATTATCACTATTTTGTTGAGTTTCTTTGGTTGATGCTTTTTGATCCAAATTGTTTGAATTAGTTACCAACCGACGTAAAGGAGTAATTTATAAGCAACTGTCTTGTTCCCGCGTTCATGGTCGCTTTGCATAGTAAACCAACTACCCCTCAAGGCCCCGAGGCCATTAATATAATTATATTTATTCTTGCCGCATGCTGCTGGAGTAATTCTTAAAGTGTTTAAATCAGATTTTAGAAAATCTCTCATCATAAAATTTTGTAATTTAATTTTGAAGAAAATCCTTCCCTGACTTTAACAGTTTGAGAGTTAACCGCTTTCGAGGGAAATCAATTTTCACCCGATCGTGGGAACATTTTGCCATTGATGGAGCCATTTTCAAATATTTTCCATGATGCATTGCAAACCTACCGGTCACATTCAACGGAGATAACGTTCTAAACAACCTTCCAATTTGTATCACTTCTAGGCAAGAAGAATTCATCTTGTTTGGTTGTTCACCGCGCCGATTTTGAAATATCGAGCAATTTTGCTATGTTTTTTGCCCTAGTTTAATTTGTAGACTCGTCGCAGCCGCAAATATCGTGCACTTTTTCCGCATACTTTTGTTCAAGAAGATCGTGCCAGCATTTGTGTTTGTAAATACTTTGTTGAAGGTTCCCTATTGTTTCGCCCACTTTGTGTCAAAGCTATGATCTCACATTTGAACACGCACACATCAACTAAACAATTCGACGAGAGGTTCACACAACTGCTCATAGATATTCGATACCGCTGAGACAGGCAAAAATTTTCCCCCGATTTCGGGAAACCTCATTTTCCCCAGAAAGAGGTCTCTCTAGCTGTTTAACTGAATATAATAATATTAAGTGTAAAGAATAATGGCGAAATGCTAAAATGTTTAAATATTAACGAGTACAACTTCAGAGCTGTTTCTTCCCTCTTGCATTAACAAATGCATCTTTTGATGGTAGTTGGCCACGAGAAAGGCAAGATTAGGACTACCGTCGAAAGAAAACATACTTTGGGTCACTATCCTAACAACTCCCTGCTATAAACTGATGGGCAGTACTTAGCCAGGAATTTCTTGATTAGCTGTTGTCATTGCATTGTATCGACTTTAATCTAAATACACTAGTTTACAAGTTGGAGAACTACTTGTTAAACAGCGGATATTGGCCTCCTGATATTACCGCACCAAAGTATAATAATAAAAGAAGACGCCCTAATTAGGGCACTAGAGAGAGAGAGTACAGGTGAGTACATGTATAGATATTTATTCACAGCATAATAATAGTCTCAAGTATTCGTTGCATAGTTAAGAAATTCGCGACACTTGGTCCACTGGGTAAGCTTCATACAACATGTTATACTCTTATTTTGTATGAAGCATTATTTTGCTGTAATAAAGATGACATGAATGAATGACGAGCAAGCAAAGAAAAGTGAAATGAGCTTTCCTCAGTCAAGATAAACTTCGTTTACGCTTTGATCAATAAATGTAATTTTATTAGATTATGCAAGAGTTCCGTATAGACCGAAACGAAGACAACAACTAAAACAACAATGAAGACAAAAACTTCCCCGTTCCCCTTCTAAAATAAGAAAAAGAAAAGAGAACCGAGCATACCACTTTAAAAGAATTTGAAGTAAGCACTAAACAATAAATTCAAACTAATACTCACTGCTACTGTTCACGTCTTGTTTCAAAGTGTGACCTTAAAGATTTATGGCACAACCCGACAAACAACTGGAACAGGTACAATGTAGGCAATATTACAGTCACGTATACTCGATTCTGCTGAAATTGTTCCTTTCCAGCTTTGTGACCATGTACGTACCTCTGAAGTAGCTAACGACTGACTTTGTTTACTACCTTCTTTTGCGTTTATATACCGTACTGTATAAACTGTCTGAAAACTACCCAATAAAGAACTGAAACATGTATAATGTAGGCAATGTTACAGTCACGTATACTCGATTTTGCTGAAATTGTTCCTTTCCAGTTAGTATGTAATCATGAACGTACCTCTGAAGTAGCAAACGAATGACTTGGTTGACCAATTTCTTTTGCTGTCTGAAAAAGTGTAAGGTTTCCATGTGTCTCCGTTTTTCTATAGAAATTTTTACATTCGCAAAAATATATACGAATTTCACATAATGTCTATACTTTGTAAATGTAATAATAATGACTTGAACATTTAACGATTAAATTGGAAGGCAGCAGCTATACCTTCAAAGATTGAGTATTTTTTTTTTTTTTTATGAAAGCACGACCGGCTATTCAATGACGCACTCTTGTGTTTGTGAAATCGTGCATCCATGAGTACTTGAAATCGTAGCGTTTTTTTTATCATTTTACACCCAATACGTTCTTCCATCAGATCCCTGGTGAAATTCACTCATTCACATGAAGATTTCCGTGACCATTCGCTGACGTAGCATATTTGAACGCGCGCTAGGTGTAGCTCCCGAGGTTCTTATTTTTTTTTTTTTTTTTTGAAGCAACCCCACTACTGATTGTTGATTTGTTGTGCGTTGATATTTATGGGCAGCTTTGGATAGTTAATACGAATAGAGTTTGTTTGCTTATCCTATGCGTAGGATTCCTGTCTTTGTATTCCACATCTAGTCCGCGTTTTGTGTTCTAATGGTGGTAGGTTCCAAGCCCGAAAAAGTACCTTCCTGGCTAAGTACATGCTTTGTTCGGTAGGTCAATGCAATGGCGTATAAACATGTTTCATTTTAATAGAATGGGGTGTAAAATTTGATCAAGAAATATATTTTGTGTTTTTTGACCTAAAATTTTATGAAAATTTTGGAAACAGTTTAACTGACGTCGTTTCCTATGAAAACTTTTAAGGGACTTGTATTTTCAAAATTGTTCTTTTTAAGTACAAGGCAAAAATATCCAGCTCACATATTTAATAGACTATATTATTTTGTTTTCTAAACATGTTGTTAAGAAGAATTGCAGGAGATGGTGTCCTTCTTCTCTCCATGAGATTCTGAATATTCTCTTAAATAATTTACTCCCTTGGATACCATACAGAAATAAATATGAAGATACAGATGAAATTTTATGTCAGTTTGTACAAAAATTAATTTTGAAATAACGTTCGAAGACAGTAAAGCATGTTTTTTCATATTTAAGATGAGCATTATCAAAACCGAGTGGGCCTAATTTTCACAAAGTTACCATTTTGATTTTAACTTATGCAGACTCGTCACGATGGGACAGGTTTTTTCCTTTCTCTCTCTCTCTCTCTCTTCAGAAACTAGCACGTAAAGAAGCATAGCTACGTAATAACGATTTTTGTTTCAAATATTCTACGACGCCTTAGATTTGGCTAAAGAGACACATCCGCCCACTCTTCAGGGTTTATTTTAGGTTTCTATTAAAGAATCTGCGTTACAATCATGGAACATCTTATTTGAATTTTAAGCTTTTTCTTGGGCTTTCTAAAGACTAAACACTTGGTGCAAAAAAGAGTATTATTAACTAAGGTGAAATTAGAGAAAAAGATGCTTTTAGAAAAGAAAAAGACTACTGCTTAAAAAAGAGGCCTTCAATAAAGTTCGTTCCTTTTTTACCTTAAGGCTTTGGTCGAAGCACATGTTTTTCTGTTTTTACTGTAAAGCTTCTCCAAGCAACGGCTTGGCATTTCTTATTTATCATAAGACGCCTTAAGAGAAAAACAATAATTACATTAAACCATTAACTTGTTTAAGAAATGTATCATTCAACTACAATGTGCATTTGTTGATTGATCTTGTTAGGTAAAAAATTAATATATTCTGATTATTCTCACACCAAATGCTATCAACAAAAGTTATAAAAAGATGGAACAAAAAAGGAAAGTAATTTGCGATCAGGAACAAATTATTTCTGAAAATATAGATTTTGATTTTGTAATTGAGGGTCCAGACCACCTAAGGTCTCCCGAAGGCACCACAAAACTTTTGCCTTTAGAGAAAATAACTTTGTTTTTAGAGAATTTGTGTTGCCTACCTCTTTTTCAATAGAAAATTTGCGCATATAGTACCACCCTATACAATACAGAACAGACCTTCTTGGTCATATTTTGGCAGTTTTTTTTTCCTGTACAGTAATTGATACAATATAATGGCGTTTTGGTGCTTAATGATAAGGTTAGGAAAAATCAAAAGGTCACAGAACTTCCAAAATTAAATGTTGTTTTTTAAGGTTTGGACTTAATAGGAGTTTGACCTTAAGTGAAATTTGAAACTGCATAAAGTCAACAAAATTACGTTACATGATTACCATGAATGTTTTCCGATAAATGAAATACATCACATTGAAAATGAGGAAACGTAAAGGATAATTTTGGCAAAACCTATACCCAAAGAATAAACCTAAAAATCTAAAATCTAAAAAACAATTCCGAACATGGGGAATATTTTTTGAATAAATGACTCGCCGTTTCCTCATACTGATTACAAAAAGTACAAAAAGCATCATTCCGTTGCTTCATAAAAAAAGAGTTAACTCTTCTATTTGAAACCAAGATGCGATGTTAAAAGGAAATAGGAAGTACATTAAATCACTACTTCTAAGATAGAAAAAGGGGAATAAGCAAATAATTTTCCAATGATCTGGATCTGTATTAAATTTCATTTTTCATTTATCAATACGTCCCCGGGAGGGGTGTGGGGGGTGGGAGAATTATCGCCTTTTTCATTTTTAAGCTTAAGTCTTCGAGAAAAGGTGCGCATTGTACCAAGAAAACTTTGCATGTGAAATTTTTATGGCTCAATGTATGTAATACAGAAGAGTGGAGGGGAAATTAATTATGTTAAACCTCTTTCTAAACATTTATCTTAGTTGTAAGGAAACAATGACTGTCTTTTGAAAGTGCGCATTAACGGCCCCTGTATTATACATACATTCATATCCCCCCCAAAACCAATATTGAGCTCTATGTGGGAGTTAAAACAAATATTTTAGTTCCCTTTTGGAATTGTTTGATAGAAAATAATTTTTCTAAGGGAGAAGACTGAGGCGATTATGCCTTGCAAATATAAAAAAGAAGCAATTATCAGTAACAATAGCATCACCTTTCACATAACAAGTAAATACAAGCTTTTTTAGCGTCTCTCTGGGTAAAAGGGTAAAAAAAAAAATATTTTCCAGATTAAATCCTTATCTTCCAAAGATCTCTGAACCAAACTAGATTGAAGGATTTAAACAAAACGTTTGTATGAGAGTAGCCCCCAGACCACCTGATAGCCCTGGGCTGCAAACAGTAAGGCGCTCTTCGATTTTGTAATGATTTTTTCCCAAATAAAATTAAAATTTATTCTTTCCAAATCCTTTAGAACTGAAGTCTCAAACTAAACATTCAAAACGTTCGCATATTGGAGTACATCTGGTGTTAATTTTTTTTTTTTTTTTTTTTGCCAATCAGAGCCTTTCGGAGTATCTTTGTTACAAAATCAAGCAAGTTATATTTTAATTCCTGAGAATTTAAGAGTAAAATTAAGCCTAAAGAAGTTTTTACTGCAGAGACCAAAAAGTACCCCAAATATTTACATTTTTAGAGGAGTTTTTCGAAACTATACTGACTAAAATCCGTGTTCTAACCTTATTATACTTCGTCTTTAAAAATACAGTCAAAACATGGTCTTATTGGCCGTTATACAATGAGAAGTCGGTCATGAGCTTTCGGTCACTCGACGGAAGAATTCTGCTTCTTGTCACAACTTCTTTGAAAATTTGAATTAACGTATGTGACGTCACGTATAACATAACTTCCTTTAAAACACTTTTTCTTCTTATCTTCTGTAAGAGACATTTTCTCTCAAAGCAAGAAGGTTAAATTAGCTTCCAAGCTCGAGATGCTGTGTTTTTCAAGTAACAATGTCTCCAGAATTTGGCCTTAGACAACCGTTGGTGTCCACCGAAATCGGGGAGTTCTTTTAACATGCCAAGGTGATTTCACAGAACTGATGGTCGTCAGAGTTGGCAATGAATTGGGGAAGTCTGGCAATGATTTGGGGGATTTCTCCTTCATCACCAGTTTATATTTTTGGATTTCTCAAGGTTGCCTATAGTGGGTCAATTTTGAAACAGTGTTTTCTTCAAAACGATACATTAAACAATTACATTATCAACAAAGTCGGACTCTATGGAAAATTTACACCTGTCTTGGTGTTAATTTGTCAAGTTCGAGTTTAATGAACATTTTAAGTGGAAGGGGGAAAAGTAGAAAGAGGATCACAATAACTGCACTCTTAAAAATTTCTGTAAATTTACAGACTTTTTTTTACTTAAACTTTTTGTATTTTACTTTTAATAGAGATTTTCTGTTTCTTTACAGACTCTTTGCTTCAATACAAAAAGGTTGTTTAAAATGTATTTTCTGTTTATTTGAAAAAACCATTTCTGTCTGCTTTTTTAACCAAATTTTACTGCTTTACAAAACTTTTTCGGTAAATTTACAGAAATTTTTACAGTATTTTGTGTTTTTCTGATTTCACATAAATATACTATAATTTAACAAACATTCATTTGGAGATTTGTCACACATTTTTAAGTAAAAAGAAATTGTAAGGCCCTAGTTTCAGAGCACTGACAATTGGTATGCTGATGTCAACTCATCGCCACATGCGCTCATGTACTTGATCAGAGCAAATTAAAAACGTTTCACATATTTACTTGAAAGAGTCTGTAAATTTACCACTTTATGACGTAAATCTCATTTTCATAGATGGGTGGAGCTTATTTTGTAGGCATTTTCTTAACAAAAGGATTGCTGTTGCTTTGAATAATATCTTCTCTTGCGTTTTTTAAACAGGAAGTGAAAAACTTATTGTTTACCTTGTCTGGAAATGTTTCCAACCAATCTATTTGCATTCTTTGTCATATTTATTTTAAAAACAATTATTATATTGTACAAAAAATGTGACTTTCTGATTAAAAAGTTCTTAGAGATAGCAGTTTACTTGACAACAATATGACAACAAAGCATCCTCAATGTGTTTTGATTGAAAACAACTTCGTAACGACACGTTACATTGATGAACAAATACCTGATCTACGTAATGGTTAAGTGTATGTTACGTAATAACATATGAAAGGTAAGAAAGCGATATTATAATAAATATAAAAACGTCGGGAATGAAAACAGTAGGCTGTAAATTCACATAAAATTAAGGTTAAAAAAAAAGCAATTCTTTTATTCGATTTAATTTACAGTAGACTTTTGTAAACTAATTTACATGCAAAAACTGTGAAGAAAAAACAAACCCTTAATGTTTTTTCATGATTACAGTCTGGCTGTAAG
Organism: Holothuria scabra; assembly: GCA_037179385.1. NCBI lineage: Eukaryota > Metazoa > Echinodermata > Holothuroidea > Aspidochirotida > Holothuriidae > Holothuria > Holothuria scabra. The sequence continues at coordinate 36,328,330 of CM074191.1, forward strand.
AAAACATAATTTGGTTGGAAAAATATTTGCCACAAAAATTATGTAAATTTACAGAGAAATTCTTTAACATTGTGTGCACCTGTTGAATAAGATTTATGACTAGATGTTTAAACTGTACGACTGTGTGTTCTGTTTTCCTTAATATAAGATTCTTTTTACAAATGGCAAGAGGTTTTGTAGGTTTTCTTCTACAGATATGCTGTTAATTTAATAGATTCTAGTTAGAGTTCTACGACCCAGTTTCCAACCAAATGGTTTAAGTCGAGCCGGTCACGGCTTTCTCCAGTTTTGGCTCATTGGCTTGTTTTTCCTACTCCAATGCTTATGCGGACAATGGCGCACAACGGCAGAAGGTTCAATTTTAAGAGTTTTTGGTATGACTCAACCTGGGAATAGCACCCGAGCCTTTCGAGTAAGAGGCGGACATCAAAAAGTACAGATATAGCCTGCCTTATTTGACCCTTGCCCATGTATACACACAACCCTTCACTAATGCACAGAGTGCTCTTATCATCGAGGCTAAAGCATGCCTAAAATCATATGTCAAAGACGTAAAACCTGGGCTGTTCTGAAATCCAAACAAAGTCCACCCGAATGAATTGAAGGGTCATATTGATTTAGAATAAGAATAACCCTCTTCATCTTTTATTACTGTGTGTTTGAAAACCAACCTGATTCAGCCTTTTGCATGAAGAGTGCATCTCGTGGGTGCATCCCGTTCTATTTGCATTCAACTTTATAGTTTAATATCATTCTACAATATTCAAAAGATAGGGCAATAACTTTCTGAACAAACATGGGTTACAGCTCATGAAGTTAAAAGTGACACACCTTTTGAGTTATTTGTTTATTGGCTTAGAACTGCTTCAGTCACGGCTTTCTCCAGTTTTGGGCCACCGGCTTGTTTTTCCTATTTCAATGCTTATGCGGACAATGACGCACAACGGCAGTAGGTTCCATTTTAGTCTTTGGTATGACTCAATCTGGGAATAGAACCCGGGCATTCCGAGTGAGATCCGGATGTTAAAAAGTACAGATATAGCCTGCCTTAGTTGACCCTTGCCCACGTTAACACACAACCCTTCATCAATGCACAGAGTGCTCTTATCTTCGAGGCCAAAGCATGCTTAAAATTTTATTGTCAAAAAGATAGGTCAATGACTCTCTGAACAAGTATGGGGTATCACGCATGAAGTTAAAAGTGACGTACATTTTGAGTTATTTGTTCATTGGCTTAGAACTGCTTCAGGAGCAATGTTTAGAAATGAAACGAAAGTAAACGCCGGTGCTAGATATACTAGGTATTAACAGAGCCTTACGTACTGTACGTTTCCCATGAAGAGAATGATAAATAAACACGTCACCTGCTTCATGTATTTCCAAATGTAAATTTACGTACAGTCCACTGTGTTACGAAGTTTATATTGGAAACGAAAGGAACTGAAACGATTGAAGTTTAAATGTAAAATAAAACCCCAATCGAACGTAGTTTTAGCAAACTTTAGGAAACAGACTAATGAAGAAGAGAATTAGTATCAGTTTCAAAGAAATGTTAACATTTAGCGTTCTCATCTCGAAAAAAACTCAACAGAATAGAATTTGTCAACATAAAAAAGGGGCAGCGGCTCTTACAAATGGGTAGAACTTAACTTTGGCGCGCATGTAGATGCCTCTGTTTGGCTGATCTCTTAAAACGAAAGAGCAGTCATCCCAAATTGAAGTAGTGTAGTAGACTGTCCAGTTTCATTATTAGCTGTTGGGGGGCATAGGCTTTGACAACCTCTTTTTCGCTCTTCGAATGTGAAATATACTAGAAATAACTGCTTGGTTTACCTTGAACATGCAAAAATTAAATTATAAAATGTAATGAAAGACACTTTAAAGAGAAAAAATTGTGCTTTTGAGCTTTTTCTCCAAAATTAGTTTGGGGACCGTTCTTTACCTTTAAGGTAAAGCGTCTCTTGTCGTCGAGTGTAACTAGTGGCTGTTGAAAAGCGATAAGGAGTCCCCGTGCAAGTTTTAGGGGGGTTTCACGCTATTCTTGACGGCCGAGCTTGGGGTGTAATGAGTTGTCGCACACAGGGAAGGAACATACTATACAGAAACGGAAAACAAGAGGTCAAACGGAAAACAGGATACAAGAGAAAAGTTTTTGCACTGGTGCAGGAACATAACGGAAGTAGTTGAAAACAGAACGCTTCTGGGTTGGTGACGAGAAACGGACGTCTATATCAACGACATGATTGATCGCAGTCTAAAGGAGGAGATCCTGGGCCACACCTTCAGCAGTTAACTTTAAAGTGAGCACTTCGTCAGAAAAGAGGGCTTACACACTAGAAAGTCTTACGTACATGCAAAGTATTACACTTACAAATTAACGTATCATTAAACGGTTTCATGCCATTATTGAAAACAATAATGAAGAATGCAGACAAAGCCTTTCAAATTCATACAACCAAACAAAACACACTGCAGCCTCTCAGGCAAATAACTGTAACGTTCCTTTGCACATAACAACTGGTACGTCTTTGACACCATTGTGAAAGAAAATAATGTTGATATAGACCGTGTGCGTGTGATGTCACAGACGGAAAGTGCGCCCTCCTTAGGGGGCAAAACAAACCAAAACCCACAAATACACACAGCTGATTTGTCAACCAGTCAAATACGCGCATTGTCTACTACACGTGTAGGGCGAATTCTTATGCCTGTGGTTATGTGTTCCAATGTTCTGCCCAAATGATGACGTCAGCGTTTGTCAACCCGCGTCTATTACAATATTTAATCACCGAATAATGCCCGTGTTCGTTGTCAGGCAATATATTGAAAAGAGTCAACAATGTCACTTGTCTGATGTCACTCTTCCTTACTTTAATAACATGTTACCTTTGACTGGAATTCTAGGTAAATTCATTTTTCAAGTCTACAAAAACTATCTCTAAACACATTACCTTAACCACCGCTTATCGACAAGGATTCGTAGCTATCCACACGTTTCCATCGCGGAACAATTTTAAGAAGTATGTAGTCTCACAAGCGACCGCTCTGACATTTTCAACTCTTCCTTTAAGTTACTTAAATCGCTGTAAAGACACAGTTTCCAAAGTATGATGAAATTTATTAAATATTCTAAAAAATAGAACACGATTCCTTGTCAATTTACATTAGGTTCGGTTAAATACGGTTTCACGCTTTTACGTTAAACCTTCTGTTCAATTTAATGATATGTTTAACCGACAATATTCATCTTTTTTTAAAAGTATACCGATGTATATCACGCCCATATAATGGCTTTCCATGCACAGAAATTTAGAAAGAGATAAAAACAAAATCACGCTCCGCGCGCAATCAGCAGGTATATTGGTTGTCTAACGGCATAAATTCTCAATTACGATATTGTTTTTCTGTATGGACGTGCCTCTTTAAATACACTAGTAAGAATCTACAGGAAGTTCTCCTGTTGTTACTTTGATGAAGACTCATAAGCAGATACAACATCAAATCTCGTTCGAAACGTTAATTGTCTCGATACTGAGTCCATGACAGAGAGAGGGGCTTACCTACATTTGCACCTTTGGGCTTTGACATGGTAAAACGTACCGTCAAATAAAACAATTTTTCTAGAGAGCGTTCTGATTTTATATTATTGTCTTGAATTCAGTGCCAGCTTTGGACAAGGGCAATGAAATAGGGGGTGCGTTTGCAAAAAAAACGAGACTTTGGTCAAGACTGCTTTCATGGTTTGGAATATCTAAATTGGGAAAATTGAAAATGCTAGGATGAAATGGAACGTTCTTTCAAAATTCTAAATTTTTAACTTTAAAGAACACGATCTCAGGAAATTTGTAAGTTTTTTTAACAGCAGTCTAAACTTTTTTTCCGTGTTGTTGGGTTGGGTTGGGTTACTGGATCCCAAAAAGGATCCTCGTACGCATGCATATCCTTTGATTACTCCTTGTTGAATCCGTTAAGAAGGTTTCATCATCTACAAGAAATACAAATGTTTCGTATGCAATAGTCACATTCAATGCAATCACCACGGGGTGATTTTCTGCAGTACAAATTCTTGATCTTCATGCTAAATATGAACACAGGCTTTTAGAGTATAAAATTGACTTTATTCGTCCCTGTGAATGAATAAATTACCTATCTCGTCAAGAAAACCAGCAACTGTTGTAATTCCTAGTCCTGATCAAATGCAAATGTTAGTGTTCCCATTCCTCGCAAATAAAGGGAATTTCACTTTGGGTGTAGGTTCTAATTGGAGAGGCGAAATTTGGCGTTTCGGGCACAAGTGTGCGTTTATTGCAGATGATGGTTAAGCTATTTTTACTAGGCTTGAGTGGTTACTGCAAAATGGTTACGACATGGGATCACTAATAACACACTAGCTTTAAACATAACACATTTAGAAGCCTCCTGCGCGTAGTAGAGTTGATAAGGGGGTGAACGCTCTATGTTTTAGTACAAATGTCCTACTTGGCATGACTGGTCCTTGAGGCAATAGAAAGAAATTAACCCAAAGAGACAATATACATATTTGTGCATAGAGCCCTCTAATTCCTAAATTATGCTAATTAGCCCCATTAGGCCATAATTATCTGGTTCTGGCCATTTTTGCACAGGAAAAAAGTGTCTTTAGTCAAAGTTGGCTATATTTATGGCTCAGAACTCACTTTTGGATATAGTTTACAACAAGCAGCCATATTGTTGAAAGCTAATTTGCATAAATTATGCTAATTAGCCGCAGTAGGTCGTTATTAACTTACTTTTAACTATTATCTACAGGGAAAATAGGCAATGACTGAGCAATTAGTGAAAACTGGCCATATTAAGGGCACTGAACTTATTGCTGGGACCAAATTTACAGAATGCTGCCATTTTGATGGTTTTCTAGTTTGCATAAATTATGCTAATTAACCCCAGTGGGCAGTAAATCTCTTACTTCAAACTTTCCTTGCTCAGGAAAAATGTGTAATTAGTGTGCACTTAGTTAAATTGGCAATATTTTTGGCACGATCCACTGTTTTGGGACAACATTTACAACAAGCTGCCATTTTGTTGTTTTCTAATTTGCATAAATAATGCTGATTACCTTAGACGGTCATTATTACTTAACTTCAACCTACTTTGTACAGTAAAATATGTAATTAGTGGGTAATTACTTGAATTTGACAATGCTTGTGGCACTGAACTTATTTTTTTTTTTTTTTTTTTTTTTGACAATGTTTACAACTAGCTGCCATTTTGCTGTTTTCTAAATTTGCATTAATTACTGTAATTTTTCTCAGTGGATTGCTATTTCCGTACTCCTATTTAATAGGAAAAATGTGTAATTAGTATGCAATAGTTGGAATTTACCCCTTTTGTGCACTGAACTCATTGCTGGGACAATTCAGTGTTTAAAATATGTTGTGAATCTTTTAGTCCCCAGACCACCTGATAGCCCCGGGCTGCAAACAGTAAGGCGCTCTTCGATTTTGTAATGATTTTTTCCCAAATAAAATTAAAATTTATTCTTTCCAAATCCTTTAGAACTGAAGTCTCAAACTAAACATTCAAAACGTTCGCATATTGGAGTACATCTGGTGTTAATTTTTTTTGCCAATCAGAGCCTATCGGAGTATCTTTGTTACAAAATCAAGCAAGTTATATTTTAATTCCTGAGAATTTAAGAGTAAAATTAAGCCTAAAGAAGTTTTTACTACAGAGACCAAAAAGTACCCCAAATATTAACATTTTTAGAGGAGTTTTTCGAAACTATACTGACTAAAATCCGTGTTCTAACCTTATTATACTTCGTCTTTAAAAATACAGTCAAAACATGTTCTTATTGGCCGTTATACAATGAGAAGTCGGTCATGAGCTTTCGGTCAGTCGACGGAAGAATTCTGCTCCTTGTCACAACTTCTTTGAAAATTTGAATTAACTTATGTGACGTCACGTATAACATAACTTCCTTTAAAACACTTTTTCTTCTTAACTTCTGTAAGAGACATTTTCTCTCAAAGCAAGAAGGTTAAGTTAGCTTCCAAGCTCGAGATGCTGTGTTTTTCAAGTAACAATGTCTCCAGAATTTGGCCTTAGACAACCGTTGGTGTCCACCGAAATCGGGGAGTTCTTTTGACATGCCAAGGTGATTTCACAGAACTGATGGTCGTCAGTGTTGGCAATGAATTGGGGAAGTCTGGCAACGATTTGGGGGATTTCTCCTTCATCACCAGTTTATATTTTTGGATTTCTCAAGGTTGCCTATAGTGGGTCAATTTTGAAACAGTGTTTTCTTCAAAACGATACATTAAACAATTATATTATCAACAAAGTCGGACTCTAAGGAAAATTTACACCTGTCTTGGTGTTAATTTGTCAAGTTCGAGTTTAATGAACATTTTAAGTGGAAGGGGGAAAGTAGAAAGATGATCACAATAAATGCACTCTTAAAAATTTCTGTAAATTTACAGACTTTTTTTTACTTAAACTTTTTGTATTTTACTTTTAATAGAGATTTTCTGTTTCTTTACAGACACTTTGTATTGCTTCAATACAAAAAGGTTGTTTAAAATGTATTTTCTGTTTATTTGAAAAAAACCATTTCTGTCTGCTTTTTTAACCAAATTTTACTGCTTTACAAAACTTTTTCGGTAAATTTACAGAATTTTTACAGTATTTTGTTTTTCTTGATTTCACATAAATATACTGTCATTTAACAAACATTCATTTTGTTTTTAAGCTGAAAAAGAAACAAAAATAAGCTAAACAAACAAATAAGAAATAGCCAGAAATTTTCAATATATAACATGCATCGTTCTGTGAAGTTTCAGTTTAAAAAAAAAAACAAAACAAAACATCTTTGGAAAATTTATGGCCCTATTTGAAAATTAACTTACATTAATTTTAAAAGCATACTAAGTTATTACGTTCTTAGTTATAAATATCATACAACTGGAGATTTGTCACACATTTTTAAGTAAAAAGAAATTGTAAGGCCCTAGTTTCAGAGCACTGACAATTGGTATGCTGATGTCAACTCATCGCCACAGGCGCTCATGTACACTGTTAAAAATTTCTCTGTAAAATTTACATAATTTTTATGGCAAATATTTTTCCAACCAAATAATGTTTTTTTTACAGCCAGACTGTAATCATGAAAAAACATTAAGTGTTTGTTTTTTCTTTACAGTTTTTGCATGTAAATTAGTTTACAAATGTCTACTGTAAAATCGAATTACAGAATTGTTCTGTTTTTTTTTTTTTTACCTTAATTTTATGTGAATTTACAGCCTACTGTTTTCATTCTCGGCGTTTTAATATTTATTATGATATCGCTTTTTTTCCTTTCATATGTTATTACGTAACATACACTTCACCATTACGTAGATCAGGTATTTGCTTATCAACGTAATGTGTCGTTACGTAGTTGTTTTCATTCAACACACAATGAGGATACTTTGTTATCACATTGTTGTCCAGTAGACTGCTATCTCTAGGAACTTTGTAATTGGAAAGTCACATTTTTTGTACAATATAATAATTGTTTTTAAAATAAATATGACAAAGAATGCAAATACATTGGTTGCAAACATTTCCAGACAAGGTAAACAATAAGTTTATCACTTCCTGATTAAAAAACGCCAAAAAAGATATTATTCAAAGCAACAGCAATCCTTTTGTTAGGAAAATGCCTACAAAATAAGCTCCACCCATTTATGCAAAATGAGATATACGTCATAAAGTGGTAAATTTACAGACTCTTTCACGTAAATTTGTTAGACGTTTTTTATTCGATCAAGTGCATGAGCGCCTGTGGCGATGAGTTGACATCAGTATACCAATTGTCAGTATAATAAATGTAAGTTAATTTTCAAATAGGGCCATAAATTTGCCAAAAATATTTTCTTTTTTAACTGAAACTGGCTATTTCTTATTTGTTTGTTTGTTTGGGCTTATTTTTGTTTCTTTTTTAGCCTAAAAACAAAATGAATGTTTCTTAAATGACAGTATATTTATGTGAAATCAGAAAAATACAAAATACTGTTAAAATTTCTGTAAATTTACAGAAAAAGTTTTACAAAGCAGTAAAATTTGGTTAAAAAAGCAGACAGAAATGATTTTTCAAATAAACAGAAAATACATGTTAAACAACCTTTTTTTATTGCAGCAATACAAAGTGTCTGTAAAGATACAGAAAATCTCTATTAAAAGTAAAATACAAAAAGTTTAAGTTAAAAAAAGTCTGTAAATTTACAGAAATTTTTAACAGTGTACTTGATCAGAGCAAATTAAAAGCGTTTCACATATTTACTTGAAAGAGTCTGTAAATTTACCACTTTATGACGTAAATCTCATTTTCATAGATGGGTGGAGCATATTTTGTAGGCATTTTCCTAACAAAAGGATTGCTGTTGCTTTGAATAATATCTTCTTTTGCGTTTTTTAAACAGGAAGTGAAAAACTTATTGTTTACCTTGTCTGGAAATGTTTGCAACCAATGTATTTGCATTCTTTGTCATATTCATTTTAAAAACAATTATTATATTGTACAAAAAATGTGACTTTCTTATTAAAAAGTTCTTAGAGATAGCAGTTTACTTGACAACAATATGACAACAAAGCATCCTTAATGTGTTTTGATTGAAAATAACTTCGTAACGACACGTTACATTGATGAACAAATACGTGATCTACGTAATGGTGAAGTGTCTGTTACGTAATAACATATGAAAGGTAAAAAAGCGATATTATAATAAATATAAAAACGTCGGGAATGAAAACAGTAGGCTGTAAATTCACATAAAATTAAGGTAAACAAAAAAAAAAACAATTCTTTTATTCGATTTAATTTACAGTAGACTTTTGTAAACTAATTTACATGCAAAAACTGTGAAGAAAAAACAAACCCTTAATGTTTTTTCATGATTACAGACTGGCTGTAAGAAATCATAATTTGGTTGGAAAAATATTTGCCACAAAAATTATGTAAATTTACAGAGAAATTCTTTAACATTGTGTGCACCTGTTGAATAAGATTTATGACTAGATGTTTAAACTGTACGACTGTGTGTTCTGTTTTCCTTAATATAAGATTCTTCTTACAAATGGCAAGAGGTTTTGTAGGTTTTCTTCTACAGATATGCTGTTAATTTAATAGATTCTAGTTAGAGTTCTACGACCCAGTTTCCAACCAATTGGTTTAAGTCGAGCCGGTCACGGCTTTCTCCAGTTTTGGCTCATTGGCTTGTTTTTCCTACTCCAATGCTTATGCGGACAATGGCGCACAACGGCAGAAGGTTCCATTTTAAGAGTTTTTGGTATGACTCAACCTGGGAATAGCACCCGAGCCTTCCGAGTAAGAGGCGGACATCAAAAAGTACAGATATAGCCTGCCTTATTTGACCCTTGCCCATGTATACACACAACCCTTCACTAATGCACAGAGTGCTCTTATCATCGAGGCTAAAGCATGCCTAAAATCATATGTCAAAGACGTAAAACCTGGGCTGTTCTGAAATCCAAACAAAGTCCACCCGAATGAATTGAAGGGTCATATTGATTTAGAATAAGAATAACCCTCTTCATCTTTTATTACTGTGTGTTTGAAAATCAACCCGATTCAGCCTTTTGCATGAAGAGTGCATCTCGTGTGTGCATCCCGTTCTATTTGCATTCAACTTTAATATCATTCTACAATATTCAAAAGATAGGGCAATGACTTTCTGAACAAACATGGGTTACAGCTCATGAAGTTAAAAGTGACACACCTTTTGAGTTATTTGTTTATTGGCTTAGAACTGCTTCAGTCACGGCTTTCTCCAGTTTTGGGCCACCGGCTTGTTTTTCCTATTTCAATGCTTATGCGGACAATGACGCACAACGGCAGTAGGTTCCATTTTTAGTCTTTGGTATGACTCAACCTGGGAATAGAACCCGGGCATTCCGAGTGAGATCCGGATGTCAAAAAGTACATATATAGCCTGCCTTAGTTGACCCTTGCCAACGTTAACACACAACCCTTCATCAATGCACAGAGTGCTCTTATCTTCGAGGCCAAAGCATGCTTAAAATTTTATTGTCAAAAAGATAGGTCAATGACTCTCTGAACAAGTATGAGTGTATCACGCATGAAGTTAAAAGTGACGTACCTTTTGAGTTATTTGTTCATTGGCTTAGAACTGCTTCAGGAGCAATGTTTAGGAATGAAACGAAAGTAAACGCCGGTGCTAGATATACTAGGTATTAACAGAGCCTTACGTACGTTTCCCATGTATAGAATGATAAACACGTCACCTGCTTCATGTATTTCCAAATGTAAATTTACGTACAGTCCACTGTGTTACGAAGTTTATATTGGGAACGAAAGGAATTGAAACGATTGAAGTTTAAATGTAAAATAAAACCCCAATCGAACGTAGTTTTAGCAAACTTTAGGAAACAGACTAATGAAGAAGAGAATTAGTATCAGTTTCAAAGAAATGTTAATATTTAGCCTTCTCATCTCGAAAAAAACTCAACAGAATAGAATTTGTCAACATAAAAAAGGGGGAGCGGCTCTTACAAATGGGTAGAACTTAACTTTGGCGCGCATGTAGATGCCTCTGTTTGGCTGATCTCTTAAAACGAAAGAGCAGTCATCCCAAATTGAAGTAGTGTAGTAGACTGTCCAGTTTCATTATTAGCTGTTGGGAGGCATAGGCTTTGACAACCTCTTTTTCGCTCTTCGAATGTGAAATATACTAGAAATAACTGCTTGGTTTACCTTGAACATGCAAAAATTAAATTATAAAATGTAATGAAAGACACTTTAAAGAGAAAAAATTGTGCTTTTGAGCTTTTTCTCCAAAATTAGTTTGGGGACCGTTCTTTACCTTTAAGGTAAAGCGTCTCTTGTCGTCGAGTGTAACTAGTGGCTGTTGAAAAGCGATAAGGAGTCCCCGTGCAAGTTTTAGGGGGGTTTCACGCTATTCTTGACGGCCGAGCTTGGGGTGTAATGAGTTGTCGCACACAGGGAAGGAACATACTATACAGAAACGGAAAACAAGAGGTCAAACGGAAAACAGGATACAAGAGAAAAGTTTTTGCACTGGTGCAGGAACATAACGGAAGTAGTTGAAAACAGAACGCTTCTGGGTTGGTGACGAGAAACGGACGTCTATATCAACGACATGATTGATCGCAGTCTAAAGGAGGAGATCCTGGGCCACACCTTCAGCAGTTAACTTTAAAGTGAGCACTTCGTCAGAAAAGAGGGCTTACACACTAGAAAGTCTTACGTACATGCAAAGTATTACACTTACAAATTAACGTATCATTAAACGGTTTCATGCCATTATTGAAAACAATAATGAAGAATGCAGACAAAGCCTTTCAAATTCATACAACCAAACAAAACACACTGCAGCCTCTCAGGCAAATAACTGTAACGTTCCTTTGCACATAACAACTGGTACGTCTTTGACACCATTGTGAAAAAATAATGTTGATATAGACCGTGTGCGTGTGATGTCACAGACGGAAAGTGCGCCCTCCTTAGGGGCAAAACAAACCAAAACCCACAAATACACACAGCTGATTTGTCAACCAGTCAAATACGCGCATTGTCTACTACACGTGTAGGGCGAATTCTTATGCCTGTGGTTATGTGTTCCAATGTTCTGCCCAAATGATGACGTCAGCGTTTGTCAACCCGCGTCTATTACAATATTTAATCACCGAATAATGCCCGTGTTCGTTGTCAGGCAATATATTGAAAAGAGTCAACAATGTCACTTGTCTGATGTCACTCTTCCTTACTTTAATAACATGTTACCTTTGACTGGAATTCTAGGTAAATTCATTTTTCAAGTCTACAAAAACTATCTCTAAACACATTACCTTAACCACCGCTTATCGACAAGGATTCGTAGCTATCCACACGTTTCCATCGCGGAACAATTTTAAGAAGTATGTAGTCTCACAAGCGACCGCTCTGACATTTTCAACTCTTCCTTTAAGTTACTTAAATCGCTGTAAAGACACAGTTTCCAAAGTATGATGAAATTTATTAAATATTCTAAAAAATAGAACACGATTCCTTGTCAATTTACATTAGGTTCGGTTAAATACGGTTTCACGCTTTTACGTTAAACCTTCTGTTCAATTTAATGATATGTTTAACCGACAATATTCATCTTTTTTTAAAAGTATACCGATGTATATCACGCCCATATAATGGCTTTCCATGCACAGAAATTTAGAAAGAGATAAAAACAAAATCACGCTCCGCGCGCAATCAACAGGTATATTGGTTGTCTAACGGCATAAATTCTCAATTACGATATTGTTTTTCTGTATGGACGTGCCTCTTTAAATACACTAGTAAGAATCTACAGGAAGTTCTCCTGTTGTTACTTTGATGAAGACTCATAAGCAGATACAACATCAAATCTCGTTTGAAACGTTAATTGTCTCGATACTGAGTCCATGACAGAGAGAGGGGCTTACCTACATTTGCACCTTTGGGCTTTGACATGGTAAAACGTACCGTCAAATAAAACAATTTTCTAGAGAGCGTTCTGATTTTATATTATTGTCTTGAATTCAGTGCCAGCTTTGGACAAGGGCAATGAAATAGGGGGTGCGTTTGCAAAAAAAACGAGACTTTGGTCAAGACTGCTTCCATGGTTTGGAATATCTAAATTGGGAAAATTGAAAATGCTAGGATGAAATGGAACGTTCTTTCAAAATTGTAAATTTTTAACTTTAAAGAACACGATCTCAGGAAATTTGTAAGTTTTTTTAACAGCAGTCTAAACTTTTTTTCCGTGTTGTTGGGTTGGGTTGGGTTACTGGATCCCAAAAAGGATCCTCGTACGCATGCATATCCTTTGATTACTCCTTGTTGAATCCGTTAAGAAGGTTTCATCATCTACAAGAAATACAAATGTTTCGTATGCAATAGTCACATTCAATGCAATCACCACGGGGTGATTTTCTGCAGTACAAATTCTTGATCTTCATGCTAAATATGAACACAGGCTTTTAGAGTATAAAATTGACTTTATTCGTCCCTGTGAATGAATAAATTACCTATCTCGTCAAGAAAACCAGCAACTGTTGTAATTCCTAGTCCTGATCAAATGCAAATGTTAGTGTTCCCATTCCTCGCAAATAAAGGGAATTTCACTTTGGGTGTAGGTTCTAATTGGAGAGGCGAAATTTGGCGTTTCGGGCACAAGTGTGCGTTTATTGCAGATGATGGTTAAGCTATTTTTACTAGGCTTGAGTGGTTACTGCAAAATGGTTACGACATGGGATCACTAATAACACACTAGCTTTAAACATAACACATTTAGAAGCCTCCTGCGCGTAGTAGAGTTGATAAGGGGTGAACGCTCTATGTTTTAGTACAAATGTCCTACTTGGCATGACTGGTCCTTGAGGCAATAGAAAGAAATTAACCCAAAGAGACAATATACATATTTGTGCATAGAGCCCTCTAATTCCTAAATTATGCTAATTAGCCCCATTAGGCCATAATTATCTGGTTCTGGCCATTTTTGCACAGGAAAAAAGTGTCTTTAGTCAAAGTTGGCTATATTTATGGCTCAGAACTCACTTTTGGATATAGTTTACAACAAGCAGCCATATTGTTGAAAGCTAATTTGCATAAATTATGCTAATTAGCCGCAGTAGGTCGTTATTAACTTACTTTTAACTATTATCTACAGGGAAAATAGGCAATGACTGTGCAATTAGTGAAAACTGGCCATATTAAGGGCACTGAACTTATTGCTGGGACCAAATTTACAGAATGCTGCCATTTTGATGGTTTTCTAGTTTGCATAAATTATGCTAATTAACCCCAGTGGGCAGTAAATCTCTTACTTCAAACTTTCCTTGCTCAGGAAAAATGTGTAATTAGTGTGCACTTAGTTAAATTGGCAATATTTTTGGCACGATCCACTGTTTTGGGACAACATTTACAACAAGCTGCCATTTTGTTGTTTTCTAATTTGCATAAATAATGCTGATTACCTTAGACGGTCATTATTACTTAACTTCAACCTACTTTGTACAGTAAAATATGAAATTAGTGGGTAATTACTTGAATTTGACAATGCTTGTGGCACTGAACTTATTTTTTTTTTTTTTTTTGACAATGTTTACAACTAGCTGCCATTTTGCTGTTTTCTAAATTTGCATTAATTACTGTAATTTTTCTCAGTGGATTGCTATTTCCGTACTCCTATTTAATAGGAAAAATGTGTTATTAGTATGCAATAGTTGGAATTTACCCCTTTTGTGCACTGAACTCATTGCTGGGACAATTCAGTGTTTAAAATATGTTGTGAATCTTTTGGTTTCGCATAATTTGCGTACATGATTCTTATTAGCCCAGGTAGTCCTATATTTTCTAACTTCTATCTTTGTTTTGCACAAGAAAAGTGGGCAAAAAGGTTGAACTTGGCCATACTAAGGACACTGAACCATTTTGGGGACAACATTTTCAATTGACTGCCATTACGTTGTTTTCAAAAGAGGGTGGAGTGGTGTGGAACCTGGGGTTAGGACTGAAATGAAGTTCCAACCGTTCCCAGTACAACTGAGAAATCACAGCCGAAGAAACACCTATCAGAAAGCAGAAATAAAAAAAAGATTAGATCCTCCCCCGTCCCCCACCCACCCCAACCCCGACCAAGAATAAACTTTACTTATCTGCTTTTGACTGCCTGCTGGTATTTGCTTACTGCTCCTATTGCACTTTCACTTTTAAAAATCCGTGCCTCTGATTTTAATTTTTTTAGATATGTTGGATATGCTTTCGGAAGCTGTTTAAAGAAATTGTCACATACTGTACTGCATTTAGCTTCCACTTCATACTGTCAAAAATTTTTCATCAAGGAGTAGAACTAAATTTCAGCAATTATAATTCAGCCTAGTGCTAAAGACCTAGTAAGAGTAAGAGTATGATACCGGGTTTAATACAAAGTAGGACAACTGGGTCTTTTGAATAGCCTATTTAAGTGCTGTAACTTGTTGATAAAGGTGATAGGAAATGTCATAAAAACATTGAACATGTTCGTGGAAGGATATGTTGCAACAGCTGGTTGGAAGTTTTTGTTACGGTAGTTACATGAGGTACAATAATTGTTTAAAAAAGCAAGAATTTACATGGGCTAACGTAGGCCTAGGCCTAAAGTTAGATATAAAGTAATGGGAGGAAACTAACGGCTCCGGACAGTAACCCAATTATAATTTAGCCTTGACAGACGTAACGTAAGCTGATGTTTGAGACGGCTTAAAAACAATCATACCTTTTCGCTATGATTCTGCGGGCCTAGTTTTTCGCTATGATTCTGTAGGTGCTCGCTCGCCATGTGGCACAATATGCCTGAAGAAATTCTCTTCTAAAAACTAGTCTTTTGCTCTCAAGGACTTAGAATTCGGTATTTTACCACTAAATGCGAAACAAGTCAAGTTGATAACATCTTTTTTACAACGCAGATGGTAAAAATGATTTTTCTTACTGACGATGGCTCCCGACCTCACTTCTTGGTTGTTCGTCCCCGATCAGTGTTGCCGCCGTCTTCAGGAGAGTGACGTCATTCGAGCCTCGTTCAATGCTTTTTAATTATTTACTTTAAACTGAATCGAACGTAGCCTAAATTTGATTTTGTGGAACGCATCTTAACGATCAAACGTAGGACAAGTTTGATCATAAAAATATCAAACTTAAGATGAAACTTAAGATCGAACTTAAGTTCATCTTTGTGGAACGGGCCCCTGGAGGTTTTGCAATAGCCTGAATATGGTGCAAACCCAGTATTTTGAGGTAGGGGACGTACCTTCACACTAAAGGACAACAAACGAGCGTCGAAGGCACAAAGCCAAGGCAGGGAGGGGTGGATTCTCCCCCAAGAAATTTTGAATTCCAGAACGCGCTCAGTTAACCCTTTACCGTTGTGCTCCGATCGGGGCATATCTGCGCCCCTCGGGAGTGGGCGGAAAAGCGGACGTAGCCCGCCCCGCTTCGGCTTCCGTAGGCCGTTGACCCCGTGACCTTAAACCATTGTCTCTCTCGTTGTTGTGACCGAACTTTCGGGTAGCTACTTGCAGTTTCGAGCTCCGCGTGAAACAGTACAGATGGGTGACAGCCGAGCTCTCCGCATGGATCCAAAAGGACCCAAACAACGGTAAAGGGTTAAAATAAGCCTGTGGAGTGTGTTTGCTGCAAAGCTGATGCCACTGTCTCTGCGTGTGTGCACGTACACGTTGAGCCGAGTGGTGCAGATATTTTATATTAAAATAAGCCTGTGGATTGTGTTTACTGCAAAGCTGATGCCACTGTCTCTGCGTGTGTGCACGTACACCTTGAGCCGAGTGGTGCAGATATTTTATATTAACCCTTTACCGTTGTGCTCCGATCGGGGCATATCTGCGCGCCTCGGGAGTGGGCGGAAAAGCGGACGTAGCCCGCCCCGCATCGGCTTCCGTAGGCCGTTGACCCCGTGACCTTAAACCATTGTCTCTCTCGTTGTTGTGGCCGAACTTTCGGGTAGCTACTCGCAGTTTCGAGCTCCGCGTGAAACAGTAAAGATGGGTGGCAGCCGAGCTCTCCGCATGGGTCCAAAATGACCCAAACAACGGTAAAGGGTTAACCTACCTTGCCAATCTCTACTCAATTATTTTTGCCAATCTCTACTCAATTATATAGGGATCACAGTACTGAAATATATGGAGCACGTTCACAAAGGTTTTGTTAAAATGTTTGACGCTTTCACAGATCTCTTAGCTAACTACAATATTGGGAAGTTAGTCGTGGGAGCGTAAAGACTGGATAGTATTACATCAATGGAGGGGTTCACATCCACCAGAGAGATTTTCATCTTCCATCCCTGAGCAGTAAGCTTACATTATACTTTTAGCACCACCTTATATCGTCTTTAATATAGCACAAAAAATATAGTCCGTGGGTTGGAGGAGCTCTCCTAGCATCCCCCACCACCTTATATCGTCTTTAATATAGCACAAAAAATATAGTCCGTGGGTTGGAGGAGCTCTCCTAGCATCCCCCATCGAATTGATTAACCCTTTACCGTTGCTTGGGTCCTTTTGGACCCATGCGGAGAGCTCGGCTGTCGCCCATCTTTACTGTTTCACGCGGAGCTCGAAACTGCGAGTAGATACCCGAAAGTTCGGCCACAACAGCGAGAGAGACAATAGTTTAAGGTAACGGGGTCAACGACCTACGGAAGCCGATGCGGGGCGGGCTACGTCCGCTTTCCCGCCCACTCCCGAGGCGAGCAGATATGCCCCGATCGGAGCACAACGGTAAAGGGTTAATATAAAATATCTGCCCCACTCGGCTCAAGGTGTACGTGCACACACGCAGAGACAGTGGCATCAGCTTTGCAGTAAACACACTCCACAGGCTTATTTTAACCCTTTACCGTTGTTTGGGTCATTTTGGACCCATGCGGAGAGCTCGGCTGTCGCCCATCTTTACTGTATCACGCGGAGCTTGAAACTGCGAGTAGATACCCGAAAATTCGGCCACAACAACGAGAGAGACAATGGTTTAAGGTCACGGGGTCAACGACCTACGGAAGCCGATGCGGGGCGGGCTACGTCCGCTTTCCCGCCCACTCCCGAGGCGCGCAGATATGCCCCGATCGGAGCACAACGGTAAAGGGTTAATATAAAATATCTGCCCCACTAGGCTAAAGGTGTACGTGCACACACGCAGAGACAGTGGCATCAGCTTTGCAGTAAACACACTCCACAGGCTTATTTTAACCCTTTACCGTTGTTTGGGTCCTTTTGGACCCATGCGGAGAGCTCGGCTGTCGCCCATCTTTACTGTATCACGCGGAGCTCGAAACTGCGAGTAGCTACCCGAAAGTTCGGCCATAACAGCGAGAGAGACAATAGTTTAAGGTCACGGGGTCAACGACCTACGGAAGCCGATGCGGGGCGGCCTACGTCCGCTTTTCCGCCCACTCCCGAGGCGCGCAGGTATGCCCCGATCGGAGCACAACGGTAAAGGGTTAATATAAAATATCTGCCCCACTAGGCTAAAGGTGTACGTGCACACACGCAGAGACAGTGGCATCAGCTTTGCAATAAACACACTCCACGGGCTTATTTTAACCCTTTACCGTTGTTTGGGTCCTTTTGGACCCATGCGGAGAGCTCGGCTGTCGCCCATCTTTACTGTTTCACGCGGAGCTCGAAACTGCGAGTAGCTACCCGAAAATTCGGCCCCAACAGCGAGAGAGAAAATGGTTTAAGGTCACGGGGTCAACGACCTACGGAAGCCGATGCGGGGCGGCCTACGTCCGCTTTCCCGCCCTTTCCCGAGGCGCGCAGATATGCCCCGATCGGAGCACAACGGTAAAGGGTTAAATAGGGATAGGAATGTAGTTTGAAGTGTCAATTTTCCAGATTTTTTTTTATGTTAACATTGATTTTTTAGGAATGAACTTTGGTTTCTATAGGTTTTAATGTTGATAGTGCACGACAACTGAGTGAATATATTTTGGGGATAGGGGAAATTCAAATAGCAATAACTCTGCAAAGAATTGTTACGTATTGATGAATAACCCACCGAAATGTTTGCCTTGATCTACTCTAATAAAAAAAAAAAGTAAAGATGCAAGTTTTGCGCAATATGAGATCACCAGTGGTCAAAAGGTCACTAATTTGTAACGATGCCCAAAATGTGATACACCCATTTTCATACAGCCATTCCATCCCTGAATTTGTTCAAAAATACTGTTAACAACATGGAACGTGTTGTTTAGACATCCCCTTGCATATTTAAAAACCCAATGTTGTACTATTTTCTATACATTTATTTCTGTGACAAACGGAAGTGGGTTAATGGTCAAAACGTGGAAAAATATAGAGAAACAAAGTTTAAAAAAAACATTTAAAAAATCATTAAAAATATATTTGAATCAAAAATTCTAAATATTTTGCTATACGGTTATAGCATATTGTTTTCACTTTATTTTAGATAGTTTTTGCAGGACCTCAGCTTAACCAAGATGGCGGAAAAAACAAACTTTCCGCCAAAATGACAATCATAATTTATGAAAATAATGTGAAAAATCATTAAAAACAATATAAAAATAACTGCCCTTATAATCTGGCAATATTTTACTACATATAAATTAAATTTATATTTTGATAATAATTTTTTTTTCTTCAAGGTCAACCAAGATAGCTGAAAAGTGAAATGGCCGCCAATGCAATAATTATTTCAATTTACAATAAAATACAAACAATTATTATTAATAATATATTTTAATCAAAACTACTAAATATTTTGACATGTGGTTATGGCATATTTTGCACAATATATTTTGGAAAGCTTATACAGGACCTCAACTTAACCAAGATGGCAGAAGTAACAAAATGGCCTCCTAAATGACAATCATAATTTATAAAAAATAAAACGAAAAATAATCATTAAAAATAGCTTAAACATAGTTGGTTTTAAAATCTGACCATATTTTATTACATGTCATTTAAAATTATATTTGGGTAACATTTTTGTCGGATTTAAGCCAACCAAGATGTCGGGAAAGTAAGATGGCCACCAATGCGATAATAACATCAATTCACTTAAAAAACAAAAAATAATTATTAAAAATATATTTCATACAAAAATAAATATTTTGATGTGAGATTATAGCATGGTTTTCAAGCATTATCCCTTATATTTTTGGCAGGACCATAACGTAATCAGGATACCGGTAAAAAGAAAAATGGCCACCTATGTTGAAATTACAGTAAAATGTAGTAAGAAGGGAAATAATCCTTAAAAATACTCAGGTCGCAGTTCTCCTTATAAAGTATTTTTTCCAACCATCATTTATTTTTCATTCTTTCATAAGAGCATTTAAAATTCAACTTTTTTTTTCTTCTGTTACAATCATTTACCATTTACTTGTTAGAAGGACATCAAAAGAAATCATGAAGTGAAACGTTAATTGTAAAACAAAATAAATTACCAATGTGGTATTTCGTCTAAATACCTTGAAAATAATCAGATGTCTCTTTATGAGGAGAGAAACGTTTATTGCTTCCTCGCATAGAAATTTCCTTTTTTACTCACAAAGCAAATTTAAATTTGTACTCCAAATTAAAAATATTTGTTTCCTTGATTTCTTGCTTACAATGGAATTTGTAAATTAAAAAATTGTAAGGATGTTTCTTCAATTGCTGAAAACCAAGAAAGATGTCTTCTTTTGAAAAGACATAACATCTTTTCTATAAAGTGACAATGTGTTTTGCCAAGTGATAAAGTCTCAAGTTTGTCAATGTTTTGATTGGAATTTAGGGAAATCAACATGATAGACATTGCAAAATCGCAAAAACTTCACAAAAAATATAATGAAGATAAATGCTCCTAAATTCCAATATCTGGACAACTCTTATGGCAAATGAACTTGGTTAAAAACTATAATATAATCTTATATCAAAATATTTAGGGGTTTTGATTGAAAAATATTTTTAAAGATGATTTCTTGTATTTTTATTGTGAATTGATATGATTATCACATTGGCTGCCATTTTCCTTTTCTGCCAAAAATATGCTATAATCTCATATCAGAATATTTCAACGTTAACAACATTCCATGCTGTTAACAGTATTTTGTACAAATCCAGGGCAGAAATGGTCGTATTAAAATGGCTGTATCACATTTTGGGCACTGTTCAAAGTTGGTGAACGTTTGACCTCTGGTGACCTCATTCTGCACAAAATTTTGCATTTTTACTCTTTTGATTGGTAGAGTTGATCAAGGCAAATATATTCATGGGTCCTTCATCGAAGACTAACAATTTTTCCAGACTTATTGCTATTTGAATTTCCCCTACCCCCGAAATATAGTCACTCAGCTGTAGTACACTACCATCATTAAAACCTATAGAAACCAGATTTCATCCCTAAGAAATCAATGTTAATATGAAAAATCTGAAAGCTTACACTTCAGACTACATTCGTTTACGGTACCTATTTCATCAATTCTAGGGGGATGCTTTGAGAGCCCCTCCAGCCCACGAACTATTATGTTTTCAAGTGTGTTCAGAGTAAATGTTTTCACAGACCACCAAAATCCGGAATCAAACCGATACCGAAACAGAAATCTATTTTGAGCGGTCTTGTTGAACCCAGACCAACAATTGGGTGTTCAGACTGTAGTGGGACCGACTTCCTTATCTTCGTTCAAGGGCAGCCTGACCATTAAACCAAAGGGATAAAAACCGAAAAACCGGTGAAGATTTGTATAGTTATAAACGGATTCATTGTCCATGTAATAAAAGACGGGAACAGAAGAAGTGAATACACTGTGATTATGGGGAGGAATTAGTAACGTTCAAGTCCATGGGACATTCCTGATAGACAGCTTGAAACACGTGACTTTAATTTCTGCAAATAGCACACTCACTTTTCCAATAAATAATATTCATCACAGTTATGGCATTTCGAGTTGGATTCGTGACTGTGTTGTGCATGTGGTTGATACAGTAGTATGACCTCGAATGAATCATCATTTTGACTCAAGAGTTTGATGGTAGTCTGATATCAGTTTTTATTCTTACACGTTTTAGAGTAATTTAATTCCAAGATTGTTGTTTAACCCCACCCCCTCCCCTTTTATTGATCCCGTACTTTGATCTAAAGTGGACCTATTGAAAAGTCACTAAACCCTAGGTTTAATTAAACATTTTTCAAACAATTGTCTGGCTGATTTTTCTTTGATCTCAAGTTTGATGCGGTAGCTATAACTTTCTGAAGTTAATATGTAACTTGCGTGTCGTTCTTTTCAAGTGCATGTATAGGGTTTTTTTTTTTTTTGGGGGGGGGGGGGCAAACTCAACTTGCGACCAAGACGTCTCACATAGGATAAGGGGATGTCGTGAAAAATATTTTTTTTGGGGGGAAGGGCATGAGAAGTGTTGACTGACTGCCCGAAAAAGTATCTTAAGCGGAGAGCCACCATCAGTTGGGAAAGAAATTTTGAAAAATCACGACATTCACGCATTTGCCAGACTTGTAAGTAGAATTTAAGCAGTTGTTATTTTGAGCATTCCTTTTCAATAAAATCTTCATTTTAATAAAAGGAAAATGGGCAAATTGCAAAATGAAGAGAACAATACCAGTCTGAGATTAAATGTACTGGCTCCTTTAATATATGACTTTTTAGTAGAATTTCTGTTAAAAAGAATAGACCAGAACCAAATTTTTTGTTCAATATGCTAAAGACGAACATATTCTAAGCACTCTGGTGTAGTTTTCATTAATTTCCAATGTTCGGTTCTCGAAATATTAATTTGAATTAAAATTGACACATTTTCTACAAAAAGTAAACTTGAACCAAGCAGGTGCGATGTATTCGTATCGGTGTTCAATGTTTTGTTCTGTTTTTTATTTATTTTTGATTCTGCTGTTTGATCTTGAATTGATAAGGGATGCTATCTTGCCTCTAAGGCAAATAAGGTTTTTAAACTTCCATTGTTCGGGACGTACTTCTGGTAACAACATGTCACGGTTAAGTTGTATAAATATGGTGTCAAATTTTAGAGAAAAGCAACTAAACATTGTCCATCAATGTGAACACATGACATCACGCCTACCTGTTGCAAATTCACTCTTTGTAGAGAATATGTCAACCTCAATTCTAATATCTGGAGAACTAAACATGGGAAATGAGTAAAAAATTCACCAGGAAGCTATACCTAGAATATGTTCCTCTTCAAAATATCAAACAAATTTGGTTTTGGATTTTTTTTTTTTTTTTGTTTTGTTTTGTTTTGTTTTGTTTTTGTTTTTGCAGGAGCTGCACACCTGCTTGAAAATAAATTGAAATCATGACTTTTTGAAACATATTAATTCATATGACCAGTGGTCGAATGAGCCTGTAAACCTGAACCGGCCGCACAGAAGCGTTGATAGCGCTACCAGCAGTAATAACAGTACTGATGATCCAGTACTGCTACAACTACGAACTATATCCCTGAGAATTATACGCATTAATTTCTACTTTATAAATAATATATGACATTTGTATGAGATAGAAGGCTGGGATAGTTTGCCCAGATTAAGAGAAAGGCTACTTTTTATTCATGTCATATCGAATAACATTTTTTTTGGAAAATTGAAGATCATACTTTGGAAACGTTGGGGTGCCCCCCGTGTCCCTATGGCGAGCCGCTAATGGTTCTGTAATACAACAATGAAGTTTTACTGACCAGTTTCCAACCAATTGGCTTGTTTCCCTACTCCATTGCTAATGCAGAGTACCAAGCACAATAAAATGCTTAGTTGTAGATTTCTAAAGACCTTATGTATTGACGTCACAATTGACGTCTTTTTGGAGGAATAACAATGTGCATGGAGTTGCACTACTAACCTTTGAGTATAACAGACACTGGTTTGTGGGCAACAACAGGCACTTTAACCTCAAGTGTATGCGAGCATATCCCGATTGATGACAAATCAGCTGTCTGCATTTGTTTCTGCTAGTACGTTATTCCTCTGCAGGGTGACGTTTACTTTTTACACTGTGACATCACATGGATAAGGTCTATTCCTCAAAAGAGGAGTACTTTTTTGCACTTTGACATCATGATTATGCAAAAGAATATACCTTGTGTTTTTTTAACGTCACGGTTACGTCATTTTGGAAGAATAACTATGAAACACGGGCAATGGCAGCACTTTTTGCATTTATGACATCACCATATGCTATAGGTCTATAGGTGGTTAATTTATGCACCAGTCGGCTTACACCAAAAGGCTTACCACGGGATATTGTGAAGTCTATGTCGTGGTGCTCATTGGCCTTTATTCAATGACGTGACGGTCCCTCTGCTCTCATGTTTGGGGCAAAATTATGGGCACGTGTCAGCACAGTTGATCTTTGTATATAGAACATAATACATCGGTGGGTCGGGCGCATTAAAATTTTTCCTACGTGTGTAGAAGACTTTCAATCGTATCCGATTGACCAATCAGCTCTCTGCGTTTGTTGCTGTTGGCTTGTTATTTCTCCATCGTTACATCACCACCTTACAAATTAACATGATTGTGAGGATTTAGACGAGGTTCAAATATCAGCCATGCCAAGATGATTCCACGAACTGATGGTCGTCAGAGTTGGCAATGAATTGGGAAAGTCTGGCAACGAATTGGGAGGTTTGTCCTTCACTACCAGTTTATTTTATGGACTTCTCAAGGTTGCCTATACTGGGTATATTTTGAAACAGTATTTTCTTCAAAACGATGCATTTAGCAATAATTTATCAACAAATTCAGATTATATGGAAAATTTACACCTTTCTTGGTGTAAATTTTGTCAAGTTCGAGTTTAATGAACATTTAAACTTGAAGGGGGGGGGGGGGGAAGCAGACAAAACATCACAATAAATGTGCACCTGCTGAATTAGATTAAGGACTAAATATTTAGACTGCGACTGTGTGTTCTGTGGGATCAACCTCTCATGGCCAAGTTGACATAACTACGCAAAAAAGGGAGATCAGGTCTTGAAGTTCCATCAGACAAAAGATGAAGCAAGAACGAATTTCTAATCACTCTATCAGAGTCCGTCGAAAAAATTGTTCAAACACTGAAGACACAAGTAACAATACTAAAAATGGAAAAGCCTGCGAAATGTCAATGCAACTAACTAGAAAAGATTGTAGGCAGACGCGGATCTAAGGAAGGGAGGGGGTTCTAGGCCTCAGCCCTCCATTTTCGCCGGCATGAACAATAAAACATACGGGAAATTAGCAGTACAACTCCTCGCACCCCCTGATTTCTCTAAAGTCAGCCCTCCCCCTTTGTGGAATGTCTGGTTCCACGCCTGGTAGGCGTATCTCCTTTTTTTTAAACTTAACGTGACGATAGCCTACGTATTCTACTAAATTGTCCGTTGCATTCAGACTAACCATATGGCATGCTTAGCTGATTTTACCTTCATTACGATATAGGTCTACAAAATTTGGTTGAAAATTCATTCGTGATAATAAGTGAGCAACAACTGGAAAAAGGGCCCTGACCGACTCGACTTGAACCAGTTCGTTGGAAACTGGGCCGTACCGTGGAAACACTTCATCTAACTAACTTCTACTTCGACTCATACTGCTGGACAGGTGGCCCATAATTATCCTGGCATAAACTTATTAGGGACTCGATTTTACCATGGGTTGTGCTATTTTATATGGTTATTTACGAAAATGTATCTATCTTCGTATTCCTAATGGGGACATCATTGTGTACAGTACGACTTAACAAAATTAAACAAATCTGGACATGACGATGACGATGACGACGACGACGACGACGACGACGACGACGACGACGACGACGACGACGACGACGACGACGACGACGAAGACGACGATGACGACGATGCACTCTCGAGGTTACTGAATGTTATCGCTGTCTGGAGGTTCGGGTTGCTCCCTCGTGCTTCACTTGCATTAAAATCCCCAGACGTAATTTATGTTGTGGTAACGCACGGTTCGTCGTGTTTAACATTTCAATAATGAGAGATAGCCTATGAATCTAAGATAGTTCGGGTACCTCTTTCCCCATATAATGAATTTCACGCATATCTACTACCCGTTGGTAAATATTTGACCATAATGATTTTAAAGTTACGGGGAAGAAGAAAACTTAGACGGTAGAAATCATAACGAATGACAATTAAATTTTGAAACGCTTTATTTCTGTTTTGCTAAAAGTAAACAAGCATGCGAATTAACTTGACTCTAAATTTATTACTACATTACAATAGACCATGACAGCCTTTTGGCCGAGTGCGCATGTGCATGGTTAAAATAGTTTGCACGGTAAAGTATATCAATATTCCTGCAACTACTGCATTTGGTAATAACAGTGGGCAAATTTGTAATGTTGCATGATCAGACAACTGCTGTTGTGTTGCCCCTAACGTTAAAAGGTATAACAGCTCCCTGTGGGGGATGCAAAGTTTCTAAAGTACTGATGCCACTTATGCAATCATAATATGGAATTGTTGAGGAGAAAATCGACTCTAAAATTTAAAAGAAAAACAAAAGACTTTGCACTAATGTGGGGATATGATGTCACATGTGCTTGCTTCAGGTTCACTTTGTGTTGAAAATGGGAAAACTTTACCTTCTCATATCTTGAGAACCACACAGCGGATTTCAATGCAAATTTCACAAAATGATTAGAATAAGCACCCCTCCGACACACCAAATCTTGTTGTGACCGTAAACTTTTCTTTAAATAGAATGTGATCCTTTTCACCCTCAACTGAAAGGTTCCTGGACGCTTTTAATAACTCACACGCTAATTAAGTTCGTGCACGAACTTAATTAGCGTGTGAGTTATTAAAAGCATGTAGCTTTTAGTTAAATAATAAAGTAGCGCTATAAATATATTTTAATAGAAAATAGTATATAATGTACAATTTAAAGCATACAAGGATCTTATCTGACCTTTGCATGTGTAACAAAATTAGGAACAACATTGTGAACACTCCAGTTTCTCCTGTTATTACCCCTTTTGTTGGGCATGCTCACTATTACAACCATGTGCGTTCTCAGTCGTTCAAATGCTTGTTCCTTGTTTGGAGTGTAAGTCTTTGGAATACACTCCCGCATCTGCTACGTAGAACTGGATTCTCCATTCTAAAGGGGTTACTGAGACGGAGATAAAATTCTTTTATTTCAAAATATGCAGAAAATACTAATCTTGACAATAATGCTATTTCATTGAGTTTGTCGTGCATTATAGGGAGCTTGTGATGTTATCACGGTGGCTAATTAGTTTGACCAGGGAGTTGGTTTGACTATGCATTCAATTTATTTATAATTTTGATGCCGCTGCATTAAATATTAACTAGTTTGCTATTTTCTACAGAAGACATGGAGTGATGAATGCTAGATCTACGGTAAAATATATTCAAACATTTCAACATTATCAAACTTCAAAATAAAAAGAAATCTGTGACAATGTAGGCACACAATATATCTTTCAGTGGTCTTGTTGATAAGTAAAGATATTCTTTAAAGTGTACCTCAAGTCAAAAAATAATAAAAATATATACTAAAGAACATGAAAAATTAATTCTAACAGTCCAAGTCCAATCTTCATAGGACACTTGTGAGCTGAGATATAAAATGTTGGGAGTTTATTCAATCAACTGAAAATGATACATTGCGCAATAATTTGTGATGTCGTTGTTGTACTACTCAAATTACAGTCTTTGTATTTCTTTGTTTTTCTGAAAGTTACTGCACCTTGTACCGAGGTGTGATATCACTTGCACCCTTATGGGGCGATGTAATTAATTAATCCCTCTCTGTGCAACATGCCATTCAAGCAAACAAGAAGTTTTCAAGGTCCAGTCAAATTGCAACTGCTCGAAAAGAGCTTCCTTCTCTTACATTTTATGCATGACGTTTGGTGACGTCATAAGGATTTGAATACTAATTAGCTAAAAGTCATGACTTTTAAAGTCAATTATCTCAGAAACTAGGAGCCAAAAAATCGTCAAAACCGTGAAAATCAATGAATAAGATGTAAAAAATACTTTCGGTGCCTGGTTCTGAGTGAACTTACGGGTAAAAGTGAGGATTTTGGTCCATTTTATGAAACGTGTAAAATGGGTTTCAAATGCTCTGCAAAATCGTTCAGCATTTATTCTATGCTGTTTTAAACTACTCAGTTTTTACTTCAATAGAAAGAAAATTTTGTTTTCTATCTATTGGTACCATTTTTGCACTATGAAATATTCTCAATGAGTCAGGTACTCGGTAAATTCCACGACGAATCGATTGTAGCGCCCAGAGTATATAAACAGTAAAGTAGGCCTACTTTCGCGAAATGAACGTTAATCGTCGTCCTATATGTATAACGTTACAACAGCAGCTTAATTCATCCTCACCAGTATTGTTCCCATTTTGGAGAAAATGGTGTGATACTTGCTCCTTCGACATTTTTGCAACAAATTGTTTGTTTTAATGCCATTTACAAATTAAACTAATCAATAGTGTTGCACTGGTATATACTTGTTTGAATGTGATATACCTGTATACACATACAATATATCATAGTCATCATAGTACTGTAACTACACAAATAAGCTCTGTACATACAGAGCAAAACTGCATCTTGTTTGCACTAAAACACTGAAAATCACCTCACTTTAAAAAGAGTTGGGCTGACCAAAAATCTGGTTTAAAAATCTTTATTCTAGGAAACTGTATCAACTTCAATTCAATGTTCATGCTTTGAAAAAAATTAAAAATAAACTCTATGCATCATATACACTCATGCACAGTCAGCATATATTGAGCAAGAAACTGAATGAGGGACCTTTCTAAAAGGGCCTGCTTAGACAGGAAGGGCCTTGCAGGAAAGATCATCAGTACAATGTTTAACAAGCGCTTTTGATTTTTCTCATTAACTCTTGGTAAAATTGAAAAATACTGAAGGCAATTAAAGGCAAATACCAATCAGGTTGCAAGGGAATGAGTATGTCCAGCTGATCAGGTTTGGCAAATGGGATTTCTTACTTTCAATTCCTTGTGAATTTCTTTTCACATGAATACTGGTCCTAAAATTTACATGATGATGGCTGGACTGTTAGGATAGTAATTCATCACTATCCTGTCCTCTTGGGAGAGGACGGAATGTTCCAATCATTTCTACTAGCCAGTTTGATATGCCTAGTAGCTCAAACAGTCATGTAACAATACAGTCTGTTTTTTGTGCAGAAAACTACCTGAATGTTGCCCAATATGATTCTCCTTTATGTGACCACCTTAATGATCAAAAATAAATAAAATTAATGTAACAAATCTAGGAATGAATGAACAGTTTTCACTTCATTGAGTGCCACATTGATGAGAACCCATTTTAAAACAAAGTTGGGTATACTAGGGTGTGACAAAACTAGCTGCCAGTGAACATATCATGGATGTCATAATAATCAGTAGTTGGCTTACTGTAATGCAGTTTAGCATTACATTGAGGTGAGCTTTTGGGACAATTCAAGTCATCCAGTGTAAGATTGAGTTTGAGGGAGTGGGAACTTGTTACTGAATAAAAAGTGATATATGCTAGGCATGCCATACAGCCTTGAACACTGTAATTCCTGTATCCGAGTCCACAGAAACCACTCCCTCATTTAAGTTAACCAGTATAAAATGCTAGTCACAGTTAAGGTGGCAGTACATAATTGCCAATGGATGATGGGGTAAGGTTTTTGAATGATGTAAGCTTCTGAAGGATTAGAAATTATATAAATTACAAAGCTGGCTCTATAGCCCATGGGACTTCATAGAAATAGACATAACTTGAACTTAATAACAGTACAGTATACCACTATACTGTAGGTCTATTATGGAAAATGTTGGAAAGGAGTGAGTTTTTCTGTTTGCGGCACACTGAAACTATCAGGTAAGAAAGAATAATAACCCATGGATATGTCCAGACTGAAGTTGAACCCTCTAAATTTAGGGTGTGGTTAATCCAGGCTGACTTGGTCATGATTCATACACCCTGCAGTCCCACTATCCCAGGTTTACTTTACAACTAGGCTAAGTTACATGCAAGCCCCCCATGGCCACAGTGCCAGCATTGTACTGAATGTCACTGAATATGCCATGAAAACTAAAGCTTCATACTTTAGAGGCTGCAAGTCTGCAAACAACACTGGAAGTTTTTTAAGATTGTAAATGCAATGGGTACCTGTCCTGTAAATCCCACAGTATAATAGTCGTTAATAATTTTGTTATGGTCGACGATTTGTGAGCCGTATTGGAATAGTACCAACAGTAACGTTATAGGATATATAACGTTAGCTGTGTACCAATACCATATGTATAGTACATACTACATACATATTGTACGGTAAATACCCCTTCAGGTTTAGCAGTTGTTTACAAAACAATTTGTAAATTAAACTACGTAATTTTGGTATCAACAGAAAGCCTATGCTATAATCTTCAAACGTCGATACAAAAATATCGTTTTACATCCCTCAATGAGTCAGGTACTCGCAAAGTTTGAGGTCCTAATTTGAGACATTAGAATCGACTGCCTCTTTTTGGGGACGTATTTTTGCAGTATATGTTTGAAAAATTCAAAAAAATCTTTGATTTCTAAGAGAAGGAAAGGTCAAAATGTCCACTTACCGAGTCGTTGTATCCATTTATACGCCTACTTATACATAATTCAACATGTCAGGGGAGACCCCTTGTCAGTCACAGTTCCGCGAAGTCTCATTTGCGCAGACTTTCAAGAAGGCGGGAATGCTAGAGAACTGGTCACGTGACTTCATTAACTGCACAGTTGCGTGTATACTGGGTTATGAAAACATGTTCAATTTTAAAGGCAAACAAAGCAGGTCATGTGAGATGAACAACAAGAAAGTCACAAATTATTGCGCAATGGACAAATTTGTTTTAAGTGAGTAAACTTCAACATTTTATATCTCAGCTCAGAAATGTGCTATGAAGATGGGAGTTAGGAAAGGTGAAGTCTGTTCTTTAATATTTGTGTTTTGTTTTTTTTTTTAAATTTATTATCTTGAGGTACACTTTAACAAAGATCTTTAAAAATCTTTAAAAGTGAGATACATTGATTATGGAAAATAGAAATGCATCGAGGATCGGAGGGCATGACATTAGATATGTTTGTTCTTTCTCACAAGACCCTAGTGAGAAGCCACCAAAATATTCTTTAATTTAATTAGATGACCATCAACAACACGTGAATTCTCAACCGGTTAGTGCATTAGAGCCAACTACAATTTATAAGTCTTCAACCACAGAGAATTAGCATGCCTTCTGTAATTCAAGGATCCCTATTATTCACCATGTCTGCTCTCGTCTTTCCTCATCTTGTAAACAGAAGTAAATGCATGGGTAGGTTTTACACGAGAGAGAAATTTCCTCCAGTATCCTATGTACGTATCATTAATCACCAGGTAAAACTACCGTCAGAAGACCCAGTTATCTGTCTTTGGATGCTGGTTGATCATAAAAATCAAGCAACGCCTGCCTGAAATTTGATAAAAACAAAAATGCTGAAACGTTTGATCGGCTTTATTCATCACCCCAGACACTCCCAAATATATCCACCTACTACTTATTTCAAGCCCCTTCCGTAACTGTCTAAAATTCATCCCCGAAGGCTTCAAGACACAATGCGTTTATTGCTTCAGGACGTACCATGATGCGTTAAAGCAGAACATTTTCAGTACATGCCGTGTGATATGAGCCACGCTGCATTTTTTCAAATTAATGTCAATGAAAGGGTTTTTACAACTGAGAAATTTGTAGACTACCCTTGCATTTATAGTTTAGTGTGATGAAAAACTGCCTTTACTACTCACACACTCATTGGCGTAGCCAGATCGGAGCCTTTTGTGAGTACGACGACCATGCCCCCAATAGAATTATGAAAATGATATTTTTTATGGAACAAAAGTATATATAAGACTTCAACTGATGTTAAATGTTGTGCACTAAATTACATATAAGACCACTGAATAAATCAGGACGCCCGATCTCGTCAGACTCTTCCCCAAGGTCTGCAACCAGAGACTGCAATTTGCCACTCGAATAAAACCCGAATACGTCATTGATACCGCGATGCAAGTTAACCACCAAATACTCCGTCATTGTCAGGCTTTGAAAAGACACAAGCTCATGGCCGTACGGGTTAGTTAGTTAGGTGAAATTTACTGCCCAGTTTCCAACCTTCTGGTTCAAATCGAGCCGGACACGGCATTTTTCCCAGTTGTGGTACGGGACTCTTTTTCTCAGTGGGCCGTATTTTTTCCCTTTCTCCAGATCCCACCCCAGGGCATAATCTCTGGACGACAGAGGCATCAAAGTCAGCCCGGTTCAGTAATATTTCTGCCAGTTGAAGGGCTGCAGTCCCCGGCTCTCCCGTCTCACAAGTCAAGCTTACCCTTTCATGTAAAACTAAAGCTCCTATGTGGATTTAAATAAGATGTTTTCAAGTTTGTTACCTACTGCTTGTTGTAAGTGAGGAGATGCGCGCGTCTATTGTTTTGCTAGCTACTTGAATCGTTTATGTCTCAGGTCAAAGCCTCATTCAAAAATATTCCCTGAAATTTCTTCATTTCTTCATTAGATAATTAGGTTTGTTATCGATCATTTTCCCTCGTTTTGAACCTCAACACACGCATTTCATTGTTAGTCAACTTACTAGTGAAGAGATCGGGGGGGGGGGGGGGAGATTCTTGCATAGTGACACACTTTATTTATACAGTAGCACAACATTTCGGGAGTGACGCGACTGTCTGCAGAGGAAGTTAACCTTTTGAACACACAAAAATTTCCGTGCGAGCAAGAATGCATGAAACGTGCATGCTTTACAGCTTTATGACATCATTTCTTACCAATTTGGATGGGGAAATTAAATAAATAGATTAACCCTACAGTTTACTATAGTTTAAACGTAACACTTCGAGTGAAAACAGAAACAGCATATTGATTTAAGGTTACATTATGGTATGGATTGGGCTTAACTTCTTATTGTAACACTCCATGCGACCTTCATTTTATTACAAGCAGGCTACGATAGATATAATCGTTGTCACTCTTTTTGTAAAAGGTTGCTTCCATACACCTCTTGCGGCGCTAAGGAGGGTGAGTCAGACACTTGCCCCCTAAGAGATTTTGTCCTTGACCCATACCCCTCCCCAGTTTAGTCAATTAGGAGTTAGATTAATCGAAAAAAATGAGAACAAATATTTTGTCTAGAGATATGGTAAAACCCCAGGGCTTCGTCTCGACCCCTGGACCCCCACCCGCAGGAGCGGTTACTCGCATGACAAAATATCCCCCAACATTTTCCTCGCCCTTAGTTTTCCCTCATAATGTAATTGACATTCTTGCGTCGCCACTGTGTAGAACACACACGGGCATTTTTGTAGTTAAGACGAAAAGGTTAGCAAAAACGAAGACCATACAAATTTTGTCCCTTATTGAAAGAGTCGCTGTTAACCACAAAACAGGCGATAGCTTTGATAATTTACGTACCGCATAATCTTAACATTTCTATACATATGTGTAATTCCATTGCATGGTTCTATACATATGTGTAATTCCATTGTATGGTTCACAAGGGTTGCCAAAAATAATCGGCACTGACAATGTCCACATAACAAGACGTACAGTTTGGGGAAAATAGGCAACATGACATCGCGCCTATGATAATTTATTCCCAAACGGAGGGAAAGTTATGCTTCTAAAGAAGTTGAGTAAGCTTTTATTTCATCCCAGTTGGGTCAACTCACCGCTGTAAAAACTGCCTGTTTAAATCTACCCAAGGGTAGTAAAACAATACGGATATTAAGCCAATTTCAGCAAGAAAAGGGTAACTGTTTAAGAGTTGAGGCAGATGCACTTCGTTTTCTTGGGTACGACTTTACCAGTTGCATTATGTTCCCAGGAATCGAAGGATCGTAAATATTGTTTTGAGTATATCAAACTACTGCCATCACTTACCGTTTTAGAGGTGTTCGCAGTAAGTCTCCGAGTGGCGATATTGGGTGCTGCAGAACAAATACAATATTGAGCAAAACCAACTTTAATAAATCAAAACAAAGGATTCGCTTGAAGTCAAACGAGTAACAAAAATTCTTATAACATTTTGTGATTTGTTCCCTAAAATGAAATTGACAGCATGGAAATGCTTCCCTTTCAAGCCTTTACAGT
Organism: Holothuria scabra; assembly: GCA_037179385.1. NCBI lineage: Eukaryota > Metazoa > Echinodermata > Holothuroidea > Aspidochirotida > Holothuriidae > Holothuria > Holothuria scabra. Next base: position 36,362,069 of record CM074191.1, read on the forward strand.
AGAAGATCTAGCTTAGACAATTAACACGGCTGCCTGCCTTCCTTCTTTCTGAATTCCCTACAAAAGGGGCACATGCCCCCTTTTAAACGCATTTATTACTGAAAGGAGTATATATGACTCAGATAATTTTCACATTTGCCCCTAAAATATAAATTCATAATAAACCTACACCCTGTTTCAAAAATTAGAAATTTAGGGCTATTTTTTCTGAGTTTCAAGAGGTATTATTCAAAATCATACTTGTATTTTCGTAAAACATTTCTAAGTATTAATGAATAGGCTTACCACTTTATAAAAACGAATAAGATCATTAAAATTTTGAAACTTCGGCTTTTCTCCCACCACGACGAATTTGTCTGTTACTGGGTGTTGCTCAATTGCAAAATGTTTACAGCGGTTTAACGTTCTACAGGAAAACAGATAAAATTTCGAAGTAATTGTAAATAATATTAATAGAATGAAGTTGCTCTACTACCGGTAATTATTCTGTACGTTTCACTATGCCATGTGTATATACTAAATGTCATCTACGAGACAAAAAACCTTCCCCTCGATAACACATAAACTTCACAAAAGTTTCAGACATCTCGTCACTGCCTTCTATCATGAAAAGAAGTTCCCATTATTATCACCCTGTCAACCATTGATAGAATTCAACGTTTACGAGATGAGGGAGTCTTACCTTTTCCTTTAAATGATGTCCCTGGCTTTCCCTTTTTAACAGTTACTTTTGCCTCGAGGCTCAAAAGTACTACACCCTTCGATCCATTCACATGTTTTGTAGCAAGATCCGACCGTTACCTAGACTGAATTTAGTATTGCATCTAAAGTGTCCAAGTGCCCAAGAGGTTCTGAGGTTTTAGCATATCTCTGAGTGAGAAAATTAAGTCCAGTATGTTTCAAAAGTCTTCTGTAAGGGCCCCTGGTGTGGCACAAGGGCAAATACCCTGGAAGGTGCCCACTACGGAGTATTTACAACATTTTAGGCATAATTTCATCTCTAAGTTCAAAAGTGGCATTTAGTTGGCCCTGGACACACCACAAAATTTGTACGTTGAAGTATGTTGAATATTTAGTTATAATGCGTATTTAAAGACGGCCAGCATTTTTGATGCAGAAGTCCTGAGAAAGATATGTTTTGAGGATTCTCATGGCCTCAGAAAAATCATTTCAAAAGTGGAACATATAACGACCCAGCAAGATGTCCGTATAGGGCGGGAAGAACTTCGTAGTAAAAACTTTCCAACGAGGAGGCTGTTGTCCCCCACTTTCGACTGATCCTCTTGCGATGCCGTAAATGACATTGGCAGAAACTACATGATGTTGACACCGAGACTGCGGAGACCGTAGCAAACCAGTCTCGACATCGAAACCGGTTTAATACCGTCATTGCCATTAACGGACTTGCTTTCTACAAATTTCCTCGCACCCCATAGGCGTACGAGGCGGGAAAAGGGGGGGGGGCATTCACTCTTCCAATTCGGGCAAAAGCAGTTGGTCTATTTGCGTAAAACATCGGCAAAACAACATGATAAACATTGACATTATTCGGGCAAAAATGCTCTTGCCACTTCGTAGAAATTACTCCCGCACGCCTCGCGCACGCATACAAAACTGTCACAGGAATCTTCTTTGGTCTTGAACATCTATTTTGTATGACTATACCTTGTTCACTACACATGACAAACATGGCTGATATACAACAGTTGTCTCTTTGCATCGGAGAGCTCTAAAGAATCTCTTTGATTGATTTTTCTCGATTATGCATGCATCGTCAATCATTGAAAGCTACAACATATTTTTGTCCTATGACAAGTTTAGGTGATTAAAAGCAGAATTTGTAGAAACCTGATTACTTTTTAGATTATCGTCTCGAAAACTCATTCACGTTTTTTAAAAGTTGGATGTTAATAATTTACAAACAATGTTATTATAAATGCAGATTAGAACACGGTTCTGTTATTACCTTAAAGATAATGTATATCCCGATCTCGTCTCACTAACACGAAGTAAATAAGTTCCAGGTGGTTCCGGTTGTAATATTTTTTCAGAATCACTATAAGAGGAAATAAAAGTATGAAAATGTAATGTAAGTAGCTTTTCTTATAAAGTCATCAACCATTGGTACCTATAAAATGCGCCCCCAAATCGTCCCTGAATACAGCCGCAATACTCCCTGGCTGTTCAATTCGAAGAATATATTTGTGAAATTACTGTAAAGCTGGAATCTGCCTTCATTATCCAACAACGGTTAATGGAACAAATTACCAGTGTCCCTGTTCGAAGTTTATTTAGAATTGGTTGAGCTGGAAATTGGGAACAACAATGAAAGACGAAGTGGAGGATTGGGATAAATTTTTGGCGAGAGAAACTTATCGAGACAGCTTGGCGATTTCATTTTATGTTTTTGAAGGGCATTGTAGGTGCCTTTCCGAAGGTAATAAAGCTAAACTACAAAAAAAAAAAAAAAAAAAAACACATAGAAGGGGCGTCACGGTGAAGTAAGAAAGACTGCCCCCCCCCCCCATTTTTCCATTCCCCTACTCCCCTCCCCCAAGTTAGGTCATTTAAGAGTCGGGTTAACCGCGAAAAATAAATAACGTTGGGCTACCTCTCCTAAGACTTTAACCTCAGAGCTTCCGGGCCCGGCGCTTCGCTCCTGGGACCCTTACCCCCATAAACAGGCACTTTGGGCTAGGTTTCGAAATCTTTTCGAAAATGATTGCCCTTAGCTTGCCCCCACCCCCTCCCCCACCCCAATTTCACCATTCTAAACAACCGACCAAATTTGGATTTTGCAAACAGATGGTAGCGCATTCCATTCGTACGTACAAAAACAACATAAAAGTGAAGTTCGCAACCTGACAACTCATGGGGTAACATAAAAGAAGGCTACTATGTTGAAACTGTATGCAATGATCACAAGCCAAATACGTAATTTTGTTTTCGGTTTACAGTCTTACAGAATTGCCCTAAAAGTTCAATAGTATAATTCACGTGTATGAGTAGGCTACAAGTAAATGTACCACAGAAAGAACGAGTTGATGCAACCCCGTTTCAAGATTAACCCCTAAAAATAGAATAAAATAAAGTGCGAAAAAGAATTACTCCTTTAAGCCCAAAGCTTCAGCCTACGTCATGATACTTTAACAAGAGGAACGACCACTCATCCGTGTTCAGACCGAATTTTAGGATTGCAGAGTCTCTTCTACGGATATACCTTAAGCGTTTGGTAGGGAAATCACACATATACATGAAATCATATATGTAGACCTACAATTATTTGAAAGAGATTTTAAAGTAGTTGCGTAGAAGTGAGGGACACTGCTTATCGGGAACGGGCCCATTCTGAACAAAACAGGTACGAAAATATCGTCCTGAGCGGAATTAGGTAAACATTTTAATTACTAACCTCCTTGAAATGCAACCGCAGTAACATGATGGCAATTTGCTCATTGGATGCGATTTATTCTGTTCCTGAGTCTCCGGTACCTTACCACCACCTATTCTGTCTGTAATATATTTAGGGCAAGTTACTTCTTCATCAGAAAGATGTGTGTCATCTTGAAATGTTGTTTTCAGTGTCGCTTGTCTATTGGCTACTTCCCATGGCTGTCAGATGATAAGAAATAATGCCGTATTTCATAAACATAGATAGGCACTTCGATAACCAGACAAAGGTACTTAAAAGGAAAACATTCAGGGGGTTCAAAAATAGGGCGGAATCTCTCGAGTCCAAAGGTTTACTAGACCAAAGATCCGCTAGACCGAAAATTTAAATGAGAAAGGGGTTGTGAGACCAAAAGTCAGAAAAGGTTCGCGGGACCGAAAGGGTGAAGAGGTTCGCGAGACCGAAAATGACCGATATGAATAAAGGTTCGCCAGAACGAAAACGATAATAGGTCCGCAAGCCTGAATATGAAAACATGTGACGGGTTTTTTAATGTCAGTGTCGCGAACCTTTTCTCATTTTTCGGTCTCACGGACCATATTTATGTTCGGTTTGCGTGGCGAACCTTCGGTTCTGTGAACCCTGTTGCATTTTCAGTGTCGCTAACCTTGAGTCTCACTGGCTGCAGTCCGCGACAACTGAGTAAAAACGTGTTAAGTAAAAAAAGTCAATGACTGTGACCATCAAACTTTAAGGGGGGGGGCTGTCGCCGGAAATCGATTGGATACAGACCTAGTGTTGGCAGTTGCTACTCTTACAGAGTTTTACAAACGTCCAATCTGATTTTAAAGCATGGTTCGTCTTTCCATTGTTTTTAAGTATCTTCTTTTTCTTCGGCCTACCAAGTCACGTTACTATTAATCCTGCGAGAAGTGTAACCAGCAGGAGTTTGAGCATTTGCTACTAACATAATGCAATCAATAGTTTAATGACAAAGTGTAGGCCTATGTCGTTACTCTGTGTTGTCTTCGGCCTATTATATTTAAGAGTTAATATTTTTCAACATGAAGTTCACTACATACTTTTTCATTCATTTGGTCTTTTCCGGCCGTAGCTTTTGTTGGTTACATATTTCTTTGTTTGTCCTTCTCGTTGTTTGTGATAGAGATTGATTACGTTTTTAGTTAGCCGTAGTTAGGGTAACGTGACAATTGACCCAAAGATATTTCAATACATAGTATACTTTATACTAAAATAATATCTGAAGTATAGTAGGCCTGTAACAACGTTTTCACAAAACCGAACTATACGACGAGAGTAACTCGAAACTCGATCAACTATATGCCATTAAAATGCAGTTATTTAAAATATACTAATGTCATCATGATACCTAGACACACGGAGGAGTAAGAGGAAATATGTGAGATTTAATCCACTCAAACTGAGTCTTACTTGATTAAGTCTACATCCAGCCCACCAATCCATATAGCCCATCACCAAAGCATATGAATTTTAGTCAACGGTAACTTAGGCAGTCCGACCTTCTGTCTGAATAACTTACCCTCAAATTGCATGTCATCCCTGCAAAGGTTTTAGTACCGTTACTATATAGCCTAGACATAAACATTCCTATTGTGTTGCATATGAATTAGTTATGAAAGAGACAAATCAGTTGGATTGTTATACGACTATAAACTTCCTACAAACTAAGGATAAAAATATGAAATGTTGTAGTCCATGTACGTACGAAATCATAACCGGATGGTGATTGTATTCGTCTATCGGTGGTACTCCTTTCATTTGGTTTGAGTTTAACTTCTGAGTAATCCGCCATTTTAAATGAAGAACACTAGCAGCTACAACTGAGATCGCTTGAGCGATTGTTTCCTCTTTTGTGAAACTTGATAACAACTCGGTGTCTATCGTCGTTCAACAGTTACCGAACAACACCAAACCGTAGTACTACAGCAGAACTTACAAATACAACACAAGAACTAAGTAATTGAAGTGTACTGAAGCGAGAAGGCAAAGATTACGTGACTGGTTAAATATGTCTTCAATTCAGGTTTTTCTTCTATTTTTTCATAAAGTACACTTTGGGGGTTGAAATGCGTTATTGCATTGTAATATTCACGTATTCTAAGCACTGTGATATCCCCGTTCTTCATCAACATGCATACTGTAGGACATACAATGCTTCGGTGCGCTACATTTCTTCCTTGTTTTTACAATTGTGCGCAATGTCCTGTTTTTGTTCCTCATATATCTATTAAAATAAAAATAGGCCTGCACTCGACAAAATTGAAGACTATGCAAACGCATTTGCTTGTTTTGGTTTATTTGCAGATGTTGGCAGATGTAGGCTATTCAGGGAAGTACTATTCAATATCGAACAAGATCCGCGCTGTGCGGGAACAACGTAGTAGCTACATGTTTGTTACTGCACCCCATCGCTCCCTGCGAGCAAAATTATTAGGTCCCATATGTGTAAATCTGTAAACATCGGAACCATTTAATTTTGCACCCGGGGCTTATAGGGCGTCATATGCATGGGTAGTCCACATGCATAACCAAGGGCGGATATAAGGATATTTGTTTGGGGGCAAACTCAACTTGAAACCAAGACGTTTTAAATAGTATCAGGGGATGTCGTGCAATTTTTTTTTCTTTTTTTTTGGGGGGGGGGGAACATGTGAAGTGGTGACTGACTGCCCGAAAGAATGTCTAAGCGGAGCACCACCATCGGTTGGCGTGGAGCTTGCAAAAAAAAATAGAAAAATCACGACCTCTCAGATAGCCGGAAATTGCATTTGCCAGGCTTGTAAGTAAAATTTAAGCAGTCGTTATTTGAGCTTTCCTTTGCAATAAAATCTTCATTTTAGTAAAAAGAAAATCAAATTGCAAAATGATCAGAAAATTACCAGATAAAAAGCACTGACTCGTTTACAGGACGATGTGACATTTTATCATTTTCTTTGTCGCAAAGTATGCTCCATTGAAAAGAATAGACCAGAACCAAATTTTTGTTTAAAATGTGAAAGACGAACATATTCTAAGCACTCTGGTGAAGTTTTCATGTTCGATTCTCGAGATATTAGCAACTGAATTTGACACATTTTTTGAATTTGACACATTTTTTTACAAAAGGTAAAATTGAACCAAGCAAGTGCTATGTCATGTATTCATATTGATGGTCAATGTTTCGTTTTGTTTTTTTATTTATTTTTGATCCTGCTGTTTGATCTTGAATTGATTGGGATGCTATCTTGTCCTTAAGCAGTTAAGGCAAATTAAGTTTCCATTGCTCGGGATGCACTTATGGTTACAACATATCACAGTTAAATTGTATAAATATGGTGTAAAATTTTAAAGAAAAACAACTAAACATTGTCCATCAATGTGAATACATGACATCACGTCTACTTGTTGCAAGTTCACTCTTTGTAGAAAATATGTCAACTTCAATTCTAATATCTCGAGAACCAAACATGGGAAATAGTAAAAATTTCCCCAGTTGAGCTATGCCTAGAATATGTTCCTGTTCAAAATATCAAACATAAATTTGTTCTGGACTTTTTTGTTTCAAAGGAGCTGCACACCGTTGGAAATAAATTGAAATCACAACTTTTCGAATCATGTTAACTCATATGACCAGCGGTCGAATGAGCCTGTAAACCTGAACCGGCCACACAGAAGCATTGGTAGCACCAATAACAGTACTGATTCAGTACTGCTATTGGTGCTGGTAGCGCTATCGTCTGGGCGGCCGGTAATGGGCTAAAATTTTGATACAATTACAGACTATATCCGTGACAATTTTTATAGACTAATAACACCAATCTGGTCCAACCACTTTTGTCGCAATTTTCGACCCTTTTCCAAAACTATTGGGTACCACCTTTGTCACTCCGTTTCACAAAAGAGGTTACGAATTTGGTTACAACAATCGCCAGAAATTGATACCTTTGAAAAAAAAAAAACGAACGTATGTTGTGACAAAACCAGTGACCCCATTGTGACGAAAGTGGGGAATAGTTGAGAAAGTATGCCGTGGCCGTCCTTAGTTAACTAGGAACGCGACAGAATTCCCCTCCACGATTTAAATTGGGCGCGCAAATTAAAATCGATGATGTTTTAAGCTTCAAACAAACCAAGGAAATTAGTAAGTGTGAAGTAGGCAGATGGGATCGAACATTGCATTGCATTAACAGTGGTCGCTACATTTGTTGCCGACCGATGGATGGGGATCAAGACGTCTCTTTTTCAAGGTGTTATGTAGGTAAAATAGTTCTTTCTTGAGCAATGTGTCAAACTGGTAATACGTTAAAATCTTGTCATTTTTAAGAATTTTTGATACTTGATCGTGTTTGAAGAGAAAGAAGGGACAGGATTTGAACACTCCCTTTCCTCTCTTTATTAGGAAATGTTTGTTTTTATGTGACTCGTAAATGATGCAAATGCTACAACCTTGACAAAGTTTTAATAACATGGTCATTACCCTGTTAACTTATAGTAGTGATGTAGAATTGATTTCTGTGCTTGGTAGATCGGTCCGATACTCTTCGAACGGTTCCAGGTAACCATTACAAATTTGGTTACTGACTTTTATTGAGAGGCTTTTGACTTAGTTCCAAAGGAACCTGCAAGGACGCTTACCGAGTAACTTACCGGTTTCACAAAGAATTCTGTGGAAATGCACTCTGGGACCTATAAAAAGCTTTTGTAATTAGCGATTAAAACATTTAAAATCCAGTACGTAGACCTACATCATGGTACAAATGATTCCTAAAATATAAGATTACCACATTATCGTCTCTTGAAAGCAAGGGATTGGAATTGAACCTAATGTACAATCGCTGCATTCGTTGTCGTCTTAGTCCGTTCATCGGGCATGGTGTATGAATGCGCAAATTAAGCGCGAAAGTGCCAAACTTTTGCAAAGGAATAGTAATGTTTAAAAGCCAGTTATCTATATCCCAATCTTGGTTCAAAGTTTGCGTTGAGTATGAAACTAAATTCCGATGTTTTATTAGTTTGCAGAAAACTTACGAAAGTTTTGATTGCTAACAACTGATCTATGATAGGTAATGAAGGACACCTTAGAAAGATCAGTCGAATGTGTTCCCTGCCATAAAAATAAGGAGTGCTGGGATTCACAGTTGGATTCTTAGCTGGTCACGTGGGTGTAATTCTAAAAAACACAATACGTAGATTGGCGCCAATCCAGAGACCCGAGTTTTACATTATCCATACAGGGAGGTCTAACAACAACTCCCTGATCCAGAAACGGAAGTGAAAACATATTCAATGCAATGATTGAGGCTTTTAGAACTAAGAATTACCTTGTACTTGAATTCAAAGACACAATTGTAATATAACGTATTAAATATCGTCAGCATTTAATGCCTGTCATGCTTCTGAAATGAACGTTTACAAAAGTTAAGAGAGAGCATGTAGATCGATTGCATCGTATGATCATATGGCTTCTATACTGTCGGTCTTATTGTAAAGTCATCATTTATCTTTTTTAAAAGGCACGTTCGTGCTTTTAATTAATGTACAACTTTGTGACTCTTAAACGGGAAATAAAAAGATACATAAAGTGGCATTAGACATGAAGCTAATAACTAGACAAAAGATGAAATTTGCTACTTTCCGAAAAAGGCTCTATTAGATTTGGTATTTTTTCTTCTTTGCACTTGAATTGAATTAGCTGGGTGTTGGGATATCAACACAATGGACTAATGTAGTCTGCTTAACCTTGACGAGTAGATCGGCTAATCATACTATCACTTTTCCAAGTCATTAGACTCTTTTTTCACTTATTGATTTGCGTTGGCTTTGTCGCACAAGAAGGGGATGCTTTGATTCCTTGCAAAACCTTGAAAATGTGAATTCCATTCGCCATGAGCGACTTAATGTATAGCCATTGCAGTAGCATTGCTTCTATAACAAAAAAAAATGAACTTAATTCTCAAACAGCGGGGTTCTTTTTGAATTTTTAAAAATTTTCTTAGTCATTAGGAGGTGTTAAAAATTTCCGTATCAAATGATAGTTTTATTTTAGCGTTCAGGTATAGTAAAGGCTACAAAGTAGGTTTCAGGCAAAAGAAACTTAAACAGTTAATGTGTTTGATCGTTAAAGGATTTCTTTTTTCTAAAGTCCTCTCGACTCTCTGGCAAAGAGCCGTTCGGCGAAAACAATCGTTTACCCCCGAAGGAGTTTTGCTTCCCAACCAAACCCACGCAAAGAAACCCAACCAAACCCACCCAACAAGACCCAATGAAACCCAATCGAACCCATCCAACAAAACCCGATCAAACCCACCCAAAGAAAACCAACAAAACACAGCCAAACCCACCCAATTAAACCCACCCAACCCAATCCAACAAAACTCAACTAAACCAAACCAAACCCACCCAGCAAAACCCACCCAGACCCACCCAAAGAAAACAGAACAAAACCGAACCAAGCCCACCTAACAAAACCCAACCAACCCCCCCAACAAAACCCACCTTGACAAAACCCATCCAAACCCACCCAAAGAAGCCCAACGAAACCGAACCAAACCCACCCAACCAAACCAACCCAAAGAAAACTAACGAAACCCAACCAAAAAGACAGGTTTGACGTCTAACCAACCTCAACTTTTTGATCATTTACATCATTGGTCTGCCACGTTTCTTTTCCTGTCAAACTAGTAAGTGGCTCTATACTTTGAGTTGTCTTCCACATATTTTGGCAAATAATAAATGACGCCTTCAATCCGTGCCAGCACGTTTGAAACCCTAAAATTACAACAATAGCCCCTTTCCTAAAGACATACTAACAAGTACGTTCCAAAATAGTCTAATTACAAAGAAGAAGAATCTCATTTAATCGAAAAATCGATTCGATTGAACCAGTGCTCTCCCTTCCTACTTAATGTGCCTTTGTGGTATAGTGGCTGCATTCTAATTTCATTAAGCATTCTGTTCATAGCAGATTTCGTAATATTAGATTATTTCCAAAACAAAGTGTCGGTCAACTTCGCCAATGATTCACGGTTAATTTTGATAAGATTAAAAGGGCGAAATTACAACTTCTTACCGACTAACAAAGCACCGCAGGTGCAACGTATTAGATAGCCCCCCCCCCCCCCCCTCACACACACCACACACACAAACACAAAATAAAATAAAATGAAAAGTATGTATACATCGAACAGTTGCGCTATCGCGGTCGTTTCCAGAAGTAAATTAGAAATTTGGTCACTTGCCGTCAGGGTTATAGTATCTATTGCAAAATTGCATTTGAGCTGTGTAAGCTGATATCCTGATATAAATTCAAAGCGTTCATGCAGTATCCATCACTTCATTCTTGAGGATGTTGCTACCATGGCAAGTTATAGTTAAACGTTCTCTCTGGATTCAATACAAAATAGACATTATGCATATGTCACATTCACAATGAAAAATGCCTCAAACCAGCACCAACAAATGCAGCCTGATTGGTCAGCCAATCGGATATGAGGGTAAGTTTGCACTCACATAAAGTAAGTTCTACAGCGTGCCTCCCACCGATCTATAAGTGCCATACACGAAGTTCAGTGATTCAGCCACTTACACTTTGTTATTTCTCCAAAATGACAACATTAATGCATAAGGAGTATGATAGCAAACCTTAACAACCCAGGCCCTCTTGGAAAATGAAAACATTTACCGTGTCTGAGTTATTCGAAAGTAACTAGACAACATTTCCCCGTACAGACCAAAAACAATGGTTGATCTTTTAACCATTAATTCACCAAATACTTTCCCCACTTGATAACAGTAGAAAACTAAACTTTTTCATATGTTGCTATTTAAAGATATGTTGAATATAAGGCACATATACAAATCATTAACGAAGTCAGCGATGGAAAAACAATGCGATATTATATGAAAATTCAAATGCTACAAATCTGATGAAAGTTAATAACATTTCGAGTAAAATAATTCCGTATGGGCAAAAGTTGAATAATCTAAGTTAAGACACTCAATTTATGTGGTTATACATAATTTATAGTACTGATTTGTCGTCAAAGATCTCTACTAAAACTTTTAATTTTAATGAATATTCATCAAGTAATTGGTTGCACTAGAAAGAGTGCTCCCGAATATATTATTTTTATCTTATACCAATTATTAATTAAACGTAACAACGACAAAAAACGAACACCATTCCCACGTTTCTTTTTTATTCCGCAAATCTAAATACACTCTTACCAAAACTAAACGCACAAACGTTCCTGCACGATAAATAGGTGCCGCAATGGCGTGCTCTAGCTGGTGATCAACGCCCAATCAAGTTCATCGTCGCGCCAATAGACATATTAGGAACATCCAGTTGCATTGGGTACCGCGATCTGCCATCTTGGTCCGCCATCACGGCCTGATTCAGTAAACAGCTAGCGTTGAACGTCATGGCACTTTAACTGTTACATAAAATAGTTCATGCACAATAAGTCTTTTATTTAATACATCATTCAGTCATTGTTTATTTTACACTAGTTAAAAGCTGAGTTGTGAGGTGGTAAAGGGTTTAGCCTGAACGTTTTTAAACTAATTGCGTATTTAAAAATAATGATGAGGTGTGATACGTACCTTTGTAAGCCTTTCATTTCTTATCACAAAATAACTTATCAAATGCACAACAATTCGTTGAGAGATATTCATGACATTCAAAGACGCAATATCCAACTTCGGAAAGAAAACCCTAATAATAAGCTGATGTCAGAACAGTGATATCCTTGGAATAACTGTTGCTAACACAAACGAAAACATCAGCTTTATTATTTTAGGTATAAATGGTACACATAGGGTGATAGGAGGTAGGTGAGGACCGAAATAAACTTGCCCAGTCCCTCTCTCGACATCACAAATTTGCGTATTTAGCTTACCATGATTACGAAAGTGTAAAATAGAAATTACCCTGTTAAAGGACCAATTTTTGGAAAGATTTGACTGATGTGACCACTGTATGCTACATTTTATGTCAATTTACAACAAATATTCAATCACGTCACTTTTTATGTTATCAGTCCTTTAATGTGCCATGCCGAGCAATAGGAGGGAGAATATACGGCAATACACAGCATTATAGCATTATTTATCGTTTATAGTTCGCATTTAATTATTTGACCAATTAAAGCTAACCACGGACTTCCTATACATGCACAGAGCACCCTGCACGGTAGATTGTCGCTACCGTACGTGCAAGAAAAAGTGCACCAAGATGACTGTCTGCTATGGTTTTTTGTATAAGTTTAGACTTGCGCAATTCAATTCCCAGATTTTGCAAGAAAGTTGAAATACTTTTGAAATATTGCAAGGTAAGGTCAAAATTGCTTCACGTATTGTAGGAATATATGTTTTGTCCCATTCAAGTTTAACTTTTGTTTAAAATATAACAGAGTCGTCGTCTGATCAGATGATTTATAACATCTGGGCGGCCATCTTAGTGCGCCTTTTTTGTCCCAATCGGTGGCGACAATGTACAAATAGGACGTACACGTTGCATGCTCTGTGCATGTTTATAAGTCCGTGCAGCTAACATACGTACCAGTGGCATGCTGTAGTCGCATCGAAGGCGATCAAACTCTGATGTCATGGAAGCAAGTTAAGAATATACTCAGTTTATGAACCATGCTTAAGCTTGTTCAATTCTAGTACCAATGGACATGAACCTAGCAAAAATCCAAACTCGGAAGATTGCACTGACATTTGCAAGCCTATAAAGGAGAGTATTGAGCGCTGTGTAAGTATTATAGCACATGTAGTGACTTGGCATGCAATATGCGCAGTGCTCACATATCTACGTCAAAAAAACAATTCTCCGCATTGTCGAGTCTGACGTAGTCTAACGAAGGTAAACATAAATATTCGTAAAAAAAAAAGCACGAACAAGCTAACAAAATGAACAAAAATGAATACAAATACATTTGCAAAATATTACCATTTTGAAGAAGTAACGGAAGCAAGTTGTTTTGAGAACACAACTGATAACAAGAATTTATAGTTCCCTCTTTAGAAAAAAAATAGGATTTGCTATTGCGTGGACTTTCATTCTTAAATAACAGAATGACTACAATATTTTCAAAAATGTACGGAAGAACAGTTGGAATTTGGGCTAACTTTCTGTAGATGAGCACCACTCTGTGACAACTCATTGTACAAAACCTTTGTGTGAACACTTGATGATATGGAAACATTGATCCCAGGTAAACATTAAGTATAAAGAGCGATGTAAATGCTTATTTGAAATAGGCAAGCATCGTTGACTGTTTATCTGTGCAATACGTTGCACTAGGACTGGTCAACACTTTTAAAGGTTATTGTGCCGAGTAGCATTTCAGTTGCAATGAATACAGAGTACGGTAGAAAATTTCTTTGAATACAGGCACCATTCATGTTACTTAAAATCATAACATATAACCAGACGGCTGTTTGGCTTGGTCGTAAGTCGCTACCTCTTCCGATATTGTGACGACAAGAAAATATATCCACACAGAGCAGGTGGTGATAAAAACCTGTGCTCATGCGCCTTACTATAACTATAATTCCACTGTTTCGTCGGCAAATGATTGAAGGTCGTTATCTGAGCGAATACTCCTGTCACCATCTGCTAAGTCCTCACTTCCGGTCACATGGATACCGGAGTCTTTGACGGATCCACGACTAGATCTACCTAGAGAATACATGGGATTAACATTGAGATCATTGTCATCATCTTCTAGGCTTAGTTGAACTGGATTTGTTTCAGAGTGATAATCAGAAATTGATGGCGCTATTTCGATATTCCCATTCACTTCGTGATCGTAATTGTCATTGGTGATTTTCGAATCCTGCAAGGTGAGGTTCATTGGTTCCAATTCGTTCTCATCTGTGGGGTCGTTCGTATTAAAAATCCATCCTCCTCCCGTTGGCTCGTTCCTAGGTAAAGTTCCCATTTCAACGTCCATTTTATCATATTTATGACGTTTTCCCCTGCTGTAAAATACATCAAATTCACAATAATTAATATTAAGCTTCTGGTGGCACTACATGTTGTACTCTATGAAATAACTATTTGTCCTTCTCTGTAATTGCATTCATATGATTTGATAATCCATTAAACACCCCATCCAATGGTATAAACCGTCATAGAGCATTAATTACTTCCTAAATCACGTGCAGTTTAATCTCTGCCAAAGACAAAAAAGGCGCAAACAAATTAAATGCAAGTATGATGATAATATGTCCCCTTCCACACTATTCGACTCGATGGTCCTTGTGAGATTGTTTAGACTGTTAACAGTGGGGTAGTCTTCGCCACTACTTGCAAACAGTCGCCCGACCCAGTATGGGTCAAACCATGCAGACCGAATACCGCAAGTGCCAACAATGGCAAACTTCTGGAATTAATCCAGTGAGATCAGTTAGGTTGACATGTTGATAGTAATAACGACATTTCTCCAAAAATTAAAGTATCACATTGAACCTCTCAATCTCGAGGAAACATCTTCTTTGATCTACGACTAGTAGTATGATCATGTGGATTGAGTGATCTTGCTATGAAATAAAGTAAGTCGTAGGTCACTCACCGCGCTAAGACAAACTCTATGCAGTAAAGTGGCGACGCATAGTGTGGGAGGGATAAAATGTAACCCACATCAACATGTGTTCAGGGTTACATCTAAAAAAATTACAAAATGTTGTACTGTAAAAGTTGTTCACAGAGGGCCATGCACTTTATATTGAGCTAAGGTTTCAGAGACTGAGTCACCAAAATTGGAAAAGTTGCTTCCGAACAAATTTGCTTTTAATAGGAGTCTGAGTTAGCGTAGCATTACGCATAGGCTATATGCTGTGTCACCTAAGCATGCACTTCTTAGTGGCTGGTTTCATCATAATGTAAAGATAGAAACAATAATATTTCATTTGAATGACTTTGCACATTGGCCTGATTCCTGAAAAACCGGTAACGACTGCATATACTGTATGTGCACTCGTGTGTTCCTGTATAATAACATTTGATTTAACAAGTTGAAGATAATTTTCCAACTTACTTACCTTTTCTTGAACTTGACAAAACGAGATTGTTTTTTGCTTTGTCTTCTCTTGACACACCAGTACACTAAAGCTGCTATAACGATCACCAAAGCCGCAACGATAATTATAGTAGCAATGATGATTATGATGAATTCAATTTCAACTGAATGGATAAAACACACGTAAAAGTGAAAAATAAGGATTGTATCACCAGAAGACAATGGCCGATTAAATGTGAGATTACACTGACGTACTCGCATACTACAGAATCCATAATGTTATTGGATGTCATATAATCTACACCTTTTCGCGGTAATGTTTTAGGGTTATACGGAGTTTGATAGTCACTAAGAGTCCTACAAGGCCAGATTAAAATCTTGTGTTAGATAGAAAGACGCCCAGTCCACTTCAGATCAGTAATGCGCTTTTTATGTGGCATGTACAATTTTCAATAGTTTTATATAATTACATCATTTTTCATCTAACATTCTGGTCACTGCGTTTCATTTCTCTTTTTAACCAAAGCCCACAGATCCGAAAATAGGGATTGCTCTCTTTGCCATGTGCTTTTTTCGACTACAAATTCGGCTCAGTAAACATTCTTCATGCATACACGTCCAACATGAACGTGTTGGAATACTAAACAGTTACGCGAGCAAATGAAGGCATTTTGGCACTTCCCCTGCTAATATGTGACGTGGTATGAATTCTCAGGCACACATATTTACCTCGCACATTTTGGTGTAGCGAACAGCCACTCATGCGAAAAACGGGATTTTGCTTACTAAATTCTAACGTGACCTCACTAATACTGAACAGCTTTGATTTTTTAATATTGATAGAGTAGTTGATTACTATCATAAAATGATACTGTTAAAATAAGTTTCTAAGGTTTCGAACTGTTAACGATTTATTAGGAAGTACATTTTATCTAGTTCCTACAAAGTTTGGAAACTAGCTAACGTTTACCAGGCTTGACTGAACGCTGCTGTGCAGGCTTAGTCCGCTTTTAAAGCAACGACAACTCTCTTGAAAATTCTCCGTTTGTTTAAATCGGAAATCTTCCAGCTAAATTTAGTTGACTCTAACTTTCCTGCGCATGTTCATATAACATAACATAACAGGTTGAAGGGCAAAGGAGGGCCAAGGCCCCATAAGATGCCCTGAAGTCCAAGCCCTAATCAAAAGTCAAACCACCAAAGCTTGACAACAGCCCCAAATCAGATTCTACCACAGCCATGGAAAAACTAGTCAATGTAAACCTTCAAGCAGTGAACTGACGGGGAGTTAACTACCCAATTTGGCAGACAATTCCACTCGTTGACAACTCTATGGGAGAAACTAAACTACCTAATATCAAGCCCTGCAAAAGGCTTTTCCAGCTTTTTACAATGCCCACGAAACCGAGAAATACTTTGAATCCTTAAATAACTACAAGTCAGAAGGGGATTCCTTTCACAAAGAAACTTGTTAACCTGGAGCATGTCTCCCCTAACCCTTCTCAGCTCCAAAGTGGTAAGCCCAAGATGTTTAAGCCTAGCTTGATAAGGTTAATTTCTCACCTCAGGTATGAGGCGAGTAGCTCTCCTCTGAACTTGCTCTAAAAGAAACTTGTCCTTTTCAAAGAAGGGGCTCCAAGCCTGAGCTGCATAGTCAAGATGGGGTCTTACCAACTGCTTATACAAGTTAAGTACAATATCCTTACTAAAATTGATGAAATTCCTCTTGATCAATCCAAGCACTCTATTAGCCTTTGCAGCAGTGGCTGCACACTGCCTTGATGACTTCAAATCCCCAGTAATTACAACACCCAGATCTTTCTCGAAGGTGACATTACTTAAAACACTACCATTCATGTTATAATCATAGCTAAAACTTTTGGGACCAAAATGTAGGACCTTACACTTATCTGCACTAAAAGACATTTGCCAGGTCTGAGACCAAGAAAATAACCGATCCAGATCTTTCTGCAGCAGTAAGGCATCGTCCAAAATGCTTACTTTCCTATAAAGCTTAGTATCATCTGCAAACTTATTTATATGAGATGTAACAGAACTATCAATATCATTGATGAAAATGGTCACATCTGAGCTGGAAAATCTCACAGCAATCTGTTGGCTGCTTGAAAAATACGTTTCTTACACTGCCGTTACGGCTGAGTAAAAATGGCAGCAGAACTTGCTCTTAATCAGTTAATGGGGTCAAACTGCGGAAGACTTTAACAGTAGAACCTACTGACATTTGCTTAGTGCTGATCATAAGCAATTGACTAGGGAAAACAGCCAACGCTCACACACAACCACACATACTTACACAAAATCACAAATACTTAACACATGTCAATGAATTTGAAATTATGTCATTACCATTGGAGTGCTGGGGTTCTTTCCCCAATGTGAAGCTTCATTAAGCTGTTATCAGACTAAAGATCTTGGCCCTAACCTGACAGGTAATGTATTAAAGTCAACCGTTGCATTGATTTGAACTATGAAAACAAAGTATTACTTACCTTCATGTTCATGATCCCCACCGGTGGTCCTATTTGAGGGATGCGTCGTTGACACTTCGAACTCATTGCCACCCGAAATCATCCTAGTGGACATATAGACAGAGGGCGCCGTAGAAAAGTCGTCGTTTGGGATTTTCATCATGTTTGTGCTCCCGCTTTCAGTTGACGGCGAGCGCTGTGTTACTGTAGATGCTACTGATGTGGAGAGTACATCTGCCAAAAACAAAGAGGTTGCAACTTCTTCTCCTGGAATGTCTGCTGCTGTTGATTGGGCATCAGCTCTTAGCATAAATGAAGCTTCAAAATAAAGTAAAACTCGAAAGTGTTAATGTATGGAAAATCAGAGACAAAGTAACCAATACAAGTTGAGGGATGAAACTTAAACAGTTAAAGAGTTTTACTCCTTCTAGCCTGATTTGAAGGAAATTATAAACAGTGCAAAAAGTACAATTCAACCATCTTTAGCTGCCTTTTGAAATGAATTGTTTGCATAAACATACAATGATGGCATAAGGAGGTTGATAATTGGAGCTGGGGCACGACAAATGTAACGGTACACGATGTGGCATCGCAACATCACTCAACTTTTCAATGTCAGGGTATAAAGTTGAGTTTATGGATATCTGCGATTGTTTCAACGGTGAGAATCATGGGTAGTTTTCTTTCGGTATAAAACTAGAGGGCTTGGAATCACAACGGCCCTATTTTGGACAAATTATGTTACTGTATACAGTAATTACCTTTACAATGGCCATGAAGTGGAGTGCAAATGCGCCAAAAGAGAGATAAAAGTTTGAATAGCGTATCATTTTTATCACAGAAAGTGTACGTTCAGGTATGTCTCGCCTGTAGGCAGTTTCAATATTTGGAACATAATCTGTCTGCCAATCTTAAGGAAAGTCCTTATATATATTACAGATGAATCAGGGCAGCAAGTGATGGTCTGATTTCAGTCTGCCACAACTAGGGTCTATCAACTTTTAATTCTTAAAGTTCCTTGCTCACCTGTACCATGGACGGTTTTACAATAAATTTTATTTTGATTTCCTCAATTTCAATGAATTTGATGGTTTGGAATTCATGTTACAATAAACGAAGTCGATATTAAGCTGCCTACGTAACTAAACACAGGCGCTTATCGGATTGGTCTATACCTTCTGGTTCAATCTTGCCGCGGTCATGCAAGACCCCATACTTTAGTTGCTGGGCATTGGATCGTTGAGCAACATAAAGAGAAGAAGAAAAATGCCTGGAGAATTGGTTGTTTAGAGGGCGTATATCTCCGTCAGAGTTTGAGAGTCACCTTCATTCTGACAACCACCAAACTAAATCTTCTGGCTGATAAGGAAACTACCTGCCTGAATTCTGTTCATTTAATTAGTCGATCAGTCAATTAGCCGACCGAGCAAAAAAAAAAACAATTATCACGTGCAAATGGAGGCACAGAAGAGCCAACATCAGTTTTCCACCATTTTATAAATCCCGGGGCTGTGCTTTATAACTTCTCTCACGGAGTTTTACACGCCGTGGATAACATATTCTGCCCTCTGTCTTTAAATAGCTCAGCTACGTGTCCAAACAGCAAATTACGAAATTCGATTCTTTCAATTCTTTCAGGGCAGAGAAAGAATCATTACTGTTTTAATAGTACCTTGACATCACACTTTCATTGAATATCATGAGATTCCATGAGATTCAGCAGCACTTTGCTCAAATGCAGTTACATCAAACAAACAACATGGTCAATTTCTACTTTTCAAGTCTGCATTCAATTCAATTTTCAGTTTCTGCAATGATTCACACATAAGAGATATTCCATTAGGCCCCACCTGGGCCTTTTGGTAATTTCCACTCGACCCCCCCCCCCCCCCACATACGCACACACACACGCAAACAACAACAGTAGCGGTAAACTACTAGAATGTGGAAAGGCGAAGACACCATGGGCACCATGGGCGTAGAAGCTGGGGGCTGGGCGACAGTGAAAAATGAGGGGCGGAAGCATGCTTCCGCCTCCCCCCCCCCCCCTCCAAGGTCAGAAAACGCCTTTTTCAGTTTTCCAGTTCCCCCAAAGAGCAACCTTTGCGCCGCAGAACACGCTGCAAAATGCAATGTGGAATGCATTAGTTCTCGCTCATAAATCAGTTTGGTAAACTTTTCCGAGCTCTGGAAATGACAAAATCGGATATTTACTGTTTGTGACACCACATCATCAAGAGACACCGGCAGCTATATTGCTACTTTTGTAAACGGTCTTTCATAGAATTCTAAATTTTCTCCAATTAGAGCTCTTGATTTTGAAATATTTTGTCCAAAAAGGACAAAAAAGTTTCGAAACTTTTAAAATGTCATCGGAGAGTGTCAGTTCGTAGACCTTAGATAACATTATGAAGCAACAACAATTCAGTCGTCGTGCAATCTATCTTCTTCGGGAAGCAGTTTATAGCTTGGTTTCGCCGAAAGGCTCTTTGTCAGAAAGTTGGGAGGACTTTAGAAAAAGCAATCATTCTCAGATTTGCCACCAATATATGAGGGAAGTGCAGTTTGTTCAGTTATTCCCAAACTCTTTAAATTTCCTTACAGGAAACCCAGAATCCAAAGCTTTTTGTAATACAAGGTCCACATTTACAGTACATATTTTTTTAAAAGGGGCAAGAAGTTCGGCGCGCTCTGCGCGTCGCAGTACGTCCCTGATACAGTGGTGTTCACATTTGACAAAGAAATCGGAGTCAAAAGCGGAACCCGAGACATGCTATTTCCAGCTGTCTGAGGGGTTACGATGTTTGAAAATTTTCTGTATGCTCCGCGCCAACTGAAGATAGTCTTTCGAGCAAGACTCCACATTCCTACAGGAGGTAGGGGGGCCAATAGACCACTGGCTCGAACAGTGAAAAGTTCGGAAATTTGCCATTTGAGACACCAGTCAAATACAGTCCCAAATTTTCCTCATAAAATTCTGAGTTCTTCGTAATATAAGCTCCACGTTGGTAATTGTTGGTTTGAAAAAAGAAAAAATTTCTGCGCACTTCGCGCGCCCTCAGGAGCAACCCTTAATGCAGTAAGTGGCCGCGCTCATAAGCAGTCAGTGGTAGACTTTTTCGAACCGCTACAGTGCCGTTCCCCTAACATTTTCTTCAATATAGTCTTTCAATTTTTAAATGTTTTGTCTAAAAAGGCAACAAAGTTTCGGGAGCTTTTTGCATGTCGCCGAGAAGCATCGATCCTCACTCCTATGTAACAAACATGATCTTCAGTTGACATACTATTTCAGATATATGCCAGTAAGAAACGCAGATTCTTCGAGAGCCCCCTCCCCAACCCCCAAATTTTCAAATTCCCTTAAAGGAAACCCTGGATCTAAACTTTATCCTGCAATGTAAGCTCCATATTTACAAATTTGTGGAAGTTCCCAAAATTTCGGTCCGCGCCGCACGCCGCAAGTTACGCTGCTAACACAGTAAGTAGTGTTGAAACTTAAGAAAAAAACAGATTTTTTTTTATTTAGAAAAAAAATTGTTCTTGCTCGTGAAAAAAAGCAAAAATAAACCATAAAAAATGTACCTTTGGTTAATGGGGTAGGGTGGTGCATGCTCCAAAATTGTTCCGCCCCCCCCCCCTCTCATATTGCTTCCTACGCCAATTTGCCGCACTGTTCACAAGGATTGACGAGGATGCTCCCTCATGTAACGAAAATAAAGTACCACAGCACTAAAGAAAAATTGTACACGTCTGACATCACTACACGTACTTGAATCTATGCGATAAAGATATAATCTGAAAAAACGGTTTAACTCCAGGTTCTGTTTGTGGGAATTTAGCGTCAGTTAGTCCACCACGGAAGCAAAGAAATAGTAGGGTGTATAGGCTCTATGTGAGCAAATATGTAATCGAGCAAACGTCCTTTACTTTTGTGCATTTTTCAGACGGCAGACTCTTGCGATTCATCATAAAACCATTCAAATAGACCCACTTCACGCTGGGGATGGACAGGAGTGTACGTTATTATGTACGGCTTCAGCTCAACCCTTCGAAAAGTGACCACCGGAATGAACCGAAGGACGGTCGTAATGGCATTTGAATTGGCCAATGCCCTATCCTCAACTCAAAACTTTACCATATAAAAAAGACAAAAGTATTCCACACCACGTTCTCCAAACCCTGCTCCAACGCCCTTTTCCTAACTCAAGACACAGTGTCTCACTTTGACGTCTGGTCCTTTTTGTTGAAAAAATTGGTGTCACTTTTTAACAAAGTCACACGAAGTAATGTAATGTGGACACAATGTGACAGATTCCTTTTGTTTTTATGTATAATTGAAGGTCTTGATAGTCCTTGAAATTTGATACTGTTGGAATGTTTGAATATCATTTCCTGTAGGTTTTGCATTGCATTTCACCATATGTAGGGTTTTTCATTTAATGTCGTTTAATATTCCCTGCAGAAGCATCGAAATTATGAATAAATTGACTGCAATGTCAAACTATGGTGACATCACAGATTTCCCATAACGCCCTTAACGCTTTATTTCAAGAACAAATGTATCACTTTGAAAGTTAGTATCTTCTGAATGATGCAATTAAGTTACTGTCTTTTATCTCCTGGAAGAGACAATTTTTCCCATATTTTGAAGTCAATTTATATTTCCTCCGCAAAATCCATTTAAGTGTCATGTGAGAACATGTTGGGATAAATAAAATCACATGACATGTTTCTCGCACACCGCGTCGTTACTTTACGGGTATGGGTAGCGGATCCAGAATTTGGAAAGGGGGGGGGGGGTCCGTTGTAGCGGAATGGAAAGGAAAATATTCGGAGGTTGAGCGGCCAGCAGGGCTATATCTAAGCGGAGCGCCATAATTAGCTGCCGCGGAGATTCTATGAAAATATTTGACCTTACAAATACAACTGGACCCTCCAAAATACTGAAAATGTCACTTCCCGAAGGGACAAAATAAAAAAAAAAAAATGTGGAATTAAAATTGAGGATTTGCAGGCAATGACTACAGGCTGTAAATAAACTTCCACTTTCAATTGCCACCTTAAGAGAAGGATGCCACTGATATACATTTAAGTCTCAGGTGTCCAAAGTTTTATTCAGAATTTTGTCACGAGGTTTGCTTCTTTGCATGTCGCTATATCAGAGAGCATTCTCTGTCGAAAGTTCAATCCTGCCCGAAAGACTAAGCCGAACTCCACCTCATTCACCATTAAAAAGGAATTCTCAAAGTCCAACTTCCATCTTCATAGGGTGTTCCTGAGCTGAGATATAGAATGTTTTATGAATGCTTTTTTGACTTGAGGTATATTTTTAAAAAACCGAGAGGACGCACTTAATGCTATAGTTGACGTATCGGTTGGCCATGATACGGTTTGAACATTCTTGTTTTCGACATACCACTGGCATACAAAATTACACCTGCGTGTAGGTACTCTCTAGACCTCAATTTTCAAATCCTTCTCCAATTTAATATTGTTTACATTTGGGAAGTTTAAATTTGAACACGGTGATTATTTTCATATTTCAGACAGACTAGTTTGGCAGATAACGCATATTAGCCATTTATTTCCATATAAATCATTTCGACGATGAAACCAAATGTGTCATAAAATTCTCCACTGTGTTGCTTATGTTGATTACTTCACAACACTTGCTTGATTCATAATAGTCCATGTTTAAATGTTACACACACATATTTCATTTTTGTCGTCTAGATTGTAGACTAAATATCCATACAACGCTGTATTACAGCTCGGAATGCGACTTACCCATTATGAGAAAAGTTCCAGCTGCGAAGCCGAACTCCCTGCAGGCAACGGTTGACCTCTTCGATGAGCACATTGTTGAATAACCCCTGGAAAGGTGGTTCTCCTAAATTATAACAATTTGTATATTTACAACGATGTGAGCCAACATTGAACTTCCCTGTGCTAGTGATATGAATCGACAGCGCTCCGAACTAGAGTAGGAGCGATGTGCATACCGTGCCAGGCTATTCGAAAAGTTCGTAACATCTGCTGGCGGTGTGGTATCTTTCTGTGGTACAGGTGGGGTTGTTTGAGGAATTTATAGCAAAGAGTTAGCCAAAATTATACATGTAATTTAAGTCATACAGCTGCGAAGAACTAAATGTACACGAAGATTACATTTGACACCAACTAAACAAATGTTTTCTGACAGAAAAGTAAACAATAACCCCTCCTTCTATAGCAGGCCAGCTCAGCCACTGCTTGCTAATCGTAACTTCAGTTTCACCGTGCTCCGTCTCGAGTAGCTGGTGTGTGTTATGCCTTCTTTAGCTTACAGTACGTCATTAAAAATCCGTTCACATAAATTTAGGCAACCCTCAAAATGTTCAAATTTTCTATTCGTATTACCAAAGTCGATTTAGGTATTCCAATACGTGTGTTCCGTCAGTGATGTACTGTACGTCGTCGTTCCACTCAGCAGCCTGTACTGTGAGACGGTACTACAGATTTATGTGTGGCTGTCTTTTCATCGATGTTTTGACACGGGTAACCATTTTATCTATTCTGTTACAAATCCACCAGCAAAATTCGCAAAAACGATAGGAGAAAATTGATCAGAAAATGAACATCCGGATTGCGTCGGGACACATTCGTCGACTGGCCACCTGTGAGTTCGTAGTCGATATGCGCAGTTTAGCCCATAGCGGGAACTGTGGTATACAAAAAAAACCCGTGAACATTAAAAGGGTTAATACGGCATCCTATGACAGCTTTAGTAATTCCTTTCAACCGAAAATCACACAGGAGTGTCTAGCAGGGAACAATTCAGCAGTTCGCTTGCTTATATTATCACGGTTCTTTGAAGCATGTCCAAAGATGCCCGGTCAATACGATCATCAATTAGCTTCTTCAAATACCGCCCCCTGTTGACTGCCAGTGGAGCAACAGGAACAAACAGGGGCTATACAATCATACCTTCATACTGCAGGCAAAGAAAACGGTTGTCTCCGCCACTTTTCCAGTATCAGAAAGGACCAAATCGCCCAGATCTGAGATAAATATTTTGTGAAAAGAAAAAAAATAATTATGAAACTAAAGAATCAAATATGCCGCTTAATTCGATAGCGACTGAGATGTGCCTCGTTCACATCAGCTGATGCCAGCAACAAATATCGCAATGATAGAGAGGGTGAACGTTTGTTTTGAAGAATTTAAAGGATGCCTGTCTCTGGTATTCATATCCCTTGCCGACACACTCTTTTGTAATATTTGACATACAGTAAGACATCACTATTGCCGTATCACTCTTTTAATAAACTTTACAAATATGAGTTTTTACCGATGCGCTATCGTTACCAGATATTCCTCTATGCAAAGATGAATGAAGCTGTTTCACCTTCGACACCAAAAGAGAATTTTTATGCAGTACACATAGGCCAATTCGAATGCAGACAGAGGTGGGAGGCGGGGTTGGTTTTATAGGGGCAAAGGGATTCCGCAGAATAAAAACAGGCTAGCCGGCGGAGCGGACACACTTTTTTCGTTCAGTTCATCTTACGAAATATGAGGGGCAGCAGCTCCAGCGGGGCAGCAGCCAAAGACGCGCTACGCAGGCTAACTAAACCCCCACTGTCTCAAAAAATGAAAAAAATTGAGGTTATTGATCAGTCATCAGAAAAGTCCTTTACCCAAAATAGTTATAACAAATCTACAATCTTTGACAAAACTCGCTGAGACACTCGCTTCAAATGTCGACAACTGTTGTGCTATTCACGGCACAGGGACGCTCCTTTTGACGCAACATTGGGAGGGGAGCTGGGGTTTCATGTTAGCTCACTAACTAAGGGTTACGAATATTATGAAAAAGTGTCACCTAATAGTCTTAAACAAGATTACAGGTAAAAAGTTGTTAGTGGTGTTGGGTTTGGTGAGACTTTTCGAGAAGTGAGACTGCCAGATGCCGGTCATGAGAGGTTGATCCTACAGAACACGCAGTCGTTCAACCCGAGTATCTAGTCAAAAATCTAATTCGACAGGCGCACTGCCATTGTGATGGCATATTTTTTCCCTTCCATTTAAAATCTTCATTAAACTTTACCTTGACATAATTTACAACAAGGAGTAAATTTTCCATACAATCTGAATTCATTGATAACATTATTGCTAATAGCGTTATTTTGAAGAAAATTTTGTATCAAAGTACAACCAGTACAGACAACGTTGAGAAGTCCGTAAAGCAAACTGGCAGTGAAGGACAAGTCCCCCAATTCATTGCCAACTCTGACCACCGTCAATTCTGTGGAATCATCTAATTGGCATGGTCGAGGAAACACCCAGATAAATTCACCTAACTACCCAGGAGAAAATTTCTGTCAGTCGAAATCTGTTGCAAATTCGAACAGGTTTGAACAGGTATTTACAGGTATAAACAGGCAATGTTCCAATTACGTTTTGGAGTGATGAAAGTCAACAGGTGTCAAAAGAACATTAAAAACATTAACAGGTTCCTGTTGGTACCTGAAAAATCCCATTGAAACTTTTTGATTTTGTGTCATTACTTATTGCACCTTTCAGACCTGTTAGAGCCTACTCAACAGGTTTCAACTCGAATTTTCTCATGGGTACCCAATGCGCATCTTCTTCTTCCTAAATCCTCCTCGCTCATTCCAAAGTCCTGATTTCCATCTCATTTTGGAAATATGTTATCATGTGAGTTGCAACATGTGTCTGTGACATGTGTCTCGCGTATGTATAAGAACAAAATATGTGTCGACACATGTGTCCTGAAATGTTGACAATGTACACAAGCGCTAATTGTCAGGTTTAACCAAGAGAATGCACCTTTGGGAAATTTTTGAATGAAATATTCTCTCAATTACGACTGAGCACATTTTTCAGCATTCATTTGGGAGGGTAACCAACTTACCATATTTATTATAAGGGAAGGAGGCGTTTGAATCTTCTTCAGAGAAAAGAGATGTAAATTAGCGCACAATATCAGTTGCTTTAACCAGAGTTTCTTTCAGGCAAATCCCAAAAAGTCCTTAAGAGAATTAATTTTTGGCACGTGACGACGGTCTGCAGAGTTCCTGACTTCAACGAGGCCGTATTAAATATTTCGACATTTTCGAGTCCTGGGCTCAAATAATTTTCAGTTAGGATGCTGGCTTTGCACTTCGCTCCTTTGGTTTGCTGATATGGACATTTAATTTCAAAAGATTCATAACACGGTGTTTGATAAGGTTCAAAATTGCAAGCCCAGGCAATGCACCGTTTTTATCTGATGGATCGCGATCTTTTAAGCCTCTCTGTACGGCGCTCCGCTGACAGCCTACTTTTTCTTTCCTTGAAGGGAGACCTTCAAGCCTATTTGTATCGGGGGGTTCGAGGAAGAGGGCAAGTTTGAAGAGATCACACACCAGGGGGCAGGAAAATGGTTGTCAAAACAATTAAAGGTCCTCGAAAATTCGGAGAGCACAAGCGTGCCGGCGTGAGTCGGTCACCAAGAACTGAAGTGCAAAAAAGTTATTAAAACCCGTGAAAGTCGAGAGAATCACAGGTTGTAGCCCCCCACCTTCAAAATCCTGCACACGTCACTTGTCTGCCTGACTGTAGAAAAAGGTGTTCAACTTTTTCTAAAGCCTTCCCGACCCTCTGGCAATCATCGCTGAACGGCCCTTTGCCAGAGGGTGGGAGGACTTTAGAAAAAGTGTTCAATGGTCACTTGGGCAAGGTGCGGCTATACTTATTTGCTCAGTTCAGTCTGCAGGATTCCTGAAGAGGGTGAACGTTCCCGATCCCCTGCCCGGCTCGTTCAGTCTCTTTGGTAAGTTTCGTTTTCGTGCAATTGTGTGAATAGCTGTAAATATTGTAATTGTAGATAAATTGTAAAAAGTGATTGTGATGAAACGAATTACCCCCATAACCACTGCGCTGTGCCTGCCAGGCTTTGGGTGTGTTTGTTGCCTTCGAGCGTTGTTGTTGCCTTTGGGCGTGTTGTTGCCTTTGGGCGTGATGTTGCCTTTGGGCATGTTGTTGCCTTTGGGTAAGCTTTGGGGTGGGTTGTGTTGTTAGTGGTGGTTTCTGTTAGTGGTAACAAGGAATCGAAGGAACCGTACCGGGCCAAAAATGACCTCGCTGCATGGTCACGGGATTCAAGGCTAGTGTTCTGGGCAATATGGGTGGTTTAATTGATTGCTGACCATGGGTTATGAAGTAATCTTTTCGCCGGTCTGGTCGTGTTCGTTGTAAGCACGTTAAAAGCACTCGATGACCGCTTCTCAGTCTTTGCTAGAGAGTCGGGTGGACTTTCGAAAAATGGTTCAGTGTTCATTTCATCCAGTCTAAAATGGAGCCATATATGACAGACCAATGAATGGATGTAAATGCTCTGAGGGCTGTGAGATTGGTCCAGTGTCGCCTTTCGATGGAGGTAGCTTCTTTGGGGAGCAGTTGAAAGTTTTGTTTCGTCGAACGGTTTTTTTTTTTTTTCAGAGAGTCGGGAGGGCTTAAGAAAATAGAGTTCAATGTTTCGCTGGACGACCGTTTGCAAAAGAGTCGAAAGTACTTTAGAAAAATTCAACTTTTTCTAAGGAGTGTGGACTAGCCCAGGCCTACACATGACTCATAACTATAGCAGATATGGAACGAATTAAATTTTATGTCCCATAAAGGCTAAAGCCCTTTTCCAGGTATCTCTAAAATAAATTCCATATCTGGCGCAGATATGGGCCATATTTGGAAATATATTCTATATTGCTTGTCCAGATAATTTTTTTTTGGTTTCACATGACGTCTTGATCCAGACTAAACTGTTTCTGGCCATATATATGTATAGCTCAGATCTGGGTCTGGCCTAAATCTGGGACCTGCCAAAGTTTTTATCTGGCCCAAATTAAAATCCCATATCTCCATCAGATAAGGCCCTGATAAGAAATCCATATATGGCCCATACCGTTAAATAAAATTTCGCATGTACCATACAATGATTTGGTCCAGGGGGAAATAATGATGAATATTAGGCCTAAATAGTTCGGCCGGCATGCCAGGAATTCAAGCAAGCCAGAAATCGCGTATACTGACATGAGGTCATAAAAATACCATCGCAAGTAATGCTTTCTCATCAGGCATGACCGTTATGTACGCTACTGTCAGTAGCCCATGCTTCTGTAATACCACTACCAGTCATTCACAACCAGTGGTGGCACCGGCCACGAAGGGGTGGGGGGGGCAAGTGGGTGATCCCCATCCTCACAGATTTTCTTGTTGCCCCCACTTGCCCCACCCCGCCCCGAATAAGGTCAGAGGACAATTAATATACCTCTCTTTACTAATTTTCCATCCAGGGGTATGCGGGGCTAAAATTCATAACTTCCGGGGTATCGCCCCTTACTGGACCCCACCCGCATATAGGGACGGGCGTTGCACCGGAAAATTGCTGCCCCAAACATTTTTCTTCGTCCTTAGTTTGCTCATCCCGGCCCCCACCCAACTTTGACAACCTGGCGACGCCAGTGGCTACAACTGGAAAAAGAGCCGCGACAGGCCCAACTTAAACCAATTCGTTAGAAACTGAAACGTAAAACCTCATCTACTTTTATAATACCGTAGTAGCAGAATAGTTTCCAGGATAGCCTACCAATAGTATTTACCAGTGCCATAACACCGTGCTTCGAACCCAGCTTTTAAAACCTGCCTCTTATTATCGTTGCAAAAAGTCAACCCCACAATAATTCATGATAATATGAAACAGTGGACAAAATAGTATGTCAGACTTTTAGCATGACCAAGATCACAAGCTAGGATCGAAAGATTGTAGTTACCTTGTTAGATGTGTAGGGTTTTCCTCCATGAAGTGAAAAGAAAATCTAGCAGTTATTCCCACACCTGCAGTAATTCAGCATTCGTATGCTACGAATCAATTCCTCGGTAGTCGGTAGAGTAAACGCACGTAACGAATAGCTTTGTTCAGGTTAGAGTACTGCATATCAGTGTGTTCCTGGCGCAGGGAGCAATAGCACATTTGGTAAAGCAAACTGCGTTCCATACTTTGACAATACAAAGGTCAAAACTCCAGAAGGTTTCAGTACTTTTAAAGTAAACACAGTTTCTGTTTTCTCAGGTTCACTCAAGGGTTGCGTAGGGTCATGCTCCACAAACACTTTTATTCCCCAGATCAATTCACGCGAAGTCACCAAGTAGGTAAGGGAAACTTTTTGAAGACATTTAATATTTTCAGGGACTTTTGCTTTCCGTCCTTAGAGGTATAGAAGATGGAACAGCAATGCCAGGAAAATCAAATGCATGGATATCCCCATCCGCCTATTTTAAAAGGAATTTGGTTATAATGGAGTCTTCGACGGAGTTTAGGGCTGACGATGACCTATAAAGGGCCCGACGAATAAGTAGTAGGCTGGCAACAGTTTCATAAACCTCACGGGAAGGTTACAGGTAATGTAAGCCGGTGTATATATAGTCAGTCTCATTGGGTAACAGGCTGATCTAAAAAATATGTCTAAATCAGTCCTCAAAATCAGTTAAGCCGCTGGACATCTCGCATTTGAAAGGTGTAACGAAATGTTTGTTTAGCAAGAGCGTCGATCCTAGGCAGTGGCCCAGCTACATGGTGTCAGGGTGGGCGGTAATTGTCCCGCATGACTTCGAAAAGTGCTGTATTCGGAAATTTGTCACTTGTGACCCCAGTCAACTACCGTAGGCCTACAGTGTGGTTTGCCCAACTCTTCTTTTATGAAGTTCCAAATTTTCTCCATACAGTAAAAGCTCCATTTTCGTAGGCCTAATTATTAACTGTTTCAAGAATGAATTTTTTCGCGCACTTTGCGCACCGCCATTTGTCAGTTCCTAATGCAGAAACAATCGCTCCTAAATCATGTTGGTAAACTGTTCCGAACTCTGGAAGATGAGAAAATCACCAGATCGCCAAGTGTGATGTCGGCAGCTACATTGCTATTTTTCATGAATTTCCTTTAATTTATAAAATTCCAAATCTTCTCCAATATAGGCTCTTGATTTTGTAAAATGTCTTTGAAGAGTATCAATTTGCACGCCTTAGATAACACTGAGGAGCAATAACGATCTTTATTCGCCGTGCAAGCTCAGACTTGCCAATAAGAAATATCCTGACAGATTCTTCAATTATTTCCGAAATTTTCACATTTACTTAGGAAACCCAGAATCCAAAATTTCTCCAATACAAGCTCCAAACATTCGTCTAAAATCGGCCCCACATAAATGATGTTCACACTTAAAGAGGCTCATTGAGTTGATATCGATAACTTAATGAGAGTCTCAAAGGGTCACTACCATATAATATTGCTTAAAGTAAGTATAACAAGTTAAGTTTCAAGTCCAAAAGTCACAGAAAAAATTAAATTTTGAATTTTCTAGTGTCCTGACTTGAAACGGTTTTGCACATCATTTGAAAAAGTGTCTGGTCACTAATTTTTGAAAACAGACTTGAACCGTTAATTAATCACTCATAATACAGGTATTTGTATGTAGGGTATGGGGATTGTCCAAGTTTGACCATTTGTCATTGGTTTGTGAAGAAAACTTAACGGGTTTGGCAACATTTGTTGAATTTCATGAAACAACTCAATGAGCCGCTTTAAGTTAGAAAAAGTTCCGAGAATTTGGGTACTTGCCCCCCTGGAAAATGATGTTTAACTACGTCGCTGATCCTGGGGACAAGGGGCAATCACCCCAAAGATGAAAATATTGAGAAAAAACATCGTTTTGCCACTTAATAATTCAAGCGATTTAAAAAAAAAACAACAAACAGAATAAACAAATTGTAACATTGTGTGGAGAGCAAATGACTTTGGTCCTCTACAAAACGTCACTTTGAGCTTATTTGAAATCAATAATGCTGCAATTATAATGCATCATTTATTTTTTGTATACTGTATGCATGTAAATGTGAGTGTGCATCCATGTTTTGGTTTTATTTGTTTGTTTATTAGCTTTTTTGTGCATTTGTAGGTGTATATGGCTTATAGACCGGTGAGGTGACGGACATAATCTGAGGTTTCGACTGTTGGAAAATCACCCCCCCCCCCCCATCCACTGATCCACAAGCCAGATCTACATTCCATATGAATCGATCATTCAATTATGCAATTTATGCCACATATCAACCCCCCTCCCTTCTAGTTTTCCTGTTCAATAAGCTTAAGAAAAACCCAGTTAAAAGCAGTCCCTGTGACACACTTTGAATTACCTTAAGCTGTTAAGGTACCTTTTTACAATGCCCTTTTTACTACTTATCTTCATCTGTTTCTTTTGTGTAAAACGGTGTCTGACTTTTTGTCAAAGGCATTTTCCGGACACGAAATTCATCGACTTCCAAATATGCAAAAACAATTTCCCTTTCAGGAGGTGAAAACTGAATCTCAAAAGCATAAAGTGTTCAGAAGATATTAAATTTCAAAGAAGTGCATTTTTCTTGAGATTTGGTGCATCGTGGGAAATCTGTGATGTCATCGCGGCACATTAATTTGACATTGTATTTAAATTATTTTTTGAAACCACTTCAAGGAATATTTAGCGACATTGCTTGCTATACCTGCATGTGGTGTAAAGTAATGCTAGATCTAAAGAAAAAGACGTTAAACATTCCAACAGACATTCGATAATAAAGGAAAACAAATAGAATCTGACACAATGTGTCCACATTACCTAACCTTCTGTGGCTTTTTTAAAATGTGGAATTATTTTCCAACAAAAATAACCAATTTTGAGAGTGAGGTATTTTGAGTTAGGAAAAGGGTACTTCAAAAGGGTTTGGAAAACATATTCTCGTCTTTCTAACGAGACCTGAGTCAAAAGCCACTGTAATGCCATTGTAAGCCAATGTAAGTTTTCATAAAGGCAGCCCACCCCCTTTAAACAACGTATTGGCATTCTGTGTGTTCTCTATGGCAATATTGGTAGCGTTTCCATATGTATAGGCCTGGAAACGTGGAAAATGCCATTCCCAGCAAACTGGGAAACTCCTAGTCATTTTGGACAGAAATTTTCTCGCTCTCTGCGCGAACCCATGGGCCCGCTAACAGCGCACTTGCAAATTCGGCCTATATCGTGTGGTCCTTAGGCATTTAAACTACATCCGGTTGGGAACGGAAGTGTGTCTAAACGAGATGGAGGTAATTGCCCTTTTTCAAACCTACATCCTTGGCACCCTTGGGTAAGATCCACCTGCTCTTCAGTGCCTTTTCATGATGTTCCCCCATGGGTTCGAAGTTGTTGAATATGCCCTCGGTATACACAAGTCCTTATTGTCGTACTGCGGCAACTTATGTGGATGACTTGAATCTTTTTTACAATATATTTGAAACCATATTGAACTCTAACCGTGTTTGAAACCACATTCACTTCTTTTTAAAAAAAATTCTAACCAGCTGGCACCCCATAATCAGGCGCGGTTTCAAAAGGGTACAACTGAGGCCCTCTCTTTGTGGAGGAGTCAAAATACTTTTCTCAAAAAATGGATCGGGCCTAAATATTTCAGTTCTATCTGGAAGACTCGTGATACCAGGATGTCCTGAGAGTTAATGTATCATTTTGTTATTTTCTGTGAGGTTGGAATAAGCAAACAGGTCGGGAGCCCCAAATACAAATTGTTCCTCAAAGTAAAACAGTATGTTGATATAGTTTTGATTCAATCAGGGAGTTGCAAAAGGCTCTCTGATCTCAGTGCACCGAATATTGTTAAATGCATATACGTAGCTACACTCGTCTTTTGGTGCGAAAATAGGTGAGACATGTCATGATGAAAGTAAAAATATTTGAAGTGTGCGGTTCCAGATTTTGTTATTTGGGGCCGGGGCAAAGGGGGATTTGACACGGCAAGACACGGCAAGACACAATAGGCACCGACAGGCTGAATAATGTGATAATAAATATAGTTCCATTCCGTACATAAGACATTCAATTTATAGACATATATTCATGTCATGTACAGGCATTTTTAAGGCAGGACTTACATTGCTGGGAAACTACGAGCAACTGGTCCTGTTCACCGACGTTCATAAGAGACTCGGCTGTACTGATGTACATACATCTTACTACGGGCATTACCAGTAAAAGTGACTGGTTTTTAACTTTCAATAGATGATTTATCCGTCAACTCGATTTAATAAAAGCTACCATGATGTTACGTATATTACTAGCTACGTCATCGATCTGTCCCAAAGTTTCATAGTGACGCAAATTAATGTACCTATGTTGTTTGAAGACTTAGACAACGAATACCGGCGCATATGTTCATGATTCATTTAACAGAAGTAAATCACAACGCCTTGTGAAGCAAACATCTCAATATCGTTTCCCGTGGCGTAGCTTGACTTTTTTTACTTTTTTGACTTTGACTTATTTTGTTTTAAATCGTCACACATTTCTGTGATTAGTAGGCACGCAAGTTGAGGCGCACAAAGCGCGCTGAAAATTGTACCTCGTCAAACATTTGTGTATTTTTAAAATTTAAACAAAGTTGTATTCCAGACATGTTGTATCTTGTGTTTTTTGTACTGCATTTTAATTTCATTTAAAAAAAAACATTTGAAAATTTGCAGCTTTTATTGGAGAAAAAAATGGATTTAGGATTTAGTAGGTGCTCTGCCTTTCAAGAGCAAAAGTAAATAGAAATTTGGGGTTTATTGGAGTTGGTTTATGTGTTTTAATGGAACGCAATATACAGCGAAACTTTTCTCCGAATTTATTTCTCCAATTTCATTTAAAAAAAAAACATTTGACATTTTGAAGCTTTTATTGGAGAAAAAATTGCAATAAATGGAACGACAGGTTTTTTGGCCTGCATTGAAGAATCTGACTTTCTTATGAGAGAAATCAAGCCTTAGATGGCAGTGACAGATTCAGGATTTTTAGGGAAGGCAGTTTAGTTTGTGGCGAAATATAAAATATTTAGGAGGGGTGCCTGCACGACCTATTAAGCGGAGTGCCATCATTAGCTGGCGCGGAGAGGACAAGAAAGTTTAATCTTTAGAAACTCTCCAGCTGGCTAGAGGTTGCACTTTGCGAAAAGAAAAATACGAGGGGGCATTATTTTTTTGTAAGTGCATTAACAATTTTCACTAAAAAGAAAGAAAATTACATTCATTTCTACCAAATATTTTCGGTTTATCTCAGGTGATAAAAGCTACGGTTATATTCAGAGTTTTATGTCACTATAGTTTTAATTCTTTGTACGTCCCCATCACTGAGGATATGATAAACTGGCGTAAGGGGTATAGGGGAGCACTTCGGTCTAGGGGAAAAGGACAGGAGATTCTCTGCCTGAAAATCAGTCCTTCCGAAAGACTATCTAGTAAGCAGTCGTTATTTTGTCTCCTGTCCGAAAGACTATTCAAGTGGAGCGCAATTATCCATTTCCGCGTGCGAAAAATTCTTTACAAAGTCACTTATAAACTCTTTACAAATCCATAAATGGCATTGCCCGAAAGATTTTATAAGTAGAGCGCCATCTTTTGTGGCGCCGGGGTTCAGATTTTTTCAGATTGCAACCACCTGAAGTATAGGCCTAATGCAAACACAAGAAATAGCCGGTCGTTTAACCACGATCTACTCTATTCCATGGTAAGGTTTATTTGATGGAGCTCTCAAGTGTATATTTCTTCAAATGAGTACTAGTGAGTGTGATAGAAAGTAAGATCTTTAGCCGGAAATGCCAACTTCGATTTCCCAGCCAACTTGCAGATTTTAAGGCGGAAATGCCATTCATGGCCCAGTTTTGTTACCAGCGTTTAAGCAGTCGTTACATTTAGCTTGCCGTTTGCAAAGAAATATTTAAATTAATAAATGAAAAAATATGCATGAGGTAGCCATATTTAGTTTAAGGAAGAGAAAGCCGAAAAATATCAGGGGAGAGGTGTCATTGAGCAAATACGACGGGACACATCCATACCCAGCCAACATGCCCAGCTGGGCCCCAACTGGGTTTCAGCTGGGCTACTTGCTGGGCCCCAGCTGGGGCCCATCCGTGTTTGTCAGGTGTTCCCACGTGGGGCCCAGCTGGGCTAGCCTTTCCCAGCTGAAACCCAGTTGAAGCCCAGCTGTGCCCCGCTTCAATAACTGAAGCCTAGCTGGGCTTCAGCTGGGCTTCAGCTGGGAAAGGCTAGCCCAGTTGGGCCCCACGTGGGAACACCTGACAAACACGGATGGGCCCTAGCTGGGGCCCAGCAAGTAGCCCAGCTGAAACCCAGCTGGGGCCCAGCTGGGCATGTTGGCTGGGTAGGTTTATTTAAGTTGGAAGAGCCTGGGCCTGCATTATTTTTATATATTTGTGTCGAGATTGCAAAAAGTGTTTAACCTTTTTTGGAAGTAGGGCCCTGGCTCCTATACCCCCTAAATACTCCCCTGGGTCACCAGGCGGTAGTAGTTTGTTGGTTACTGAATAAAATCATGCAGGTTATGCGGATGAAACAGCCTATTTGTAAGCAGCAAATTAAAAAAAAAAATGGTTTCACTTTTTGTAGGGGAAATCAGTGAACTGAAGTTGGAGTCTTTGTGGATGATCAATCAACCAAAGTGTATTTGGACAAAATCAAGAAAGTGGTTGAGGTTTCATAATGTTTTTGTCTACAAATGGAAAATTTACCGTTGAATCAGAATTTTCTGAGCTTAGTATGTTAATTAACGAAAGTTTGCATTTTTGAAAAGAAAATTGGGACGTGTGAAAGTTTTCGAAGGGTGTGGTCTTCTCGTAGGCAAAATCAATAAGATCATCGGATGGAATTAGAGGGGGGGGGGGGGGGGGGGGATGGCGATTGAAGTTTGTAGGGCTATATACTTTATTGTTTGGGGGACTACCCCACACCCCCACCCCCGTTACCCCCACCCCGTTCCATCCCTCACCCCCGTTCCCCCACCCCGTTCCTCTCCTCTGTACTGGAACAGTCTTACTCTTAGAGCTGCATTTTATCTTGAAATGGCAAGGCCACATTTGAGCTGAATAGACTATATTATGCGTGATGGACTAACAAGCCGTAGTGCTCTTGAATTCGTACGGCTAGGGAGAGGACGTCACCCTATGGCTTTTCGATCCGCAATTATGACTCTTCCACTGATTACAGACGGACTTCTATATGGGAGCATATCCCAATTAGCAGGTGTATTAATGCGTCCGTTTGTTCGCCCTCAGATAGAGTCCCTAAAAGGAGCACTTTTTTGATATGTTATGGAATGAGCTGGGGTTTTCTGTAAGTTTCTTCTGAAAGTATATCGAATGAAGTACCAGTGGTGAAAAAATGGGCTTAATTGAAGCAATTTTGTGGAAATTATAGGCCTTAGAAGCTGGCGGAGGCATACCGAGATTTTAGTGAAAAACAAGGCTTGGAAAAGGTGGTTTGAACTTTGAGGTGAAATAGCAAAAAATCTTCACGGTCATGATATGGTAAAATTGAAAGTTCCATGAATGGCCAACTTGTCGGCTTTCATATGAGGGGTAGCTTGACCCTGGCGAAAACTTCGACAAGCTTTTAGAGGCCCGTTTACTTTTTGGATTTAGTGTGTAAGTCAATGGAGGAATTAATGGGGGTATGCTCCCATATATGGACAGAGTATACTGCGCGGTTCATTGTCGCCACCGTTGTGTGAGAAAAAGGGCAACAAGATGGCCGTCTGCTTTGGTTTTGTTTGAAAATTTGGACTTGCACAGGTATACACCTACATTTTGCAAGAAAGTTGAAATGTTTTTTGAAAGTATGGCAAGGTAAGGTCAAGATCACGCATTGAAGGAGTATGATATTGTTTCCCATTCAAGTTTAACTTTTGCTTAAAATATTAGCCCCCTCGTCGTCAAATCAGACGATTTATAGCTTCACGGCGGCCATCTAAGTTGGTGCGCCTTATTGTCCCAGCCGGGGGACCATCTATGGATAGGAAGTACGCGTTATATGCTGTGTCCATGTATATAAGTTCGTGGTTCGCAGGGTGACGCTGGTGTAGGTAGCTGACCACTAAGTCCAATAGTCGTGCCTGGGAAAATGTATACTGACA
Source organism: Holothuria scabra (assembly GCA_037179385.1). Taxonomy (NCBI): domain Eukaryota; kingdom Metazoa; phylum Echinodermata; class Holothuroidea; order Aspidochirotida; family Holothuriidae; genus Holothuria; species Holothuria scabra. The sequence continues at coordinate 36,400,021 of CM074191.1, forward strand.
GACAAAGCGCAAAAAAATATATATATATATATATATATAGGATGTTGTTTCTGACTGTGTTACTTACAAAATATAATCATTTTTCCACTTGGATTTTGTATACAATGAGATGAAATGGAGACCGTGCAAAATTCAAGGCAATCTGAATAATTTTAATGCCCTTAGTTTCTTGTACAAGTTTTCACACCTTTTAGGTAGCCCAAAAAGCAGCCATCAACCCCTCATACCCCTCATAAATTGACGTTCTTGTATTTGGTGTTTCTAAACGAGTTTTGAAATTCGTGGCAGTGAAAAAGTCAGAAATTAAGTATTTATAAAGCAATAGTTATCGCAACACTTATTATATTTCTCTTGGACTTACCCACTAAATCAGGCCCCTTCCCCGGCTCTTAGTTTCTTGTACAAATTTTCACACCTGAGAATACCAACCCCCTGGTTAAAACTCAAACTGTGGGCTCCGCTTTTTATTTCATGACTATTGAATTTTTCAGCTCAGTAGTGAACCTGGAATGATCGGTAGGCTACGTGTTTTACCATCCTTGTCGATGCTCAAAGGTACATCATTACACAGCGCAGTTATACAATCGACAAATGACACTGAATTTCGTCAAAATTTTCTGAATTTTGCACAGTCTGTATTTCAAGTCATTATCTACGATGTAAATTGAAAAATTATCCTGTTTCATTAGTTACAAGTTGAAAACAACTTCCAAAATTAATTTGAAGCACTTCTTTCTTAACACAATATTTTTCGGTGTAACAATATTTTAATAACTCGCTGGGTTGTCGAAATTTTGTCCATAGCGAGATTTAATTGGGGGTAAACTTCATATTAAGTTGAATTATGGCAAATTAAGCAGACCATGGGGAATCCTCAAACGATCGTCATCTCTGCTACGTATCACGATGGTCAGGTTTTCTCCAGGTTTTGCCTTTTTATTGGTTTCCAACTAGAGAAAAATAGTCAAATACGGACAAAATACAAATATAGACGCTCTTGTTGCGCGGTTATGAGCTGCATTCGTACTTTGAGGAGCTTGACACCTTGTCGCGCAAATCTTCGCGATTCCTCGGTGTTGAGGTTACGTACTTTAGGAAGCTGGGAATATGTTTACTGACAGACAAAGCGCCATAAAAATTTTATGGGATGTCGTTTCCGTCTGTGTTACTTGCCAAATATGATCATTTTTGCATTTGGATTTTGTAGACAATGAGAATGTGCAAAATTCAAGGCAATCTGACCAACTTAAGTGCCATTTTTTAATTTTGTTACCCCGCTCTGTGAAATGCCGTTTTTGAGTAGCTGTTATGGCGTGAAACACGTCCCTATCATTCAAGGCTCTCTAGCTCAAAATTTCAATGGTCATGGTAAAAAAAATTAAAAGTGCCATGAAAGCCGGGATTGTGAGCAGAGGGGGGGGGGGGCATGATCAGAGGGGTGGCATGCCCTGGTTGGAAACTTCTACTGGGAGCTAGGGGCACGGAAGTAGCCAAATTTAGTGTGTAATTCAATGGGATTTATAACTAGTGGCTCGCTACCTGTATGAAAACGTACTGAAAGTTGTGTTTCCACGAGACCGACGCGGACGCGGACTTGCACGTGGCTTGATAAAAAGTGAGTGAACCCTGGAGCAGGGGGCAATGGAGGGACTACAAGCTAAATGCAAATCTGCGTCGTTCTCGTAGACACAGTTCACTCAGTGCTTTATAGTATGCGGTAAATAGGCTTTAGAAATGCCATTTTCAGCGATCCGGAGAGGCATTTTGGGCCTAAATTTTCTTGCGCTCTGCTCCAACTCTCGGTGCCCTCCCCCCCCCCCCCGAATTTTCTTCTGTGGAGGCCCATAGATAGAAAATTTAAACGTTTTAATAGAAAAACTTGCCGAGAAGAAATGGCAAAGCAGTCTCCTACCAGGTGCGGAAAATCAAATGGAAAGTTTGAAAAGCCGTGGTTTCGACCGTGCTTAGGCTCAGGGTATTTACTCCTTCGAAGAGCCCCATGGAGACCGAAATCCTACCTCCGCCACTAACTCTATAACTGCCCTGTGGCGGGATCAGCAGAGCTGTTAGTAACCATAGAAGTATACTACTTCGAGGAAGTATCACACGGATATAGAAGGTTCAGCTCCCGGCACAATAATTGTTAGGCCTATTGAATATTTTACGGTCCAAAACATTTTAATCAACTTGAACTCCAAAGCGGCTGATTGCCGGCGGTGTGCGTGGTTGTTCTAGGCCTCAGGCCTTCCTCACCCGCCCCAAATGCAAAGGAAAACTAAGATTCACTAATTCTGAGTGCCTTCATAAAGCATACTAGTTCCATACACGCGTAACCAGGTGATTATAGGGGGATTCCAGCTCGAAAAATTACAGATGAAAAATGATATTCTTTACGGAATGTCAGGAGATATATTCAATTTAAATCTGTCATCAAAGTAGCACCATTTTGCTCCCTCCTTTGGCCCCCTTTTATTTCTTCACCAGTACGTCGGCCAGTCATTTCATCTATAGTACCCCCCCCCCCCAACACGCACACACACACACACGAAATTGTATCTACATCGTGCTAAGTTAATGATAAAAAAAAAATTCATTTGAGTCAGAAAAGACAAATATTTCAATTGAGAGATGAGAAAAGTAACTGGAAACTTATCAGTTGGTGGAAGGGCCTGCCACAGAAACAATGGGCCTACTTTCCGACTCAATCTACGGACCGACAGGTGATTCGGTTTTCAGGCTGGAAGAGGACGACGACTCAATGGATCGTTTTACTGACAGGCACGCACTTTTAACAAGGTACTAACAGGCTTGAAAAGACTATGTATACTAAAGTGAGTTGATGGTAAGGGAGGGGGGGGGGGGTGGCAAGAAGTTTTCCAGTAAAACGGCTCTTGGTAACATAACTTTCTGCAGCTCAGTTGGAATTTCAATTCGCTACTCATTGCCACATAAAACCCCCGGGACTTAACGCTTGAATTTAGTTTGTTATTAATTATCCTAAGTAAATTGCACTATGCTTCCGGAAGCTTTAGTAAGTGGCGGCATGCATTTCAAAAGTGTGGGTGACCGAGAGTAAAGGAAAATGTTGCAGGCAGAATTTTTCGAAGATGCATGCAGTCTAGGGACCTGCCATACTGAGGGCCCCTGGTGGTCCATGGCCCCCATGTAAGGTTTTAGTACATCTCTGGGTGAAACTTAATCTCAAGAGGTATTTTACCACAGCATGCATGAGAGGTTCAAGTCCCGCTAAGGACCAACTATTGGCCTGTTCACGGGGATCGCCCTGACAGGGACTCGAATGAAGAGAACGAAGTCCTAACAAAACCGCGATTGAAGTTTTTTTTTATCTGGCTAGTGAAAATGCAGTCTCAGTTAAGGTACATGTTAAATTTTCTTGCATATAAAAAACATGTCCACACCTTTTTGCTTCAGTGAACAAAGGTCAACAAAAGCCAGATAAGGAGTTGCCCTAATGCTTGCCTTTCACACCTCACAAACAGTGGCACATGTAGACTGTATCATTCCACTTTTGTTTAAATCTTCTGCCAGCTCTCTCTTATCAAGCTTGTGGTTTCCTGGGGTGTGCTTGAATGAGTTAAGCAGGAAGTCGGGTAAAATTTGATTACCCCACCAAACTCCCATTTTGGTGGGGAATCGAGTCAAATTTCTAATAGGGTACGAAATTCCTCATGTATAGTTTACGCTTTTGGTCCCATATTGTTTGCTTGAAAGGGAAATATTGTGTTTAGAAAGCAACAAAAAGGTACTCAATAAAAATTTACTAAAAACCCACTTAAGCCCACAATTGGTTTCATGATTTCAAAAGCAATATAAACTGAGATTGTATCTGGATCAGGATTCAATTTTGGGTCTTTAAATATTGTGCTTTTTACAGAAAAAATCGTACTATATGGATGAAGAAATGAATAGATTATTCAAAAGAAAATAGTATAGCCGGTATCCTTATATATGCAACCGTTGTACAGAATGCTAGATTAGCGGACAGGGGTCCCAGCCAACATGCCCAGCTGGGCCCCAACTGGGCTTCAGCTGGGCTACTTGCTGGGCCCCAGCTGGGGCCCATCCGTGTTTGTCAAGTGTTCCAACGTGGGGCCCAACTGGGCTAGCCTTATCCAGCTGAAGCCCAGCTGATGCCCAGCTAGGCTTCAGTTATTGAAGCGGGCACAGCTGGGCTTCAGCTGGGCTTCAGGTGGGAAAGGTTAGTCCAGTTGGACCCCACGTGGGAACACCTGACAAACACGGATGGGCCCCAGCTGGGGCCCAGCAAGTAGCCCAGCTAAAACGCAGTTGGGGCCCAGCTGGGCATGTTGGTTGGGGATTCGTGAACCTTGAATACATCGGCGAATGACCTGGCATAAATGAAGTTACGCTTTAAAGTGTACCTCAAGTCAAAAAATTCAAAAATATATTTTTAAGAGAAGGAAAAAAGAATGCTAACAGTCCAACTCCCATCTTTATATGACATTCCTAAGTTGAAATATAAAATGTTGAAGTTTATTCACTTAAAACAGATTGGTCTATTGTGCAATAATTTGTGACTTTCATGTTGTACAACTCACGAAACATGCTTTGTTTTCCTTTAAAATTAAAAATGTTTTAATGACTTTGAACACTTCCTGTTTGCTTGCATAGCATGTTGCACAAGTATGGCTTAATTAATTACATCACCTCATAAGAGTAAGAGTGCTATCACACCTCAGTACAAGGTGCAGTAACTTTCGGAAAAACAAAGAAATACAAAGATTGTAATTTGAGTAGTACAAGAATGACATCACAAATTATTGTGCTATGTACCATTTTAATTTGAGTGAATAAACTTCAACATTTAATATCTCAGCTCAGGAATGTCCTACGAAGATGGGAGTTGGACTGTTAAAATGTATTTTTCATGGTCTTTAACATATTTTTTTGAATTTTTTTACTTTAGGTACACTTTAAATGTTAATTGTGTTGATAGTACTGATCTAACGTTACGCTTTCTATCTGCGTTTTCGTTACTACAACGTTCATGTACTTCTTTGTGTAAACGTTTTTTTTTTTTTGGTTCTAGGCCTATTTATAATTTCCAATAAATGGCGCAAAAATCGAAAATGGTTTTAAAAAAATGCTAGCTTACTTGCTTGTGAAACTTAATTCTGGACGTGCAAGAGAATACCAGGTCTACTTAACATATGACTGGTTAGGCCTAGTGCGTCAGACAGCGCACCGAGCTATCCTTACTTGTCTTGGGTTTTGTCACATTCTTGCCAACAGTCGTAACTTTTTGAAAATAACTGTTATTACAACTACAAAACTGCATTTGAAGTCAGTTCATTCGATGCCATACTCATAAGTATTTGGGGGCAAAACGACCTCCTCTTTGGGGCGAAACGACCTCCACCGCGGGGCGAACTGGCAAGGGGGCGAAACGATCGGGGCGAACTGGTTGGGGGCGAACTGGCAAGGGGGCGAAACGACCGGTAACCAATAAGAATATGAATATGACGTAGGGTGACGTCCTCTCCCTAGCATCACATCAATCAGTATACTCTTCTGGCCTGGAAGTACAATATGCAGTAACCTAGTACTGTATCACCAGGTAGGCCTACACTGCTACAGCATGCAGCGCAAACTAAAACATACAGGCCTAAAAGTGCTGTGATGCATGGGAGAAAATTGCCTGAACCTGCAGCTTGAGTTCGACGTTAATCACGAGAAAGACGCTGCTGCTGTTCGTTACCGAGCAGATCTTGTGTTACTAACTTACTGAGCTTTCTTGAAGATGTCTCTTCATCTCTTGATTCTGGGTATGGCGTTGATGTCATTTACCTTGACTTTTCAAAGGCTTTTGATAAAGTTCCATTAGGTAGGCTAATGGTTAAGCTGCATAGGTTAGGGGTTCAGGGCAATTGTGCTGATTGGATAAATTCGTGGCTTCATGGTAGATCTCAGAGAGTTGCTGTCAATGGTAACTTCTCCTCTTGGAAAGAAGTCACAAGTGGAGTACCACAGGGTTCTGTCCTTGGCCCACTTCTTTTCTTAATTTTCATCAATGATATTGATAGTTCTCTTACATCTCGTATAAGTAAGTTTGCAGATGATACTAAGCTTTATAGGAAAATTAGCATTTTGGATGATGCCTTACTGCTGCAGAAAGATCTGGATAGGTTATTTTCTTGGTCTCAGACCTGGCAAATGTCTTTTAATGCAGATAAGTGTAAGGTCCTTCATTTTGGTCCCAAAAGTTTTAGCTATGATTATATTACATGAATGGTTGTGTTTTAAGTAATGTCACCTCTGAGAAAGATCTGGGTGTTGTAATTACTGGGGACTTAAAGTCATCAAAGCAGTGTGCAGCCACTGCTGTAAAGGCTAATAGAGTGCTTGGATTGATCAAGAGGAATTTCATCAATTTTAGTAAGGATATTGTACTTAATTTGTATAAGCAGTTGGTAAGACCCCATCTTGACTATGCAGCTCAGGCTTGGAGTCCCTTCTATGAAAAGGACAAGTTTGTTTTAGAGCAGGTTCAGAGGAGAGCCACTCGCCTCATTCCTGAGGTGAGAAATTTGCCCTATCATGCTAGGCTTAAACATCTTGGGCTTACCACCTTGGAGCTGAGAAGGATTAGGGGAGACATGCTCCAGGTTTTCAAGTTCCTTTGTGAAAGAAATCCCCTGCTGACTTGTAGTTATTTAAGGGTTCAAGGTAATTCTCGGGTGCGTGGGCATTGTAAAAAGCTTGAAAAGCCTTTTGCAAGGCTTGACATTAGGAAGTTTAGTTTCTCCCATAGAGTTGTCAAAGAGTGGAATTGTCTACCAGATTGGGTAGTTAACTCCCCCTCAGTTCACTGCTTTAAGGTTAACATTGACAGGTTTTTCCATGGCTGTGGTAGAATCTGATTGTTTGGGGCTGTAGTCAAGCTTTGGTGGTTTGACTTTTGATTAGGGCTTGGTCTTCAGGGCATCTTATGGGGCCTTGGCCCTCCTTTGCCCTTCAACCTGTTATGTTATGTTATGTTATGTTAATATATTAAAAGCACCTTCAGTTTGTATTGTTAATTTCGTTGACTGTATTCATAGCGTAGCCTGAGTTAGGCTAGGCTTTTAAATTGGGCTATGCCTTACTCTTAGCTTCAGAATCGTACAACGTCTTCCAACGAAAGCCTGGTCAGCTCTGGAGTTCCACAAGGTACAATTTACAAACTGAGCTTAAGCATATCATTTTAAGAGGAGGATCCTGCAAAATCTGCTCTAGTTTGCCCCATTCTCGATTAGGCTATGCTAGGCTAGGCCTATTCACAGGTCGTCCTAGCGTTATATACTATATATAGTATATATATATATAAAGGAAAAGGTAAGACACACCGCCTAACACCAACCCAGTGCTTCACACAAAACTGTTTATGATTTCTCACCTTATACTACATTTACCCCTTCAGATCTCTCCAGAACTTTCCCATCATCTTCTTCTAAAGAAACACAACAAACTTTAAGTTGTCTTAAACAAAAAACCTCCTATCAAATGCAAAAAATCTTCTCCTCCGATTCAATGTTAACAACGGATTAGATCACTCTTCTCCAATTCATGACGTCACATTACGTAATGGGAATTGCCCTGTACGAATCCGGTTCTCCCATTGGATAGTTCGAACTGCTTTCAAATCTGTCCACGACCAGACTGCAATTTCTTTCTGCACGGGGAACCTGAACAAGAAATGGAAAACGTGCGGATCAGAAAACCCAGCATACCAAAACGTGTGCCCTGCCGCAAGTACATGCAACACGTACAGGTATGTACTGTACAGTAGAATTCCCCTAGCTGTGCTATGAAAAAAAAAAACTTGCATGCGGCATACGTGCCAACTTCACGTGCAGCATGCATACAACAGGCGTTCTCAGCATTTACATGCACTGGCTCAACGATGGAAGAACCGAATTCGTACAGGGCAATTCCCATTACGTAATGTGACGTCATGAATTGGAGAAGAGTGATCTAATCCGTCGTTAGCATTAAATCGGAGGAGAAGATTTTTTGCATTTGATGTGAGGTTTTTTGCTTAAGACAACTTAAAGTTTGTTGTGTTTCTCTAGAAGAAGATGATGGGAAAGTTCTGGAGAGATCTGAAGGGGTAAATGTAGTATAAGGTGAGAAATCATAAACAGTTTTGTGTGAAGCACTGTGTTGGTGTTAGGCGGTGTGTCTTACCTTTTCCTTTATATATATATATACTATATATAGTATATAACGCTAGGACGACCTGTGGGCCTATTGCGGTAGGGTATGGGCCACACCGGAAAGTACTTTTGCCATACGCCAAAGAATCATGCCAAGGTGGAGGTTTTTGGAATGATACGCCACATGTATGCACCAATTGTTGCAATTGTATGCCAACTGTTGTAATTTTCCCTGTAACAGCCGGGTACTCCGTACGCCAAATTTGTTGGTGTACATTTCCATAGGCCAAAGATCTTTCTGTGAAAGACCATACTTTCCAGTATAGGGTATGGGACAATTCAAAAAGAATTCTGTAGAAAATGTCCAGATATTATACAGTACGTGACTCCCCAAGAAAAGTATTCAAGTTGCCATCCCCCTCCCATCCTCTTTCAATGTAGGCCTAGTCCGGTATAATTTGTAAAGAATGTTGAAGGATCCCACACACATTTCAATAAAAATACGCTCAATCTGGTCAAGAACTATTCTAAGTACCAATTAAGTAATTTGATCCCCTTTTTGTCAGCACTGTCGGGATTTGTTGTACTGTAAGTTGTAATTTGAGCCCCAAAGTTGTTGGGCATCTGTTGTGCATTTACCAGAATGGTGATCACATCTTATGCTAATTGAAGCAGATAATTGGAGTAATGTGGTTGGGTACTACAATTGGGAAACATAGTTTTTAAAAAAAAAAAACTGTGGTAGCCATGGCATATCTCCTTAAAGGCTCACTGTATTCCATATAATGCACTGTGTGCATCCAATCTAGCACTTAGAATTAGAGCTTAAAAAGCAAATTAACACCCACCACACCCATGATGAAACATTCCTAATTCTTACTTCTTGTTGCACATCCTCCTTCTCTCTCTGATTACTGCCCCTCTTTGCGTCAGGGAGGAAATGAAGCGCACTTCACGCACACTTGATATAGTCATGTTTCACGTTGATTGACAGTACTTTGTAAAATTCACAAAAAGTTACATATAACATTAGAGGTTAGCCAATTGCGCATTTCACCCAGTGTGAACACAAAGAAAGCATGGATCATTTGAGGGCACATCTAGATCATGTAACAAACTCAATCTAAGATATCAGTTACACCCCACACCCCCTTTGATCTGCTGAGGTGTCTATGTTGCTCTCTCAAGAAGAAACATCCCCCACTTCACATACTCACCAGCTGACTGTTTGGGTATGGTACATTTATATTATAGTTTGCTGTACTGAGGCAAATTCATACATACAGTACTGTAAACTTGTAAAGTACTTGGCTTATAAATAGTGCCAACATCTCCATTCACACACTTATTGTAAGAGGATTTCATCATGATCACCTACTTCACTGGTCATCATAAACCTTGTTGTTTCAATGTGCAGTATGATCTCAGTTCTAACTGAACAATCATCATTATCCATATTATTCATATTTTGTGGAATATCACCCCTATCAATTGTCACCACGTTAAATTCTCATTTCAAGCCCACATTATTCCTGCATTCAGTAATATTCACTTGAATTCTACATAGCACTCTTGTGACAATTGTCAACATTTTGTGTTACGTCCGAAACAAACAAAGTATTGTACACAATATGATACTCAGATTGTGGTACAAGTAAGACATGTAGAGTTTAACAACAGCAAAGAATCTTATTCAAGTGTGTGGAAAGAATGAAAAGTACCTTTGTTAAGGTCTCAAAAGACACATCCTAAATTTACATCGGAACAATGAAATTACAGCAACCATTCCCATTTTTGACCAAACAAGTGCACCTCATGTTTGGAAACCATTCCTGACCAAGGTGGTAAAAAATGTATTCACATAATATGCCTACTAACATGTATAGCAAAGGAATGGTCAGTTCATTGTAAGAATATGAGACAGCAAACATAAATTGTTGGAACTTCCGTCAACACCTGGAGCTGTTAGGTCCGAAACAAGTTTTTGCCCATATTGTGTAAAAGATCACAAAATTGAGTGAATGACAAACTGCACAGCATGACTTTTCAAAGACAGAAATTATGGATAAGAACTCTTTTACCCTACAAGTATACCCTTATAAAAAATTCAGGTAACTTTTATTCAAATAATTGTTTCGGACGCAACAGTGGTTTCGGACGTAACATGTGTTGACGGAATCTTCTTTTTGTTGATGGTGGTAAGAGGAAACAATTTGAGTAAGTTGACCTACTGAAGATACTAGCTTTGTAGTTATGTCAATTTAACAAATGCAACAAGACATCAAATTTATTTTGTTGCATTGGTCATATTAACCACAACAAAATGTTTCGGACGTAACAAAAGTGTTGACGGAAAATTTAGTTTTTTTTTTTAATTTTTCATATTTTTTTAAGTATATAAACCATGCAAATGCCCTTATTATGTATATTGACAGTCACTGCCCTTCTACTATAGTGATGGACTTCCAATTCTATGTTTTCTGTAAGCTCTGTAAGCTTCAGCTCTATAGCTGCTGTACAGATGTTGACAGAAAATGTTACGTCCGAAACGGTGACTTAACTTCAACACCCTGACAGCTATCAATGCTCACAAAGTTTGATACTTATTAGCATGTTGACACCTTGCCAACTAATGTTGGTACCAAAAATCAGGATGGAGTACTGTAGCTTTTGTACATTGTTCAGTAAACTTAATTAAAAATTGACCTTGGAATTTTGGCCATATTTTCCATCAACAATTTGCTAGTATATCACATCAGGTATACACTTAGAAGCAAAATACTGGTCGGGTTAAGCTATGGGAGCTCAAACTAGATTGATATTATAAACTTAGACTGCAGAACATAAGAGAACATCTTGCTGTTGAATTGTGCATTGCCTAGAACCCCCATTAAGCCAAATGGTATGAGTTAAAAAACACCAGAGCCATTCTCAGTGCCCAAATAGATGGTGACTGCCCTGTACTCCAACACCAGCCCCTACTCTATGTACGGTATGTACCTACAATCTAAATTCATCAACAATCCAGTTGTTGGAACATAGGCAGTGTTCTCATTAGGCCCCCAAACCCAAGAGTCCCTGAACCCTCAACTTTTTTTTTCAAGAGTCTCGTCATATTTCTGAGGGTCCCATATTTTTTGGAAGAGTCCCAAGTGAAGCATCAACAAAAATGCAGTGATGCTCCACAATTTCCATTAAGATGTTCAGTCGTGATATTTTGCAACACTCCGCTGCGTAAAATTGGTCTGGCGTTGAAAAGAGATGTTATTCTAAGCTGGACAACAGCACGGCGGATGATCTAGTACATACGAAGCACTGGCGGCATCGCAGAACTGGGCCACATTACTGACATCGGTCCTAAATTTAATAAATTAAATTAGTGTTCGACCGATTATGCTATAATGGGTAATACCCGATTACCAACTATTTAAATTAACAATCGGCCCGATGCTGATTACCGATTATTACTAAGAGGGAAGTCACATGTTTGTCTCTTTAGTACGCGCCATTTGCTTCGTTCATATCGTATTACCATAACCAGTTCAGGATGGAAAATATTGGGAATAGTTCCGTTCATTTCACGAATGGGATATCGTTTTTGTAGGTGTAATATTTTCACTTCAAAAGTGGAGATGCAAATAAACCGTTAATACAGTACAACTGTTTGCAGTGGATGTCATATGCCCTTTGATAATTTAGTTCTAAGGCCAACATCATGCTCTGTCTAGTTTCCATCCCGCAAATCATGCGGAACATTTGCATTCTTAAGCTTTTACTGTACTGGGTTGTAGTTGCGTTATGTACTGTAGCTACTCTCCCGCTTTAACGAACCCCATGTAGAGCAATCATGAAAATCTTAGCAGTTCTGGGCAACAAAATAATTGCACCCGATTGACGTATCTTATGGTTCCTTTTGAATATAAAATAAATATTCCCGTATACTTTTTAGCAGTTTTTGCCCAAAACTTACTTCTTGTTCAAAAAGAATATACAACTGAAATGCACCTAAGTCAGATCCCCGAAAAATCCACGTACTGTAGGCAGAGATTGTGATGCCGTTTCTAGGTGAATTTAACATGGCGCTCACCCGGCTTCACTAGCCAGCTATATAGGCCTAAGCATGAAAAGTGTGATCGTCATAACACAAACTTAATGGGAAAACTTGTCTCGAGGCTGAGTATTTTCCCACACTAAATCATATAGGCGAAGGCACGAGTTTTGATTGGCAGGCTAGAATCAACACAATTGCACCAATCAAGATACAGGGTCAATTTAAATTACGCAATGGATCCTATGCATATGATGTCACCGAGCCAAACATGAGCCTAATTTGGTGGTAAAAACGGACACGCACGTAAGTCTACAGCATGCGTGGGCCAAGAAGTTTGCTGCATGAGACCATGTACATCACTGTTTTCGTTTGCAATGAGGTTGTATGACAACATTGCGTAAGTCCTACTGCAAACAACATTATGGACGGAATGCTGGGAATGGCTTAATTTATGCAAAATAATAACCACCCAACTTCACAAGGTTCTAGGTGCTACGTATACAGTGTACAAAACGTGCACAGATACGTATGCAAAGCTTGGGGATTAAAAAAAAAAAATAAATAAATGGCAAATCACTGCAGCTATATAGTCTGTATTTATGTGTTTTGTGCAGAACAGTTTGCACAGCAACTTATGCCACCCTCTCTGCGAGACAGCAAAGAATACACCTTGAATGCAATTCTATATCTAATTCCAGGTAATACTACCGGGTTGCACTGTAGGGGAAAATATCAAAACATCATTCCCATGGCAGGGGTAAAATTTATACGTTTGTGATTATCAGTGTATCCTGTTTTGGTGGGAAGTTAAAGGATTGAGTATTCACGGGAATTTTAACGAAACTAAGAGCAAGTTTCAAGTATATTTAGCCCATTTTTCCAGTTTTCAAATAATCGATGGTAATGATCGATTGAATGAAAGAATTTTACCGATGCAAATTATTTACCGACAACGGAATAATCGGCCTGATGCCGATTACATAACAGATGATCGGTCGAACAATCAGTCTAGTCGAGGAAGGTTTTCTTACATGGATTTTGTGAAGTGACATCGACAAAGAACATTTCAAGGCAATGGGTTCGTGTGAACTTTCAAACACAAAACTTTCTATGCCTTCTTGCCAAAATTTTACATGCGTTTAGCAAGCAACTTCCGTTCATCCCTGGGATGCACAGGATTTTGTTTCTAGCATCTCGAGTCGAACTTGCGCGTCAGGGACCCGGGAGCTCTGGTTAGTGAGAACCCTGATAGGGGTGTCCAAATCACAAAGCCCTCATTGGAACGTGGTGGATATAGGGGTGTTGGAAATGATTGACAGCATGCATAGTCATTGCTATCAGGCCCTCTTTGAATTGTGATGGAGGTGTTGCCTACCCATTAAAAATATTCCATTGAAATAACATGGACCTATAGCCACTTTGCTCTTTTTGGCTATTATGCCCCTTTTGAATCTTATTTGCAGCCTTGACTTCATGTCCTGAGTAGAACTTACAGCACCAGTTCGTAAGTTCTTCATGGCTTTTTGTTCTTTTAATTCCTAAATTAACATGCTGCCTTGTGCATATCACACAATCATTTCATCAGTGGAGTTTATTGGCTCAGCTGACACCCATCTTCTGTATGTAGTATCATACTGTACACAAAGAGGGAGATTCTTAAACCCATGGTGACGTCAGGGCCTTGATGCATGGAAATCACAACTCACATAACTCACCGTCACCCTACATCCTGAATTGCTGTAGGTCCTGCTGTACCTTTTCAATAGTGAACTTAAGATTACAAGAACCCAGCTACAAAGTAATGACATCACTTAAATTGTTGCCATGAACATTGCCATGGGCATTTGACAACATGGTGTTCAAATTGTTATTTTGCCTTGTGCTCGAAAGGGCATAGGCACAAATGATGTCATGATGCCATGACGAGGATGAGATCCTCGTCATGAAATCTAAAGTTCCCTAATGTTGTGATAAGTAATATTTAGGCTCACACTCAGGGATCAGTCACTGTAAGTGACAGTACTTTATGGAAGCATTACATTTGATAACTTTGCATAGCATTGGCACCTTTAAATAAAGAAACACTGCTGATTTACATAATTTGCTAGTTTGCTCCCTAAATTTGCAGTCAGAAAGCTCTACTGCAAGAATATGTAACTTCTGTCTGGTCATATCAGGTCGAATTTTGTCCCCATGTAAAGATATTTATACAGTATGTAGATTTCAAACTCCCATCCCCACACTGTACTGTAGACATGCTCATGTCTGAAAAAACACCCTTAGAACAATCTCGTCAGGAATTTTTCTCAGTACTAATTATACAGTATGCCCATTTAAGCATTTGAAAATGACCATGCAGGTTGACATTTGATAGCACTTTATCTCAGAATGAGCTGAAAGGGGATGTAGCCATTCAGTGCACTTTAAGTAATTTCATCCCCTTTTTGCCAGCACTTATTTCAAGATTTGTTGTAAGTTATTTGAACCCCAAAGTTGTTTGACTTCTATTGTACCAGAATGGTAATCAAATCTGCTGCTCATTGAAGCAGCTAATAGGAGTAATGAACCAGTGGTCGGGTACTATAATTTGGAACCGCAGGTTTTCCCTAAAAACTGTGGTAGCCATGACGGATCTCCTTAAAGGCTAATATCCCGTAATGTGGGCCGGCGTGCACACATTTTTAGAAGGCGTTCTAGGTGCACACAATATATCTCTCCATGGGGTAATTTAAGCTTACTTCTGTGTATTTGGAAAACAAACAAACTAGTTGATTTTTCATTGCAACATCATGAAAATGTGGGTGTGAGGTAAGAAAATGTTGAGCAAAAGACTTGAGTTACAGTAGGCATTTGCCCAAAGGAGTGCTGGACATTAGTATAGTCAAGGGTGGTAAGCTGTATGGTACAGTACCTTCACAGGTTTTGGTCTTCATCATGGGTTTTTAACCTTCATTACTGTACATGTATAGGTCACATTTAGTACAGTTATTTTCTTCTCCTTACTTTTTTGCCAGCTGTTAAAATGTCTTTGTCAGATTGTAAAAGAAGATTGTACCATTTGGTGAGTACAACTTTCATGTTCATTTATTGTGTGCCATACAGTAATTTCAAACTAATGTGATAGGTATTTCAAATATCTACAAAAGTGCAGTATGCTAAATTTGATCTGCAAGTATACCTACAGTACATCTCTACCAATGACACAGTATTATCCTGTAAGCATAGGTTCCACACTTAAGGCCTACTGTAAATGGTATGATGGTGTGTACTGTAGTAACTCCTCATTGAGGCATAAACTGAGGGGCAAATTTAGTGCTGATCACTCACGTTGGGTCATTTTGGAAGCCAACAGGTAATTTTTTTTTTCCATCCTCTAGTTGTACTGTACTGTATCATACAAAGTGTTATTCCAAAACATGGAAAGTCTATCAAATGCCAATTTTCAATAAATTTCACTCACAGAGCAGTTCTGTTGCTTCTTTAAGGTTTTCACTCAAGGAACACTTACTGTACACCAGATCTGCATGCCAACTCTCCCAGTTATACTCTAAAATATTTACACAAACATTTAGAGCAGAGGTTTCTGCAAGGTGATTAACCCAGTCAAACACCCAGATGCATTAATGTGCAGGATAACATGGGGGTTCCTTCCCACCCGACTTCCCTACCCAAGAGTTG
Organism: Holothuria scabra; assembly: GCA_037179385.1. Lineage (NCBI taxonomy): Eukaryota > Metazoa > Echinodermata > Holothuroidea > Aspidochirotida > Holothuriidae > Holothuria > Holothuria scabra. The sequence goes on from CM074191.1 coordinate 36,415,927, forward strand.
AGAACCGGTGCTGCCTCAATACTGGTTCTGTGTGTTTTACAATACCTGTACCAATATTTTCACGGTACCACCCAACCCTACCTGCAACCATAACATGCTTACTGTAAAAGAAGACTCAATGCACTACGTTGTTAGTGAGAAATGATTTAAAATGCAAAATTGGCATTTGTGGTACATGTAGTTACATTTTGAGTTAAAGAGTTATTTAGAAATGGTTTGTTACTAATGAATCATTTCATGAAAAACTTTTCATGATTTTCATAACTTCTTCCATTATTTCAACAGAGCCATCATCTTAGGATGAAGGATTTGACACCTTGGCCTGTCTCAAGTCTACACAGTACCTCTATATCTCACAATGGAACACTAAAGTATCAAGATTCTCTTCCTCGTTTTCCTGTCCCAAATTTGCAACAAACTTTACAGAAATATATTCGCCAGTATGAGCCACATGTAACCAACGAAGAGTGTGAACGAGTGAAGAAGGTACAGTACTGTACATACAGTACCAGGGGCAAATTTAGTTTGGGAAGCAACTGGTACCCCTCAAAACTTCCCAAGAGTTTTTGTACTGTATATGATGTCATGGACAATACCTTAGGCACACTTTTCATTTTCTAGGGACAGTAATTTTATTCAATGTGTCTTGATTCTCAGTGAGTGGTTTGCTCTTCAATTGAGTTCATTATGTAGAGTGAGTCATGTAGATGGGAATGAGACTTCATGGTCACTTTTGGTTATGATATGACCTAAAGTGAGCGGGTTTTATTTTGACATTTATGTATTTTATTGTTCTGTAAAAGGATACTCGAGAAAGTCAAATTTGTTTACAGTATACTTGCTCATCACACAACGGCCGCATTGTACCTGTAGTGTACCTCGTACATGTACAGTGTCACTAAACGATAACAAGCTAAAGAGCATGTGGCACACACACTGTACTGTACTGTCTTCGTATCTCACAACTGTAGTTCGCTGCCAGAGAACAGCTACCTGTATGACAATGAATTCTGTACGCATCTAGGCCTAACGTTAGGTTTAATCTTTGAATATGAAGTAAGCTCTCTTGTTTTATTTCTCTCTTTGAAGCAGTTACATTAGGCTTAACTGAGGCTTGCCAAACACTAGGTGTATCTTATGAAGTAATAAGAACGTATCCTCTATGCACAGAACCATAGCAGGCAGCCATCTTGCTATAATCACACGTATGGTAGCGACAATCTACGCATAGGACGTTAGTGCAGTCTGGTCTGTCAGTGTATATATTGGAAGTCTGAGTTATACATAGCTTTTATTGGGTCTAGCAGAAGCTGACATCTTGCTACATCATTTTGGTTCGAACGGTGGCAACCAATTTGCCAATGATCTTCTGTGTTTATATAGGAAGTCCAGGGGCATAGCATATGCCCAAAGGCCCACCTCTGCTTGTGTGTATATTGTCGTTCTCAGGATGACGGTCATTCTCAGAATCAGCATAGGGGTTAAGACTGTTCTTTTTGTCTGCACTTAGGGTTACCATGCATAGGCCAGTTTATTTTCTCACAAGGAGGACATGCATCACCACCCTAGTGAAGGGTCTAAGAGGAGGGGAGGGGTGGGAAGTTTAGAAATTTTGTTGGTTTTCAATGGTGTCTAGATGCAAATGGTGCAATATTTGTTGCTTTTAATTGAGTTTCTTCTAACTTGATTGAAGCAAAAAAGCAACCAACACGGTACTGCTCTAGTTGTTTATATTCAGGCATATTATATATCGGCCAACAAAGGTGCAAGGACGCTACTGTATTCTAAGCTTTAGTACGTACCAAAATATGTTGGCACAGAAACAATCATGGACAATTTTTTAATTCATGTAGTTAATGGGTCATTTTGCCTTCTTGTGTATCCAATTGTTAGAAATTATGTCAATTTTTAAAAGTATGTCGTTTCATATCTTCCGAACAAATAGCAACACTGCATCAGTGCATCTGTTGGGTGATATCAAAGGTGTAAACCATAGGTGATGCATTCATAGCAGTAGTGCAGGAGCAGACCAATACAATTTTTACCTATCAAGGACAATTGGACAATTGCTAAATTTCAGCCCTGGTATGGACTGCCAGTCATCCTCAAATGGTACAGCTGTAGGCTATTTTGTTTTGGGCTTTATTTTTGGACAACCAAAAACTGAATTTCAAACAACCTCATTTTTGGCTTAACAATTTTGGTTTGACAGCTCAAAGCAATTTATGGAAGCTACTAATATTCTACAGTGTGATCTATTTGACATTACTGTATACTTTTCTTAAGGTTTCTGTAAAATTTTTTTCATTTTATCTTTCAAGGTTGTAGAAAAGTTTGGTAGACAAGGTGGTATAGGAGAACAGTTGCAAGGAAGGTTATTACAAAGGAAGGAACAGACAGAGAATTGGGTGAGTCATCATTTACTCCCTGAATTTCCCAGGATGCACTATGAATGGAGTATGTGGTCGAGTTAAATCTGTAGAACATCCAGCTCTCACTTGTAGCTCCCAGGGTTTGATTCTTAGGCTGGGTCATACTATAGTCTTTAAAAACAGAACCTACTGCCATTGTGTGTGTTTAAAAATCAATGGAGCAGGGATGTAGTGCCCCGTAACTGAAGAAAAAAGTGAGCACTAGATTAAACTACTGTACTGTTGAAGGTTATACAGTAATTTGAGGCATAGGACTGTGTCTAATCTTACCTTACCCAGGATAAGATTGCAGACTTTTAAAATGTAAGCTTGATAACTTCAGTTACAGAATGTGAATGGTTCTCTTCAAGTTAATCGGTCACATAGGCCTAATCAATTGTGCAATCAAGCTGTTAGTCATGGTGTATTTCAGAATATGAACACCTAGAACACAAACAGAATTTACTATTAGTCTTCAGACAGGCCATGTTTCTGCCACATTTTATTGAGCATGATATGGCAAGCTTGCTTTCAACTGACCAAGCCTTGGTAGTTTGGTAGACCTGTGACTGGGTTTTGTCATTTTGCATCACATATAGCCATATAGTTAGTGATGTTTTCAACTTGTTTGCTGTTTACTACTGGTGACATAGAGTACCAGACAAGTTTGTGTTCACCTGCATTAGGTGTAATGTAAATTCCATGTATGCATTGAAAAGTAATTACTGCCATATACAGTATGATGGGTAGAGACACATTAATTATTAGCTTAATGGCTCCAAGTTTACAATGTGGAAAGGCTAGATTTTTGAAATATATTACTAGTCATGCGTTTTGCTTCAAATGTCAAAATACTGCCTGTTCAGTACAGTGCTTCCAAGTCCTTAAAATCACTTGCAGCCAAAGGGTTTACCTCAGACTTTGATACATTAACCCTCCAAAATTCATTTTGTTATACAGCAGTTGGTTACATCGTAATGGTATACTTAAAAATTTATCAATCTGTAATTAACTGAACCTTAGTTCAAAGTGTGTGCAGCATTCAATGTCATGCCAGAAAAAACTCCTGAGGATCATCAGACTTGTCAGTTCTCCAGCTGTACATATCAACTTACTGCATGGTACCTTTTATTGTAGACGTGCATTTATCTGTAAAGGTCTTTACACTATAATTTTAGAAAGCTGTACAGCAATTCCCTTTCCAAGGAATTCTGCAGTGACCAGGGTTCTTACAGTCACGGAAATCTTAGAAGAGCCATGAAAATGTGGAAAAAAAATTTAAGGTCTGGAAAATTTTTGAAAGTTTAGGGAAATTTTGAAACATGAAAATTTCTTAAAGTTTATTGTCATTAGTAATATTTAAATTGATGGTCACCTCCAATTTTGTACATTATTTTATGGAAGAATTCAAAAAGGACATGGTAATTCTTTATTTGTTTGTGGTAAATGAAAAGCCATGAAAGGTAATTTCCCAAAATGTTGGGAAACCCATAGTGTCTCCCTTGGTCTGTATTGAAGGTTGAGCATACAGGAAGGACTGATATTGAGATACTGTAGGCTTGTATATTGTGAATTTCAAAGGTCAAGAGCAGTCGCCCAAAAATTATTTTGAAGCAACAGCTAAATATCCCAAGTTTTGTCAATTTTTTTTTCAGATATCTTACATCATATTTAATGTTGCATATCCAAAGTAAACCTAACAATTTCTCTCTGTAAATTTCACATTTGAAGAGAAAAAATGTTGTTACATGACTCTCAAGAGCCAATCTACTACAATACTGTAGAAGACGAGAAAATTCATCTGCAAGTGAAAAAGGAGCTTGAAAAGTGGCATTTATATCAACTGAATGGTCTTAAGCAATCCACATAAGGTCTAGTACTGTAGTTTATTCACAATGACAGCGCCATAACAGAAAAATTTGGGCTGGGGGTGGGGGTGGGGTGGGGGCAAACAAAAAAACATGCAAAGGGAAACCAAATGTAAGGCACACACAGTGAGGTAGAGGCCCAGGAGCAAAGCCCCTTGGAGGGTCCAGGGGAGAAAAGCCTCTGGAAGCTCTGAGGTTGCAACAGACAGTAAAGTACTGTATCTCTGTTTAAAAATTAAGTCTCAGAAGAGGTTTTTTCTGATTTGCCTAATTCCTAACTGACCTAACTGACTTGGGTTGGTGGGTAGGAGGGGGGGGGCAGCTGCAACTAGGGCAAAGAGGGGGAAAATGTTCACTTATTCCCCCATAGCTCTGCTACTTATTGTGCAGGGTACTGTATTTGGTGTGTGAAAATAATGGAACAATTATGGAAGTATGAGCATTTTATCATCACAATGCTATGGCCCTATACTGTAGCTTGTAATCCTCATAGAATGTATACAGTTGCTCTGAGATGACTATATTTTTGGCATGTTACTTCTTATGTAAAGGTATGTATTTTATGATCATTATATTTCAAGTTGGGAGTTATAAGTAGTACTGTAGTCTTGACACATTCCTTGCAAAAATCTTATTATGATAGCTTTCAGATTGGTGGAGAGAGCACTATCTTGAAATGCGAGAACCAAATGTTTTGACAACAGCACCAGTTTCTCTGGTATACCCACAAGACATATCTGGGATAGACCAACAATTACAGTATGCATCAAAACTACTGGCTGCAGTTGTCAGTATGGCTTCATCATTAGCCAGGTAAAAATGTCTTCACCTGTTAGAGTGCATGTTTGTGTATCAGTATGTTCAATAATATGGTACAAATCCCATCTTCAAAGAGCTCATGCAACTTTAATAAAAGTTGAGAATGTCAAATTTGCGGGGAAACAAATGTTGGGGTGGAAGTAGAAATGTCAGAATGTGATCATGAGATGAGATCTTACTCATGTATTCTTAATCAATCATTACCTGTAGATGGTGCTTTCTGTTGTATTTGTTACCAATCATGGGATACCATCCTTTTATATGTTTTTTAAATGACAACTTTCAAAGTGGAACCATCTTGCTAACTGCTCAGTAAATGAGCAGTGGAGCAGGGAAAACCAACCAGTGAGCCTTAACTGGAAAAAAGGCTGTAACCAGCTCATCTTGAACCAGTCGGTTGGAAACTGAGCTGTAAATCCTGTTCTTAAGCAAAGCCGATGCATTTTCTTTCCTCTTTTGTTTTTATTGCATTTTAAACTATTCCAGTGCAAAACTTACAAATTTTAACCGGACCAGCTTTAGATTAAACTCATTCTCCTTTTTTACTGTAGGTCATGTTTCAAATGGCTTATGAAAGTCGTAATGGCTTATGAAAATCATAATGAAAATATAATCAGCAACAAATGTACATGAAAATGTTAGTAGTGACTCATTGTAATGTAAAATGAAAGGTGTCAAGATAAGCTTAGTACAAACCACTCAAACAATACATTACAACAAAACAAGGTCATAATTTAGATTGCATTCAAACATTTCCAGGATATGTTTTGTATTTTGTTTTCTATTTTTACAGTATAATAATAATCCAATTTGATATTGCTTTTAATCCTTTTTTTGCAGACATGAATTCCCTCCATTAAAGGTAATGGGAATCCCCATGTCCATGGATCAACACTACAACAGCATGTGCAGTTGCAGAATTCCACGATATCAGAAGGATACATTTTGTTGTTATCCAATTGATGCAGCTGATACACCAAGGCATGTGATCATAATGAGAAATAACCATGTACGTTGTGTATTGAGTGCATTAGATACTACACCTGAACTGGCCTTTTGAAAGAACCAAATTTGACTTAAATTTTGGGGTTGGTTAGCCATTGGAAATTTAAGTCATAGATAAAAACTAGGCCACGTAGGCTTTTCCCACATTTGTGGTCAAATAGTTACAGCATCTAACTTGTAATAGTGAGGTCTAGATTCCATGTCCTGGCTCAATCATTCTGAAGACTCATAATGTAGAACCTACTGCTATTGTGCTTTGTGCTCATCACAAGCAATGGTGTAGGGAAAACAAGCTGCTGAACCTCAATTGGGAAAAACATCGTGGGCACCTGGACTTCAATCAATTGGTTAAAACTGAGTCATAAAACCTCATCACGCTAACTGACTCACATTAATGTTTGCTTTGTGTAGTGCAACACAGGCCTTTTGAAATAAACTAAACAGTGACCTAAATTTTTTAGTTCTTTAGCCACAGGAAATGAAGTTTTAATTCACATTACAGTATGCTTCATAGGCTTCTTCCAAATTCATGGTTGCTTTATGCAACTGCCCTTTAATGTTGTTGAGACATAAAACCCTACACTAAGGCTTAATAGAGGCTTTGCAATTACGTCACGGAACCGCCATGCTGGAGGACATTCATGCCAAATACACATGGCTTTGTGCCAAACGCACCACACAGAGTGCATTACGGTATGGGGTGTGTTCACATTCAACGAGCAAGCTTGGTTTACTACATAGTTTCATGTACCATGACATGGCCACCGGAGAGTATTATGACGTCATGTGAAAAGTCTCTATACTGTAGTACTGTCTATAAGAATATGAAATAAACCGGCATGATCCTGTGAGGTAAGTTAAAGATTAGCTATGAAAATACAGTACTAGTAAATTTTAAACCAGTGCTCATTGATAAAGTTGAAGGGGAACAATAATTTCTTCAAGGGTTAATCACATTTTTAGACAGAGAGTGATAACTTTTTGTTCTAGCACCTCATTTTTCTTTTGGAATTGCTTGTTTGTGAAAATACAGAAATTTTGAAGAGGTCTTCTAGGTTGGAAGAAAACATTAACTTTGTGTTACAGTTGAATGCAAATATTTGAATTTTTGTGGGGAAAAAGAATTCCACACAGATGCAATACTGGGCAGCTTCCATTAGGTTGACTGTAGACATTCGTAATATTATACCATGATCACATATCACTTTTTGTTAGTTTTATAAAGTTAGTGTAAAAATGTGTTGCAGAATTGAATTTGTGAAAAAGTACTTAAAACAAGCTCTGATAGCTGCTTTAGTGAAGAATGAATATACTGTATCATGAGAGGTATGAAGTATATCTTGGTTAGTTTACATAATCATGTATGGCTATTAAGGGGTAGTCCAAGAAATCAATGATCAAAGCTACTGTAATCCAAGATCTGTTTTACTGTCTAACCAGTGTTTTAATGTAGAACTGTACCTTTTCCCACACACGTAACCATACTCAAGTAAAAGATTACGTACTTGTACCTGTACTTATACTGTATCTTGGTTCCCATGACTGTACTTATAGTGTAGTAATTAAAGTACCCTAAATCATGGCTAATTTTACTTTGGACTTGTACCCATACTCACAACCAGACACCCTTCCCCATACTCATGACCTTGTGCCCATACCAGCACCTGCACCCATACTCCTGACCTGGTACCTGTATCTGTACTCATCATGGTTCCATTATTCTCTCAATACAACACTGAATCTGCTTGCAGTATTTAACTTTTGTCAAATGTGATTATATTAGTTTTTGTGTATTACAATTAAATATTTTGCAACCTTTCTTTCAGTTTTTCAAGTTTAATGTGATTGGAAACCACAAAACACCTTTGTTAAGTCCAGCCATGATCTACAAACAGTTACAACGTATTGTTGAAGCTTCCAGAGTTCCTGGGCCAGCAGTTGGTCTTCTGACTTCTGAACGAAGAGATACATGGGCAGGTGTTTATGCTAAGATGATGCAAAGTAAGTTGTATTTTATTTTTTAACCCTCATCTGAGATTTTGAATTGATCTCTACAGATGAGTCAGCATGCTATATTGTATGCTTGTCAAAAGGTATGGCTTTAGTACAGTACTTGCAATTTGAATAAGCTCATTTTGAATGAAAAGGACTTTTAGAACATTACACAACATCTTCTGGTGCACAGTATGTATGTTAGTTCATTTCATTTTTATAGCTGTGTAACTATTAATGGGAGCACTTTACACAGAGTCAAAGTGTTAATTATTCTCATATGCTGCCCTCAAACTTAATTGTATGTCCGCTGAACTTCATTAAAGGCAGTTGTCATTTCAAACATTTATAACTGTTAGTGGTCTATGTCACATGTTACTAACATTACATGAAATACCCCTTACTACTAAAACTGTCTACCACTATAAAACCTGACTTTTGGGTTGAAAGTTGGGTTTTTAATTGATGTGAATACCCAAAGTTTATAGCCACTCCAATGCTTTTTGGATTCCATGATGTTTTTATTGATTATTATGGTTGGAATGGCTACTGTATAAACTGTAGGGAAAAACATCAAGTAAAAACCCAACATACTGTAACTGCCCAAAAACAAAAGTTGGGTTTTAGACTGTTTCGTGGTAAGCAGTTTTAGTAAGGGCTATTTCACATAATGAACATGCTACACTGACTCGAGGCTCATGTATTTGGTACCCTCTGAACTCCTTTGAGGATACTGTAATTATCAGCTTACAAAGATATCACTGTTTGTGGGGTATATCAAATGTTTGCTGCCCTGAGGCTCATGTGCTCAGTATCCTCTGAACTCTTTTGAGGATACAGTAGTTATCAGCTTACACAGCATTATTCTTTGTGAGGTTAAAAATTAAGTTCATACAGATGCATATTTGCTTTTCAATAATTTCCAGCCAGGTTTGACTTTTCCTCATTATTGATATTTCTTTGGCATATTCCTGCATGTTATGTAATTTACTTGTGTTTCCGTTTGCTCATTTGTTTTGAACTTGTTTTTATCTTCATTGTAAATTGTTCAGGTAAAGTCAATGCATGCTCTTTGCATGGTATTCAAAGTAGTTTGGTTGTACTCTGTTTGGATGAAACAACAAAATTTACAAATGAAGAAGAGCAGAACCAGTATGCAGCCCGTTTAGGACTCTGTGGTGGGGGATCTCTACAAAACTCAGGAAATAGATGGTTTGATAAAACTTTTAAGGTATTTATCTTCCTCATAATATAAAATTTTGGGTAAAGGTGCCAAGTTTGGTGTGCTAAAAATTTGAGTTCTTCTAATGGGACATTGAACTGAAACTAGCTGAGCCTGTGCTGTAAGTAACACATAGGGGCATGTACCTTTGTGAACATTTCCGTGCCATTCCTGTGTTGGAGTTTAAACAATGCAAATCAATAACCTACTTCTACCAACACGTATCTAAGTTGGGTAATCTACATGCATCTCAAGATTATTTCGCACTTCATACCGGTCAAATTTACATTTGGATTCAAAAAGGCTGTCTGAGAGGATGTCGTCATGGCTGGAAGTTTCCAATCTGGGTTGAGAATATCTTTGGTGCACTTTAAAAGTGACATTCAGATTTGCAGAATTTGCTGAAATTGAACACAAAATTTATAAGAGAAGCCAAAACTGCTGTCCATTTCTGGAAACAGTTTGACAGTGCTCTTTCCATTTTTGCATGTATTCTTTTTTTATTTTCTGTTCATTTAAGTATGCATAATTTTTGCACAGGGTAGTTGCATTGGGATTGTCTGGGTGGTAGTTAGGCATGACCACTTATAGATTATGCTTGAAACATTAAGACTGGTGTGTACAGAATTTTGTTACACACATATTTGGCTGCTCAGGCTGCAACCAGACTAACCCTGAATAACCACTCAGTCTCAGCAGCTTGTGTCATTTCTGAGCACAGCTAGAATTTGGGTTGGGTGCACAGGTACAGTAAGTTTCTGCAAAAGGACTCTTGTATGGATAGTGCTGGGCATGGTGGCCACTTCAGAAAGAGAGCTGATAATTAACTTCCTCTTACAACACTTTCAATGAGGAGTTTGGTGTCACATTGAAATTAGGGGAATTGTAGGTTTCTATGAATCTTTCAAATGGATGTTAAAACCAGATGTATCTTACATAAGTGAAGAGTAATATTTGTCCATTAGAGGGGTATGTTTTTGACCTGAAAAATTCTGATTCACTCTGTCCCACTCTTTCCTATATAAAAGGTCCTAATCAAAACTAAAGAAAATTAGCTACTAATTTACAGATCTTGGTATATTATCAATGGAATTTATGGAATTTTGAAACCAGGTGATTTTATTCATGAAAATCAGGACCATAATGTTTTGGACAGTCATGCTTTTCACATTCATATTATTCATTATGTTATTGGGTCTGGACTGTAGTGGAGTTGTTTTATGATATTGGTAAATCAACCACAAATGTTCAAAAAGCCTGTATGTGTAGCTTTTAAATTACCATTCAACTTCACATTGAGTAGCACGAACCCTCGGTATCAAATTTGGTGATGTATGCATTAGTTGAAGAGAAAATCTAACTGATTTTGAGGGGAATGATGAATATCAATTCAACAGTAAAGATCTAGTAATATTGAAACCACATGTGTGGAAGGATCTCAATTTGCTATTGACATTATTTTACTCTCCAGTAAAGTTCATGGGTTGTTTTACTTAGGTGAGAATCCCAAAAGAGTTTAATACTCAGACCAAATTTTTCAGTATGCCATGGTTCTTCCTGCTTAGTTGCATTTTGTTTTAGAGAATATATCATCTAAAAATGACTTTCAAGGGTAAAAAACTGTGACATATTTTCTTTTGTCTTTTTCTTTTACACCAGCTTTCGGTTGGCACAAATGGAGAAGTCAGTCTTTATGGTGATCATTCTTTAGCTGATGGTGTACTTGCACAAACACTTCTTCAAACAGTTTCTGAGTACATGTAAGTTTAATGTATTGATAAAGTAAGCCAATGTTGCAATTGTATAAATTTACACAGTGGGTATATTAATTTTGAGGTAGAAAAGGTGAGCAATTATCCTGGTGAGATCTGTCCATCTGTCTGCATGCCAGCATGTCTGCCTGTCTGCCAAGCCAATTGAGCCAATGATGATACTCAATTGCATATTACATGTGGTCCTTTTAATTGCCAATCTGCAGTTCCTAAAGTTGAAACTTTCATTAATGACATTATATCCTGGAATGCTTCTAACAGGTTGCACTAAATGACTCTAAAACTAATGTTCTTCACTTCCACTCTGGATTTATGAAGCAAGTAGACCCTCTAGCCATAAAAAAATAGTCAGTATTCAATTGAAATTTCCCTCATTGCAAAGAACACTAGCATGTACTTTTGAGTTTAGATTGCCACATTTCATCATGTTTGCAAAACTGCTTTTATTTCAATTGAAAAGATACTGTAAGGCAGATTTGTCACTTCCTTGATGCTGGCACTACTGCCCTTGGCATTTATGACTTTGTTGCCTCCAGACTCAATTCTTGCAACTTTCTTCTTTATGGAGTACTGGATAGAGCTCTTTCAATATTACATCATGTTCAGAATACAGCAGCTTGCTTGTGTTCCTTGTTCTGATGATATTTTAGGTTTGCACTGGCTTCCCATTAAGTGGCGAATTGACTTTTAAGATTCTCTTCCTTACATTCAAAGCTATTGTGGCTAACTGCAAATATGTTTATCTCAACTACACTCATCCATGTACTCCAACCAGAACACTGAGATTGTGCAATGTTTTTTTTTTTCACTATTGCAGCCAATGTTAATTCTACTCATTTTGGTCACCAATCCTTTTGTCATGTCTCTGCCAGTTTATGGAACAGCCTATCCTCAAGCTCCATATTGGGCGAGCTGAATATATTAGCAGTTTAAAATCTCATCTTAAAACCCATTTTTGTTTAGAACTTTTACATCTAATTTTGTTCTTCTCTCCTTCTTATTTATATATGTTTTTCTTTTCAGTGCTTAAATGCACTGAGAAGAAAAACATATACAAATTTATATGATTAATATTCATTTATAGTTGAACATTCAGGTAATGTTGGGCTCGCAAGAGGTCATAATTATGACAAAATTTATGGCAAAGGATTGCCATGGAAGAACTTTATGTGTATTCCTGTTGTTTTTCTTTCGCCATGGTACCAATAGTTGGTAGGCCTTCAATCTGGGTCACCCATCTAGTCATTTACGGTCAAGGAACTGACTTCTATCATTCATATAAATTGAAAAATTGTCTTTATTTGGCCATAACCAACTGACTAGGCAAGTATGATTTAGTAGTTGGCTGTGACCACTTACACCTATCTGTAGCACTTAAGTGCAATGGGTCTCAAGTTCTCAATTTACAGTACAGCATCTAAATGCAGTCAATTCTGATGTGTGTATGTCTGCTGCATAAATGAAGTCCTCAGACTGTTGGCTTTACATCTTTAATGAAAGTGAGAGTATGGAAATAGCTGTGAAGTTACAGTATTCCATTCTTAAAACTCTTTTTAAAATCATTTCTTTCTTGAATCTTCTGTAAACCAATACTGATCAATAAGAAAACCAAGAATACAAAACAATTTTGAAATCTTCTTGAAAGTTTTTAAAGGAATTGTCCAAAACCGAATTTATGTTTGTTACATTAATGAGAAACATACTCTCAGCATTCTGGTGAAGGTTTCATTCCTTTCCCATGTTCAACTGAAGTTTACACATTTTCTGTAAGAAATGAACTTGAAGCAAGCATGTGATATTATGAATTCGTGTTGTTGGCCTAAGGCTTTGTTTTTCTCCATTTTTCATCGGATAATAGACCTTGAATTGTTTAGGGATGTAAGAGTATCTTGTCCCAGAGTGTATAATGTTTTTAAAATCCCATTTCTCAGGATGCACCTATAGTATCAATAGACCAAAGTTTAGTTGCATAAAATTGGTGGTAAATTATAAATGAAAACAAAACATTGGCCAACATTGCAAATCCATGACATTACACCTGCTTGCCTCAAGTTCATTGGCTTGACTTGAACCAATTGGTTGGGAACTGGACCATAAAACTCCATCTTTTACCTAACCTTCAAGTTCTTTCTAAGTAGAAAATTTACCTCCTTCAATTGCCAGTATCTCAAGAACCAAAGATGGAAAATGAATAAAAATTTCACCAGAATGCTTAGAACATGTCGCTCTTTAACATACTGTATTAAAAATACATTTGGATTTGGACTATATTCTTTTAAAGTGTATCACTCATTAATGAGATATGTGGTACCAGAAGATACTTGTGGAATATAATTCAATGCCATGTAATGTAAACATGGAGCTATTTTGAGTGCAGTATTTTGTAATAATATGTATTGATCATTTCATGCTGGGAAACATATTTGGAAGTTCAATTACTAAATGTTTTTTTTTTTTATTTTAATTTGTTATCCTATTTTACAGAAAGGAGCTCGATGACTTAAAAGTGGAATCAGATACCTCAGATCTTGCACATCCAGAAAAACTGGAATTTGTTCTGACTCCTGAAATCTTGGAAGCAATAAATGTAGCTGGAAAACACCTTGATGAGTATGTTCAACTAAAGTACCTACAATACAGCATGCTATTAAATTTCCTCTATGTCATGTGTGAGGTCATGCATTGAAATGTGAAATAAAAACCTTTTGTGCAACTTTCTTGACTTTTGTTTGTAATTATTTTCTTTCAGTAAATTGTTCCACTGTGGATCATTGTATGTTGCAAAGTTAGAAAGAAACATAATCTATCAACTATTTGTAAAAGTGGATCCAGTTAGCCTCCAATTATGTAAATACAAGAAATTTCATCATGTTCCCTACCTTGTTTTAAATTGAGTGATAGCCAAGATTATATGTGCAAATTATAGCCTAGTGCCTTGTTTTTTCTCCTGAACTTTATGACATTCAAATTTAGGCCAATAATTTAAGTAGTGAGGGATCATTATTTTGTAGGACCTAAAATCATGAACATCAGCTGACCAGCTCATTTTCATATTTTTATGTGCCGGGGCACAGAGCAGACTGCATGCATGACATACATTTTAGTATTCAATATTTCTTACTGTAGTTTCAAAACAGGACAGGATTTTGGTTAAATAGCACCTAGCTCTGTCCAAAGGAAGGTTTGAAGCCAATATGAAGGTTGGAATACCCTGTGGTTTGATAAAAATATGTTTAACATATTTAGATTTGAGTGAACCATTTTCTGTACATGTATATTTTCCTGTTATAGATATTTTGCTGGGATTTTTAGTTTGTAGTAGGATAGCAGTATATGACCTCACCCCAATCTGGGAGTTTGTTTTTTTCAACCAGTCTCAGTCTTTGCGCCATGTTCTTGAAGTTATTTTAAACTTGCTGTGTGTTCCTTACTATCTGATGTTTCATCCTTTTCCCTTGTTCATTTATAAGTGTAGAGCCTTTTCTCTTTTTCAAACAGATTGCTGAATCGTTTTCAAATTCAACTCAAGTCATTCACATCTTTTGGGAAGAAACAACTCAGACATCTTAACATGAAACCAGATGGTTTCATACAAATAGCAATACAAATGACATTCTGGAGGTGAGCCATGTTTTGTCTTGACACCCTTGCTTTAAATTTTTCGAAACTTGGTACAGTCACCAACTTTGTAGACTACTAGGGACACAAGTTATGAAAGAATAATGTAAATCATGGTCACTCCAGTATAGTAATATTGTACAGGTAGTCCTCCCCATCAAATTGTCATAGTTTACAAAACCCTTTCAAAGACATGAAGATTCCTTTTTTTTTTTGGGGGGGGGGGGGCTGTTTTTGTGCTTTTTTTTTCTTTGTTTTTTTCTTTGTCTTCCTCAAGCCAAGAGCTATCTTACTTGCAGTTAAATTTAAATCAAACAATAAAGGGTAGTCATACAGTTACAGACTCTTATAGTGTCAAATATGGATAAATGCTGTATTATCATGAAGTAATGAACTGGTGTTGCTGTCTACTATTTTGAAATAGGATAAAATTTGATTTTGTGATTTTGTGAATGTTTACAAGAATTTTCCTTGAGCTTCCAGGGTTTATTGTTATTATAAATCCAAAGTTAACAACTGAACAATTAGAATCAAACTTTCTACAGTCAGAAGGTAAAGAAAAAAAAATAAATGCAAATGAGGGAAAACTTAGTTGGAGGAATTTTATTGTGCAAAATAGGAAACAAATTTTATTTGCCTGTCCCTGGTATGTTTGACTAGGGTGGTGAATTAAATATGTCAAGGTACAAGTATTGGTTGAGCTAAGATTTTGTGGAGGTTTAATGTTTAGAAAATAAATAGTCTTATATGGGAGGTACCAGGGCAGATCAGGTATAATGTTGTCCAATGTGCAATTGAAATAGAGCTGTTTTCATCAAATTTAATTTATTATCTGTTTAACTGAAGTTTTATCATTTTGACCAAATGTATGAATATCTTTGGAATGTCTTTTGCCAGTGATTTTGATATCAAAATGAAGTACCCACAGAGGTCTCTCCAGCAGTACCAAACACTCAATATGGTCCATAGTTCACGTAATACCTGATCTGCTATGGTGGGTCACATTTAATTGCATGGAATGCTTGCAAGCTTAAAAAAAAGAAAGCCGTAGTAGCAAAATTGGCTAGCTGAGGAGCAGCTGAGGACCCACATGATGTGTACTGCCATGCAAAAAGAAAAAAAAAAGCAGTCATCAGCTGCTTCTCAGCTAGCCATATGTACTACAGTAGTTTCTTTGCTCAGGAAAAGGGAGGAACTAATGAAGTCAGTCAAAGTATACGTGTGGCTTCCCAGTTGTGGTGTTATTCGAAGCCGGGTAAAAAGAGTGGGGCTAATTGGACATCAGTGAAAGCACTCTGTAGTCCAAAATCTTTAAATCCTTTGCACATTACCCAAACTGGGGAGAATGTTAGCTAAGGAATTCAGTTTGCACACCTGAGTACGTAGATCAAAGGTGTAACTTGTATCTGAGATGGTTACATTATCTGAGTCCCCAAGTGATCTATGTTTTTATCCTGTTCACACTTGATGAAAAGCAGTCAGCATGTATATCACTGGCCTGTTATCAAACCCCAAATCTTATGTAATTTTTTTGTATATTTTGATATATCTGGTACTGTCAATCAGTTAATTAGATGCAAAACCTCACTTTATCAAGTGTGTATATACTATACTTCGTTCTATTTTCTCCCCGAGGCTATAAAATGTAATGAGAAGGAAATGTGTTCCAAAAAGTATTAAGGTGGAAAGTTTTTCATTAAAGTATAATTTAATAGTGCAAAGAAAATATGTGGTTTTCATAGGAAACAGTCCCATGGAATAAGTGTCATCATTGATTTAAAATGACAAGAGAAAAACTACCCAAGCTGTGAGGAGAAATGTCAAAGAACCCTGCCTATGCAGTTAAAATAAGCATTACTCAGTTACATCTGATATGGATTTAACTTAATTAATGCACTCCTATATTAGGCTAGGCCAGGACCAGGAACAACCCCCTGGAGTGCTAAAGCAATAGACTGAAGAATTTGCTTTCAGATAAGAAATCTATGGGCTATATTTTGCTCTCTTGCTGTACTTAGTATAATGGTTTGTAAAATAATGATTATAAAATCAGTTGCAAATTTGTGCTGGTGGTAAGAGGTCATCTGGGTTGCTATAGAAAAAATTCTTACTTTCTTACTTGTGTTCAGTGAAATCATCAAAACCATCCTCATCGCACCTTGGTATTTTCTTTATTTAAATTAACTGAGTTATACATTGTGTACTGTGAAACCTGTTGTTGTGACCCTACCCTTTCCTTTATAATTGCATATTTGTGTTAACTTCATATAAATAAGCTAACTTTTTACTTACATAAACTAATGAAATATTGCCCAGGATTATTAAAGAGTTCATGAAAGTCAAATATTCTGAAGTTGGACAAGATGTATCTGAAATGGAACAAGGTGTATCAATGATGAATTGTTTTCTGCTCATACATCTGTTATGATACTTCTGTTTCAGGATGTTTGGGTATCTCCCAACAGTATTTGAAGCCAGTTCATTACAAGCTTTCAATCTTGGTAGAACTGAATCCATCAGAACCGTGACCAATGAGTCTGCAGAGTTCATCAAAGCATTCAATGAAAATAGTTACAAGGTGAGATTGGTATATACATGTTTATTCTTTGTAGCAAGATTGGGCTTAATTGTTGTCTGGGTAAAATGTGACAGGTACACAGGTGTAAAAGATCCCTGGACACAACATCATGAAAATAATTATTATCACCAGTGCTACCACCCACTCATTCGCTTAAGCACTCATTCACATGCAACACCAATGTGAGAAGAATTTTAAATGATTCAACTCTTTCATGTTTACACAATAATTTACCTCAAAGTAGGCATATTGTTGCACAGGAGTAGCATCTACTAAAGCCCAGTATATCAAGGAAAAAGTTCTTGTAACCTTGCCCTTCAGTCAATAACACTTCCTGTGCTCACCTGGATCAAAATCAAACAAATATATCTCATTGTTACAAATTTGACCAGGAGTTGCATTCTTCCTTCTATCCAGCGTTCTGTTAAATTTGTACAATGCAAGTGCAATGACATTCATGTTACACAAGTGAAGTGTTTACAGTACCTCATCTGATATTTAATATTTTGTACCGTACATGTTCCTAATTAGTTTATTGGTGAGTATTGATGTGAAGTCATGATCATTTGGAGCAACACTGTTTCCTGATTGAACGAAATCTGTCATTGAAAAACCCTGCTTATCACTTATTGATGTCAATTGGCCTGTGTAGGAAGAAGGGTTCAAATATCAACTGACAGTGTGCATACACAATTACACATATTACATACCTGTATATATTGAGTCATATGAGTAACAGTTCAGTGGGCATAACCCTGTTCTAACAACAACAAATCAGTTGTCACCTGCAACTACTGTGTATGACAAACATTGAACATGGCAGACAAACTAAACTATTTACTTGGAAGGAGCATGCTAAAGTGTTTTGAAACTGGCACAAGGGTCATGTGATGTAGATTAGTTTAATACTCAGTTCATTTAGCTTCAGGCTGAACAACTTTAACAGCACAGACTGTACTTCATACATACTGTACAGTAATACACAACTGTAATATGCTGATCAAGTGTGCATACCACATTACTACAGAAATCACAGATGTTTCATGAAAATAGCTCAGATGATAACACCTAGTCTGAAAATTTGTCATAGGCTACTACAATCAACAGTTATTAGTAAAGTAAGAGTCACCTATGTGATAGACATTGGTGTATGTCTTATGCAGGCCAATATTCGGCCCAAACTGCTGTGATTGCTTTGGGAAGGCCTACTCCAGCGCCATTTTAGGAGGAGGCAATAGAGTACTTTATTAGCTCCTTGTTGAATCATGCGTGGATCTCTTATCTGAACGTTCCTGTTCAGAAATGTGCCCCTATTGAACTTACCTTTTAAATTTTCTGCACTAACAAGAGAAGATTTAATCTGGAGTAATTGTAAGTTTCTTACTCTGCTGTTTTTGTACTCTTTATTTTTCTTTGATGAGTTAGTAGGGATATTTAGGCAACCTTTATGCAAGGTTTATTTTCATGAGAGGTTGAAGGTTCTATAGGCCTTGTTAAACTGATCTGTTACCTCCTGAAAGATACCCAGATTTTCTGTTCAACCTGACAGGCACATAAATGTGGCATTTGATATAGTCAATGTCAATTTATAATGGCCCAAATAAATAAAATTAATTGAGGAAAAACTGAGAATAGCTGTTTCCATGGCGTGAGATATACACTCCTTTGAAAGATTTGTGGTGAACCACCCAACTTTTTCCTTAGGCAACATGGACGTATGCCTCTTGTTTCTTCAGCTGAACAGTTGATCTATTGTTAACAAAACCCATATTGCATTCTGGCTGCTGATGGATTAGGGGATTTGAAGGTTTTACAAATCTTTTAAAGGAATGTTTATGTAATGGGGGACCAGTTACTAAGCTTCTACACAGTTGCAGCTTTCAAGCTGGGATTAATTGAGTTATCTCGGTGCTTGAAATCTCCTTTTTCGCTGAGTAGTACATATTGTCATATTGTCTTATTGCTGGGGACAAGTTGTGTATTATTAAGTGTGTTTGCTGCATACAGTATACAGTTTACATCCAGAAACAAGTGCAACTTTTCCTTTGTAACTGTTATTGCCAGACACTGGGAGAAGCCCTTTTTGGACAATTTGTGTTAACATGTTAAGGGGTAAAACAAATTTTTTTTTAGTACTTTTAAGTGTTTTATTTCATACTTCCCATCTTGGGTTCAGATTATTAAGGAAAAAGGAAAGCCAAAGGACTGCCATACAGTTTGTACACAAGTTTTCTTATACAATGTCACCTTGCTCCCAGCAGAAAATTCCCTTTGAGACCCTTTGTCCAAATTCCATTAACGAAAGGGTTTCAGTGGGTTCCAAATGATTCTGAAGGGTTTTTGAAAGGGGTTGCTTTATGCAAAGGCGCCAAAGGGTAATTTTAAAATTTCCTTTGAGATTTGTCCAATTTCACCAACAACCAAAGAAACCATTTCATTGCAAAGGGTCTTTGCAAAGCGTACCATTTGAAACCCTCTTGGTTCAAAGTGTAATACAGAGATGCCAACTCTCCCGGATCCTGCGGGAGACTCCCGGATTTTGCATTCATCTCCCGATCTCCCGCATGACCCCCCAAAACTCCCGGATTACAGATAAAATGTAATGAAAAATATTTGTGACTGTATTTGCTTTTGTGTTGATGACATAAAAGCCTTTTTTGTGTTGTCTCCACTTTATTTCGCACGTTCGTTATAACATATTAGTTGCGATTTCTAGGATACTGTTCATTTTAATGTTATAATTATGTTTTGATTTCTATAGTTGCGTTCGATTTAGCAGCTCGAGCCGTCTCAACTGGTTCAGCCAGCGATCGATCTTTTGGAAAAGTGATCTATAAGGTCATCAAACGTCACAATTTGAGCCGGCCAAAACGACCAGCCCTCCGAGGTGGTCTAGTTGAGCCGGTGACGTATTTAACGTCACATTTCGACCAGTCAAGAAACTGGTTGAGCCATTTAAGCCGGCTCGAGCCGCTAAATGTTTAGCTACAGATTTGTCAACACACCTTATGTGTGAACTGCCGTTGTACGTAACCGCCAGTTTCGAGCGGTCACATGGCATGTACAACGTTCCACTCACACCGTATCGTACACTATGTATCGTAGACGTACAGCATACTGCACACCGAAACAGAACTAGAAATGGCCCACACTTAATTCTAATATGTGCAACGCATCGGACATACCACGTACCGTACTTTTGGACACTAGGACTGTTGGTTTGATTCTTCACCACGAAGCCAAATAACCTCATGTTATGTATGAAATACGAGGATGCGACTACCAACACTAAAAAAGTTTGGAAAAAATAACGATCTAAGCAAAATTTCGTGATCTTATGAGCACCAAAATGGCGCCGTTTACCCACGTGCGGTCGAGATGTTTCTTTCCGACAGCAATTTGAAGGGTGTCCCAACCTCAACGGCAGGGTTTATGAATGAACCTACGTGGTACTCCTAGGTACGCGACTTCCTAATAAGGCCACGATAGCATGGGTGTTGGCAGATCAATGAACGAATTCCATGCAACTAGCAATGCTATTGGTCGTTCGTTTGTTGAAACTCTGTACGAAAGATTGTATGGAGGCCTCGGGCATGACTGCCACGTGTCAAGATCAACGATAGAGATATAGCCTGCGCACTAAGGGCAGCGGATCGGGTGTGTGACACAAAGTACTCTGAAGACAATCTTGAGCCCGCCATTACTCTTGACGTTCAGCAAATTAAGTAAGTACGACTGTTATTTCTGTTGGCTTGGTGCGTGAATCCTATCCAGTTCTGCAGTCATTAAAATGGCATCGTCGTAACAGCAAAGGAGGGACAAAAATTTCAAAAAGTACTATTCGAAATACAAAGAGAGTTTCCATGAAGAATGGCCTTGCATTAGGAAATCTTCAAAAAGTGAATATCGTGCGTTTTGCGTAATATGCAGCACCGATGTATCGGTGAAAAGTGGCGGAAGAAACGACTTGTTTCAGCACATAGTCTCTGATAAACACAAAGAAACTGTAGCAGCACGGTCCAGTACGAAGCCAACTGGTATTGGTGCTTACTTTACGAAAATGACTGATGATGATGTGATAAAAGCAGAGTGTTTGTTCACTGGATTTCTGGTAGAACATAATTTACCTGTCAATGCATCAGATCATGCAGGGCCACTATTTCAGAAGATGTTTCCTGATAGTAAAATTGCTGCAAAATATCATTGTGGTAGAACTAAGTCTCAAGCAATTATCAACACTATCGCCGCGTGCAGCAGGGAGGAAATAGCCAAGAAAGTTGGGCACAACCTTTTAGTTTAGCTACTGACGGTAGCAATGATGGTGGCTCAGAACAGTTATATCCTGTTCTTATAACATACTTTAACGACACAAAAGGAGAAATAGAACAAGTATTGTACAGTTTGCCTGCCTGCAAATTGGACTCAACGGGAGAAAATATATTTGGTTTGCTTGATGATGAGTTAAAAAATGGCAGCATACCATGGAACAACTGCATTGCATTTGGATTGGACAACGCAAGTGTTATGATGGGTAAAAACAAGGGTGTAATTGCATATATTCTTCAAAAGAATGATAAGTGTAAGACAGTATGATGCCCATGTCACATGATCCATAATGCTGCTCAGAAGGCTGCCAAATCCTTTCCTATAGCCATTGATGAGTTCCTCCTTGATATATTTTATTATTTGGACAAGTCAAGTAAGCGCCTGAAGAACCTCAAGACAAAGCAAGTATTGTGTGATGCAGAAAATAAAAAGATACTTAAACATGTTGGTATACTAGGTGGCTATCTCTTACAAAGTGTATTGACAGACTGTTAACTCAGTGGGAACCACTCAAACTGTTCTTTAAAGAGGAAGTGACATCAAGTGTATCAAAAAGTGTGAAATCTGATAGCACCTTGTCTGCAACCAAAAAGAAGGTATCCAAATCTGTTAGTGATAGTTCTAGAGAAGCAAAAGTAAAGTCATGTACGCCTAGCACTGCATCAGCCTCCTTGCCCAAATGCAGAACAGCCACATTAAACAGTGTCAGACGTGTAGCAAAAGCAAGCTCTGCTAGCTCTTCATTAGCTTCTGCATCCAAACGCAAAGCCGACATGTCTGGTAGTACAGTTGTTTCTAAAAAATCAGTGCCTATGACAAACAAAGCTGTAAGTTTACTACACACTTCTCCCACTGCAGCAAAGCAAATTGTCGCAAAGGCTAAGAAAAGACAGCTTGATCCAGAGAAGAGCGTTTCTGTACAATCAAAGCGTGTTTGCACCGATACGGGACCCACCTTACAGGAAACACGTGTATCAAGAGTAAATAGGTTATTCCGGTCCCCACAAACAAAACTCTATTGTTACTTCCTTAAATATGGAAATTTAATCTTTGATGAGACTAACTTACTCCTGCAAGGAGAGGAGCCATGTCTACACCTATTGCACAGAAAACTAAATGCACTCCTGGAAGGTATCATGGTGAGATTTGTCAAACCAACAGTTATGGTTGGTCAAACTCTACTGAACATCCAATATGGAAACAAAAAAAATCAAAAAGAAGATAGTGATTTAATGATTGGCAAAGAAGCCAAAGAGTACATCAAGTCAACTTCTGCACTGGATGAAGAAGACCTGAAGCAGTTCTACAAAACAGTGCGCAATTATTATGAGAGTGGCTGTTCATATATAATTAAGACATTCCCTTTAGATGATAAACTTCTCGAACATGCTGAAATTCTAGACATTAGCAAGCAACATGAGAAGTCATTTCAATCAGTTCAATACTTTGTGGAGCGTTTCCCTTGCCTACTCAATGGATCAGACATTGACAAGTTGGAAATAGAGTTTGCAAGTTACCAGGTAGATCCATTAACATCAGTTTCACCTAACTTTGAAACATCAAGAATAGACAAAAAGTGGAATATGATTTCCGAATTAAAAGACCCACAAACTGGAGCGAATGCATACCCCTTGCTCTCAAAAGTAATGAAGGGACTCCTGGTAATACCCCACTCCAATGCAAGTTGTGAAAGGGCATTCAGCATTGTGCGTAAGAACAGCACAGACTTTCGCCCTAATATGAGTACCAGTACATTACAAGCATTATTGATTGAGAAAATAAAGCACAAATCAACAGTTTGCCACCAGAGGAAATACCCTAATGACTTCCTAAAGAGGGCAAAGCAGGCAACATACACATCCCTTACAGGCACTGGACCTGGACCATCAAAACCAAATTAGAAAAATAAAGGTTAGTTGCGGCTCATTCAGTTTATAATGTGTACATTGAGTGAAATGATGCAAGTTGGTTTTGTAATCACATGAAAATTATCAGAGAATGTATACCACTGAGACTCCTGAGTAATTGAGAGCTTTGGAAAAGAAAGGATTTCAGACTGGCAAGAACTCTGCCTCTGTTGATACTCATATGTGCCACCATTTTGCATTTCAAGGCATTTATATTTCAAAAATTTTTCAAAGGGGAGGGGGACACCCCCTCCCCTTAGACCCCACCCCCAGGACAGCAAATTCTCCCTGATTTCCATTCCTCAATGTTGGCATCTCTGGTAATACCCCCAAAGGGTTTCAAATGGAATTTTCAGCTGTGCTTGTTCAAAATCATGGCAGACACATACAGTATCCCTTGAATAAAAGTATCAGCATGTTTTTTCTATGGTATTGAAGGCCACAATGGCTTCATATTTTTTTTTTGGGGGGGGGCTCAGGTTGGAAAAGCCAGTCAGTTCTTCAGAAGATGTTTGACTCAGGTCATGATCATGATTCATGTAAACTGTAAGGTTGGACTATATTTGAGCTGTTAGGATATTGACCTGCAATTCTTTCATATTACAGTTTCAGCATTATATACATGTAGGCAACTGAAAAAGCTGTCATTTTTGGTTTCGATAATAAGAGAAACCTATGCAAACATGATGGCATATGTGTGTGTGTGTGTGTGTTTGTGACGCTTTACTTGTTAGCACGATATCTCAAGATAGGAATGTCTGACAGTTTTCAAACTTGGTACATGGATGGGCCATATTGAGAGGAAGAACCCTATTGTTTTTGTCAGAGGTTAAAGGTCATCTGGGGTCACCAGGGGTCAATTTCTGAAAACTTTCTTAGCACGATATCTCAAGTTACGGTAGGAAACTTGGATAGATTTCATATTTGGTATGTGGATGTGTTATGGTCAGAAGATGGTCCCTTTTGTTTTTGATGGAGGTCAAAGGTCATCTGGGGTCACTGCGGGTCAAAGGCTGAAAAACGTGTTAGCACGATATCTCAAGATAAGAAACTTGGAGAGATTTCATGTTTGATATGTGGATGTATTATGGTCAGGAGATGGTCCCTATTGTTTTTGACAGAGGTCAAAGGTCATCTTGAGTCACCAGGGGTCAAAATCTTAAAATCTTGTTAGCATGATATCTCAAGATAGGAAACTTGGATAAATTTCATATATGGTATGTGGATGCATTATGCATTTTTGGAGGAGGTCAAAGGTCATCTGGGGTCACCAGGGGCCACAGTCTGGAAGTCTGGTTAACATGATATCTCAAGATAGGAAACTTGGATAGATTTCATATTTGGCATGTGGATGTGTTATATTCAGGAGATGGTCCCTACTGTGATTAGCAGAAGTCAAAGGTCATCTGGGGTCACAGGGTTCAAAGTCTGAAAATCTGGTTAACGCAATATCTCAAGGTATGGAACTCGAATAAATGTCATATTTGGTATGTGGTTGGGTTAAAGTCTGGAGATGGTCCCCACAAAGATGCCAAGTATCCAGATTTAGGTAGAGTAATTACCATTTCACCCTGTAATCGTCAATTCCAAAAATCTTCCAAAAATTCCCCTTTTCACATGATAAGGACCTTTGTCATACACTCAACATTGTGAAAAGTTTAAAAGATTATAACAGATGTATGCTGATATATATCCTGCTTGGGGGACGTATTTTGCGCAAGTGCTTGCATTGTGCTCGTATATTTCGCATTACTTAATAACAAAGGATAGTACACACTTGATACCTGCTAAGGGCCTGTCTCCAATTCCTCCCCTGGTTTCCCGACGGGCAGAACTCGAAGCCATTGTTCAGCTTGTTCACTCTTCAGTGAATACAGCCCAGTCCACACACAGCTTAATGAGCTAGCAGGAGAGCTGTGACGTTTGCACTAACAAAAACTTTCCTTAGTAACTGCTTTGAGTGGCAGACTGGTATGAAAAGAAGTAGCTCTCCACGCCTGGTTGAATTCAGTGAAGGAGCTATTGTGTGCGTGCAGAGAGTTTACTGAACTTGGGGAACTATGGACTGAGCTAAGTTTTGATCTTCTCTTGAAGTGAATATCATCAGCCTGTCAGCATGGACCTATCCCACACACAGTACAATTTAACACACATGAACTTTCCATATACTTCCTAAGGTCATACTGGTCATAAGAACCAACTTCAAAATATTCACACCCGGCATAAAATTTAAAGCCAATATTAATCTTTCGCATGAGGTCACGAATGATAATCTTGGGCCTTTCCTAAAAAATTACAAGGTTCACCGACTTATGGGAACGTCAGATGGCGCACCGCCTACCCTTGTTTTACTTGAAAGATAAGCCTTTTACTGCCCACAGAGTCACTGAAGTGTAGTCTTAAGCCACTCCCTTTTGCATATGCTGTGGCTGTGAAGTGGAGAGCAAGCCACACACTTGATACACACTCTGAACAGACCCATTGTTGTGCTTGCCCTCCAGTACCCGTCAGTATGATATGTATACAACCTGTAAGAAGACTAGGTGAGCTTCCACAGAAAATCTCTTTTAAAACCTTGTGATTGGTTCCATGCACCAATGATTACATACTTTCAGCCAATCACCCCTCAGGACACATTCAGTTTTTGTGTGTTTTGCTTGCTAGAGGCCAGGATCCTCCAAATTTTTACAATGGAACAGTGTAAAAAAGTTCACCATATGATTTGTACATGGGTGGAAAAGTAAATAAATTGATGGTATTCTACAGTGACAGTTCTTGACTTTGGGAAGAATTGAAAACTCAAAGTGTCTACCTCCCTAAACTGAGAAGTTTGTGTTGTGTTGTGTTAACACATCTTAATTATTTCTTGATCATGTTGGAAAAACATTTGAATGGGAAGATAATGGTACATGATGGGATTATTTGAAATGGAACATTTTTGTATCATCGAAACCTCAATGCAGTTTTGCATTCTGGTTAAAGAGAGTAGGAGTGAGGCCAATTTCCAAACAGTTGATCCTTCAAATAGCATGACTTTGTGTTATTAGCTCCTTCTTATGTGAAGTGAAATGACTGGAGTAAACTAACCTACATGACATCACACTCCTGTCGGCTTTAAATTTGCTGCATATCCCACATTGGAGTGTGTGCTTAAACTAATATGCATTACATTAACCCTTTACCATTGTGCTCTGATTGGGGCATATTTGCGCGCCGCTGGATTGGGCGGAAAAGCGGACGTAGCCCGCCCCGCATCGGCTTCCGTAGGCCATTGACCCCATGACCTTAAACTATTGTCTCTCTCGCTCTTGTGGCCGAATTTTCGGGTAGCTACTCGCAGTTTCGAGCTCCGCGTGAAACAGTAAAGATGTGTGACAGCTGAGCTCTCCGCATGGGTCCAAAATGACCCAAACAACGGTAAAGGGTTAATAAAGCTCAGTGGGCAAACATGGTGTGACTCAATTCTAAGCTCACCCAGATGTGATGGAGAAAATTATTTAAAGGGACTAATATGAACTTTATTATTGTAAAGATACTGGAGAGTTTGTAACATCACTTTGCATACCAAACCTAAGCCATGCCTAATAACTCAACTAAAGGGAAAAGTGTTTGTTTTACAAGGAAATTTAATCTTTTTAAAACCAATGTTTACTGGCAAAGAGTGATGATAGATAATTAAAAATAAGGCAGTATGGTACTAGCCTTCTTTTCACAAAGTCCCCTCTAATAGAAATGTAGTTGCTTGTTGGTGAAGAATAATTTTTTCACCCAAACTTTCAACATTTCAAAAGATGCAACTTCCACAACTCCTCTTGTGCATAATATTTTGAGGATATGAAGCTGTTGCTGGGATTTATTTTTGAGACCAAATGATTTGAAAATGACTAGAGCTATTTTCTTTTAGTGCTATGCTGGAGCATTTTAACTGCAATATTTCCCTTTATATCTAAGCCACATGATATGAGACCATTACATTGTTTGCATTGTGTGAAGAATTTAATGAATCACACTATCTTAAGCACACTTTGGTTACATTTTTGCCAAAAAGGAGTGGTTCAAATTTCAATACACACCTTCAAAATACATGTACAATTGACTTGTTTGATCATAGCCTGCTGACAAGCTCACCATTCTTCACCATGCATTGGAAGTTCATAGAAAGATGAACATTGAAGCAAAGTCAGGGCAGGGTATGGAGAGACATCTCTTTGGACTTCAGAGGATAGCAGAGGAAAACAACATTGATGCTAGTGAATTTTTTGAGGATCCTTCATGGAAAAGAAGCAACCATATTCACTTAAGGACGTCAAATGTGAGTGTTTGCAATATAATGTTTCAAGCATATATTATCCTTTCAAAACTTGACAAAAAAAGATATATATTTATGTAAAAAATAGTTTATTTTTAAATGAGAAAATGAAGAAACTTCTCCTGCACTTGAAGTGCCCATTTTTGTGTGGTTTAATTTCATTTAATTCAGCACAGATTTTTAAGACAGAGCCAAGATACTGAAATTGTTCTTCTTTATTACATTTCACTTGGGTACAGTCAATTATTTTTCCAAGTATCCTCCTTTAGACTCTTCCCTACTCCCCATTTTTAACAATAGGGATCCTTCCCACTCATAAGGGATCAGGAAAAGATGGACTAAACAGAACTATAGTTCATAGTGGCACTGTCATACTGAAGTTGTTTCATGAATTCTTTTTAGCAATTTTGAATGTGGATTAGCAAAATAGGAGGACGATGATATTATTTTAGTTTTATGAGTGTGTAGTTGTCAATAAAGTGGAATTTAATTGTCTGCGGATGACAAGCATATTACTGTATATAAGAGTTGTATGAAGATATTATTTTAGTTTTATGAGTGTGCAGTTGTCAATAAAGTGGGAGTTTATGGTCTTTCCATGGCAAGCATACTATAGAGTTGAATATTGGAAGTAAAGTTCAAGAGCGTGATTGCAGTTCAAGAATAAGTTGAATCCATTTCAAGTCCTTCCTTTTAGTTGCCTCCTGTGATAGGCGGGGAACACAGAGGGCATGTTGTATATAATGTCATCCCACAGAGGAATTCAATGTTGTGCTATATTTAATTATGACACATTGTCCTCTCACATTTTCCTGTGTTATTTTTTTGAAATGAAGAGAGGTGCCAGAAATATGAGCTAAAAATCTTTGATAATGAATTGAAGTAATGTTAAATTTATCATTGCATGGTGGGGCATACTTTTGGTATATTGTACATTACCTCAGCCCACGGATGGTTTCATGGTTGCGCTATATTGAATCATGACACATTGTCCTCTCACGTTGTCCTGTGTTATTTCTTGAAATGAAGAGAGGTTCCAGACATACAAGCTAAAAATCATTGACAATGAAATGAAATATATAATGTTTAATGTATCAAGTTCTTGTAACAATTATTCACATGCAAACAATTGCCATGTGTATTCTTTGTTAAATGAGCACTTACATGAATACCATATTTAGAGCATCTGCTTGTCACATGGGAGGCCTTTGGTTTGGTTCCTAGGTAGAGTTATACCAAAGACTTGGAAGCAGCTACCTCTGTGCATAATGCATGATTACCAGTATACAGCCTAGTCCATAATGTGCCTTATTTCCCAACCTTTTCCCAGCATTCCAAATACTGTTTGCATGGGTCCATCATGCTGTGTTGGTCGCAGTAAAAAATATTGTTTTTCTAACCTCAGTTTTCTATTGTTCTACAGAGGTACTGTATATCATATTACAGACTCCATTGCCTAAGGCTATTTTCTATCACCACACAAAGGGTCTTTCCCACTCAGCTTTCAACTACAATAACACAACACTGCCAGTGCCTTAATTGCTTGTGCCCTCTTCAATGGGAAATGGAAAACATGGCAAATTATGATTCCAGATATACAATAACAGTGTAAAGTTCAGTAAGATGGCACATGTTAGTTGGTGTCATGATGCATTCTTTCCGAAGGGCACCAAGTTTGCACTTTCTGCTTGTCTTCATAAAACTGTCTATTAATCAAGCATATGCTATCAGTTAGATGATCCTAGTTAATATAGCCCACAGTTCACTTGGCAATGAGTAAGCATCTATGCTGCAACAGTTTACCAAAGAACAGCCCTTTGTTTTGGTGAGAACAACATCTAATAGTACTGTAAATGAGGGCAGACTTGATCAAAACATGCATTATCTAGTACTGCAGTGTTTGACTCAGTGTTGTTTTCATCAAAAGATTAGCTTGGCAGTTTTTACTAGAGAATTCTGTATTGGGCATAATAAGGTATGTTCCCAGCTTATTCTGAATATAATTATATAGTACTGCATCTTTATGTGCTCTAAAATATTGTAGTCATTTAAAGTGTTCAATGTCAAGTTATTTTCCGTGGTATCCCAAGTTTTAAATAATGCAGATGTCTATGTGATTTATTCTACTTCTTTCGAGTTTGTGCTTTATGTAATCGAGACGCATTGAGTGGATTTGTTAAATTCATCAAATTTTTCCAGACTTTAAAGTTAAGTTACCTTCACATGTCTCGAAAAGTAGTCAAACTAAGTCAATCTCTATATCCTACATACAAAGAATCTTTCATCAGTGAGTATTAATAATGATTCAATTTGGATTTTAACAAAAAGTGATGAAACTTTTCTGAAGTGCAGTTTGCACAAAGCCATTGCAAGGTAGCATACACAAAATTTAAAAGCGTTACTTTTGGAAGTACAGTAATACTGGACCATTAACCTGCTGTTTTGATCCCAGTAAAAAAGATGATTTTCTAACCTCAGTTATCTATTGTCCAAGTGAGGTATATCAAGTTTCCAAACCCACCACTAGAGGTCTATTATCATCACTTCACAGAGCTTCTGTTCCACTTAGGTTGCAAAAATTAAGCAGTACTTTTGGAAGGATTGTAATGAAAACCCGCCCTGCATGCACTCCAGGCTCTGGCTAAGGTTTCTTGGGGAGGATTAAGTGTCTATGAATGGGGTATGATTGTCAACCATCAAATTGTGTAAAGGGCAAGGAAGAAAACCATGTATATAATTTTACTGTGATCCATTCATCATGAATGCTAAAGCATTGTCATGTGGTAGTGCTCTAGTTAAATATGCATCATTGGACTATCAGATTATTTTAGAATTCTGCATTCAGATCAGTTAAACACTGCAAAGCTTGGCAGGCATGAGTGTTTTGCTGTTATGACTACACATGAACTCATGCATTTTTGCTTAATGCAAGCATGCATACACTTCTGATTTGTTCGATTTGTAGGCTAATTTGTCTTGTTTAGAAAGCATACACGCCAATGCCTGTTTCATAATACAAGGCATGTCCACAGTGCTTACAGTTACATGTGTATGGGAAGCACTAAGGCTTGTGCTCATTCTACTCTATATACATACAATGAACACTGTGCATGATGAAGATATAAGTGTCCTTTATTTACTAAATTTATGAGATGAAGTAAGGGCAGTGAGAACACAACAGGCGCACAGGCACCACAAATCAGGTACAATGTTAGAGAAAGTAAACTGTAATATGAGCATTTTTTTCAGTGGTAGAAATTTCCCCTCTTCCATTATTTTCCCAAATTTGGAGTCTCAATGGTTTGTTCACCAACAACTCATACTCCAACAAATGCAGTTTAATCCTACAATATCAACTCACAATTTCCCTTTCTTGCACTTTAAGTTTCCCAGCAAGTACCTCCTAAATACTTCCTTAAACAGCATATAGAGGATGTACCCTAGTGCTTAAACTTCCTTTCATCATTATCAAGCTGCAAACTAGAGAATTAACAGTTCTTTCTAAAGTATTAAAAGAAACCCTGTTGTTCCTTTTATTCAGTGCCATTAATAGTCCAAATCTTGGCATACTGTCAAAATGAAAAGTGAGATGATAGAATGGTGTAGTGGAGAGTAGAACTTCCTGAAGAAAAGCAACGAACATCCTTTTCATCTTGTTTTACTTCTGATAATGTCAGTCAATTGTCTTTTTTTTATATCTTTGATGACTTTTTGACTTGGTGACCTTCTTAAGTAGCACAGTTGTATCAAATAGAAATTGCAGTATATCTGAATGGCCAACAAAAGATTCAAGTTGTCAGACAACTTGATTCATGAAAATTGCACCTAGGTATAAAAAATAAGAAAAAGTGGCTCTACAGCCAAATACTTGAGAATGCCTGATTTGTATGATTAGACAAAAGGACTATTAAGATACAGTGTGCTACATATATGATGAAAACTGCTAAGATTGGGACAGAGAGGTGTACAAGACCTGCATCCTTTACAACTCCTGAGGTAGAGAGACAGTACTGTAATTTTTCATTTTCAGAGATGTAATGTTTTTTGACAAATCTAAACACAGTCAGATCATTTGACAGACAGATATCACCAAAGTTTGAGAATGTGCACCAAAGTTTTCTTTGATGCATGCAGACTTTGATCAATGACATCTTATTATTTTCATGTTTTACAAATTAACTAGTTTCCATATGTTTTGACAATTTTGCCTATCCTGAAAAATTCACCCCTACAGATACAATAAATCTGAGAAATACTTGCTGAAGGTCAGTTCCTTCAATTTAGTTTTAGATTTCCAATCCAGATTTATGCAAGAACCTTGACAATGCTGTACATGATCTTGTTACATACAGGGTCTACCAGATATTCCCAGGGTCTACCAGATATTCCCAGGGTTCAGTGATGTTTCCAAGGTTCAATGTTCCCCGTTTTTGTATTGTCTTGATGATTTGGCAATAATTACAAGGTTCATTATTCCCAAGGTTCAATGTTCCCAGAAGCTCCCTAGATTCGGGGACATTGAATCCTTGCGTACACTAAACCCTGGAAACATTGACACAACCCCTTACATACCACCATAACATGAGAAAAATTAATCTAAATGGTCCAACTCCTCAGGAAGTTTTTGATCTGAAATATTAAATGTTGAAGTTCCATTCAATTAAAATTGATATATTGTACTACTATTCAAATTCCAGTTTTTGTATCTTTTTGTTTGTCTGAAAGCTGTGTAGTGCACCTTCTGCCAGAATTTGATCACATCTTGACTTTATGGAGTGACCTGTAAAATCTCTCTCTGTAAACCATGCTTTGTAAGATAAGACAAAGCTGTCGAGGTCCAATAAAAAATAATTTGTAGTTAGTTTGGACTTGTGAAATGTAGTAATTGTGATGTCCTTGGATCATCACTTTGCTGAGAAGTGTTAAATTCCTTGCCTATAATCAAATAGTGAGTGTTTGATGTCCACCATCACATGATACCAACATTGTGAGATAGATTCTTTCTGGGAAAACATTTTTGCTGGTAGTGTTATTCTTTTGTTTTCAAATATTTCATTTCAGATCCCTGGGGATATGACAAAGGCCACATATTCACCTAGGAGATACCAGTATCAATCCGCTGCAATGTGGTACTCCATACGAGATGAATACATACAATTTACTATCAATACAACAGAAGATAGGGAAGTATTTGACGTCAACAGCTTTCTGGAGAACTTGTTCATTAGTCTCAATGAGATGAAAAATTTTGTCCAAAGTCAATGTTAGATGCTCAGTCCAATGTAGACGTATTCTGTTACCAAGTTATTCTAATAATTTGTCAGCCATTTTTAGGGTCCATCTTCTGACTACTTTTGTCTAAATGTGCCATGAATAGGTGTATTCATTTCAACACCTGAACTTCATCCCCTTATAATGGGGTATGAAGCTGTTAGCAGCCTTCGGAGATATTTGTATGTAACATCACTACTAGAATGAGGACTGATGAACCTCAACAATTTCTGACCATTGCAGATTTGTCTAAAAACGGGCCATGTTTGTGCATTTGGTTTTCCGTCCATATGAAAGACTGTAATTTAAGATTGAGTAACTTATATATTTGTTTCAGGGATTAACAGTGTAAGGAAAAATGTCACAATACTGTATATTCAATAGTTTCTTTCTTGAACACAACTTCTAATGTTTTCTACATGTTTATACTTTGTGGGGTTATGGCCTATGAGACCAAAGGTCCATGAGACTGGTTGGCAAGACCAAAAAACAAAATGTGTTCACAAGACCAAAATTCAAGCTGTGTTCACAGAATTGAAGGTTCACTAGAACCAATAAGGAAGCAGTCAAAAAATGAAAACAGGTGCATTGAGACCGACATTAAAAACTTCCTGACCTCTTTTGTTTACATGGTCCACCACAGGCTTGTTTTCCTTTTTGGTCTGGTGGATCTTTTCACCCTTATGTTGCCATTTTTCGATTTTGTGAACTTTTTCTTATTTTTCAGTCTTGCAAACCCTTTCTCATTTTAATTTTAGGTCTCTTGGACCTCTGTTCCAATATAACTGTGATTAGGGGGAGTTCCCTCCTCTGTACGAGTTGCTTGGTGTTTGAGAGCCAAAAGAGGCAGTAGCATCTGAACATACAGATGCATCGGCTTGCATGCTGGATCCTGTTAATTTATTAAAATTCAAGAAATTACCATCCACTTGACTCACTTTTTATATTCAAATAGTTCCTTCGAAATTCTTGAAACAGGAGTGAGTATGTTTGTTGATTAATTCCCCATGTATGTATGGAAGAATGTGTCAACTGTACTTTGTTATCCTATCACTCTTTGTCTGATGGAGTGAGTAGCACTGCACAGTAAAGAAGTTTGTAAGTTTTTTTTTTTTTTTATTGTACTTGAGTTAACCTTCCAACAACAGTCCAATCTCTTTGTTGCTGTTTATCCAAAGTTCATGAAAAACAAAATTCTTGTGCAACCCACTTATTTTTTGTTTATTGATATTAAAGCACACTGTTATTTCAAATCAGTGAGTTTTGCAGAACTTGTAAACAATTTTATCACAGCTATTGATGCTGTTAATTATGAAATTTAAGGATTCAGTAATGAAATACAAACCCTAGATTTCCCTTTTAAGGCCTTTGACACAGTCAATCGTTGCATTCTTCCCCATAGGCTTGGCTTGGCTTGGTATTCTATGTGTGGCTTACAATTGTTTCAATACCTAACTTTAGGTAATTGAGAGCACTTTTAATTGCCTCAACTTGTAATTTTGTAAGATATGGGGTATTGCCTCACCCTTCTTTTTTCTTTTCTTTACAACAAATCCTGCTTTTCAGCTTGAATTTCATTAAGAAGACAGTTACTTTAGAACTCAGGCATTTGAACACGGGCCCTGGATTGGTATTAATTACCAAATGCAGTTGGAACTCGCCCAAGCATAAGCAAAGATAAGGGAATCAATTGTTGTTGAAGCAAACAATCTTCCTGCTCACTGATGGGAAAAAGCAGAGGATTGTAGGGGACCATTGTAGATGATCATGGTTTGTAAACTTCAAAACACTTGTCCACCTCATGTCTTTTGTTCCCTTGTGGTGCCTTTCAAGGGGCTCCATTTCCACAAGCTTAAAAGTTGCGTTTTTTTTTTAAATTTCCCCAAAATTGTGGTTAATGTAAATACTATCACATAAGTATGTATGTTGTGAGAAATCAATACAATTCATGTTACCTTAACACAGCATAATGTCAAGATGTCTCTACGTTGAATGTATGCTTTATTCTTTGGACAAGGAAGTGAAGTTAAGTTAGATGGTGTTTTACAGCCCAGTTTCCAACCTATTGGTTCAAGTGGAGCCGGCCATGGCCTTTGTTCCAGTTGTGGCTCACTGGCTTGTTTTCCCTACTCCATTGCTTATGTGGAGCATCATGCACAACGGCAATAGGTTCCATTTTTAGAGTCTTTGATATGACTCGACCTGGGAATCGAACCCTGGCCTTCCATGTGAAAGGCGAATGCTCTACTGTTAGACCAAACACGCGGTTCTTTGGACAAGGAATGAGCACAGGACTGTGAGTATGATATGATTATAGCATCATTAACATGGGTTCCATAGGTGTATGGTTCCAAGTATGAGGTACCAAGTCATTTGTGGAAGTGCCAATTGTTCAGAAACTAGTTGAGAAATTTTTGCTGGAGTACAGTTCCTCAGAAGTGTCATAAATCATGACCCCAGTCACCAATTTTCAAAATGGAAGTAACTCAAAAAATGTAGCATGACTTTTTTTCATAGGAAAGGTACAATTGACTCGAGTCACAGCAAATGACTCAGCTTGACTGCAAATTTTGGTATTTTGGTGACAACTCTGTAATTTCTATGGCAAGAGGGAGCCAGTGTAGATCTTTCCTCATTACTCCATGGCAGCTCTACAGGTAAGTTATATGCAGCAAAACTTGCTTTTGTTTTGATATGAATGGAAGACATGCTGTGTAGTGTAGGTTAAACCAACCCTTAGCTGTTAACCAAAGATTACAGATGGTGAAACAATGATCTTTGTAATGTTTGTGGCACAAACATTGCAGCATTTGTCATGTTGAAAGACTGTTTTTCTTTTAATGCACAGTCCTGGCTCTGTGCTCGTCACAGAACGTAATTTTAGAAGCAAGCTATGGGACACACTGCAAGAGCTACAGTATTCAGGTTAAGTGCCATAATATATGAAATAGTGTGTTTTTATACTAATTGTGTAACAGCTACTTAAATAAGATAATGGCAAACGCTGGCTAATGAGTGCAAATTAAAAAGTTCAAGAGATGCAAATGGATGAACTTATGATTTTTTGTTGAATGCTAGAAATGTATTTTCAGTTCCCATTCGGAGAGCCAATGATCATACCCCTAGCTGCCTAGTCAGTGGTGTAGCTTGACTTTTTAAGGGTATGATGGTTTAGTACACATATTTCCCCTCCTTTTTTTAAGTCTAAAGTGTGAATACTACTTTGCAAGAAAAGAAATTTGTGAATCGTGCAGAAATATTTGACTTTTTTTGACAAGCATGTGAAAATATGAAGCTTGTGCTGCAGACAATTCTGGTGTGTGGGTTTCCTGTTAGGAAATTTTCAAATCGTGAAGATTATTGAAGAATTTGCCCTTCCTGTTGGCAAAGCCGAGATTGCACGGCGATTAAAGATGGTTGATCTTACATAATGTTATTTAAGGTCTTCTGATTATGGCTCTTCACGGAGCATAGTTAGAGTCCCTAACAGGAGCACTTTTTTGATATGTTGTGGAATGAGCTGGGGTTTTCTGTAGGTTTTTCTTGAAAGTATATCGAATGAGGTAACATTGGTGCAAAAATGGGCTAAATTGAAATAATTTTGTGTAAATTATTGGCCTTAAAAGCTGGCGGAGGCATACCGAGATTTTCTTGAAAACAAGGCTCGGAAAAAGTGGTTTGAACTTGGAGGTGAAATAGCGAAAAATCTTCACGGTCATAGTATGGTACATTGGAAGTGCCATGAATGGCCAACTTGTCAGCTTTCATATGAAGGGTAGCTTGACTCTTGCGAAAACTTTGACAAGCTTTTAGAGGCCCGTTTACTTTTTGGATTTAGTGTGTAAGTCAATGGAGGAATTAATAGGGGTTTGTTACCTTAAACAACATTTAAATGTTCCCGAAACCTGATGTCTTTTGTAGACAAATATCTTGAAATCCAAAGTATGAATTGAAGAAAATTTGGAATTTTGTAAGAGAAAATTTCCGAATTATTCATATTTCAAAGCACCGTCCCCTGCTGATACCCCTCAGTCCTTAGTAATTCCCCCATTGAGTCACACAACAAATAAGCTCTGCCCCGAGGCACCATAGAAAATTTGCGGCAGCCTGTTATATACTTGTGACTGTGCCGATTTGTTTTTCTTTTATTAAAAGTAATATATTTTTATAAAAAAACAGGATATCCAGGTCCTGTCTTTTAGACTTTCATATTGAGGTAGAAGGAATTAGCGGTTCTCTTCGGCTACCAATACGTAGTTCTCTCATCATAAAAGAAATTGTTACTTTTTATAGTATGAAACGGTCTGAGTCTTTAACCCACCCCCAATTTTCTGTTAAACCTCAATCTTTAAATGCCTTGTCCCGACGTCTCTTTTTCCGAACAGTGTTAGAGCAGGAATTGCTAAAAACTCTCTGGTTAGAGTAGAGTCCTGTTCTTACGCATCCTTTTAAAAATAGAGCAGACCCCATTTTTCAGCATCGGCACTTTGAAATGCGCTTATGGAATTTGGTTATCCACCAGGCGGATTATATGAATGTCATATGAAATGTGACATACGGTATTCATCAATATATTCGATCTTGATCGTGGATTTGGACATCAGCAACGGCTCGTCTTCTGTCGACAATTGTTTTGATTCCTTGCCGAAGGCAGGCAAGGAATCTATGCGATGGTGATGTCGTGTGTATGTGTGTGTGTGTGTATGTGTGTGTGTGTAAGTATGTGACGCTTTGGCTTGTAAACACGATATCTCAAGAAGGGTAAGTGTAACTAACCTCGTATTTGGTGTGTAGGTTGGTCATATTGAGTAGATGATCCCTATTGTTTTTGGTGGAGATCAAAGGTCATTTGGGGTCACGAGAGGTCAAAAGGTCAAAACTTTGTAAGCACGATATCTCAAGAACGGTACATGTGACTACGCTCATATTTGGTGTGTGCATTGGTCATATTGAGTAGATGATCCCTATCG
This sequence comes from Holothuria scabra, assembly GCA_037179385.1. Lineage (NCBI taxonomy): Eukaryota > Metazoa > Echinodermata > Holothuroidea > Aspidochirotida > Holothuriidae > Holothuria > Holothuria scabra. The sequence goes on from CM074191.1 coordinate 36,453,995, forward strand.
ATTTTCGTGGAGGTCAAAGGTCATTTGGGGTCACCAGAGGTCAATAGGTAAATTCCTTAGAAATTGCTTGTAAACACGGTATCTCAAGAAGGGTAAGTGTGACTAATCTCATATTTGGTGTGTGCATTGGCCATATTGAGTAGATGATCCCTATTGTTTTTGGTGGAGATCAAAGGTCATTTGGGGTCACCAGAGGTCAAAAGGTGAAAACTTCGTAAACACGATAACTCGAGAACGGTACATGTGACTATGCTCATATTTGGTGTGTGGGTTGGTCATATTGAGTAGATGATCCGTATCGATTTTCGTGGAGGTCAAAGGTCATTTGGGGTCACAAGAGGTCAATAGGTAAATTCCTTAGAAATTGCTTGTAAACACGGTATCTGAAGAAGGGTAAGTGTGACTAATCTCATATTTGGTGTGTGCATTGGCCATATTGAGTAGATGATCCCTATTGTTTTTGGTGGAGATCAAAGGTCATTTGGGGTCACCAGAGGTCAAAAGGTGAAAACTTCGTAAACACGATAACTCAAGAACGGTACATGTGACTATGCTCATATTTGGTGTGTGGGTTGGTCATATTGAGTAGATGATCCGTATCGATTTTCGTGAGGCTCAAGGTCATTTGGGGTCATGAGAGGTCAAAAGGTGAAAACTTCGTAAACACGATAACTCGAGAACGGTACATGTGACTATGCTCATATTTGGTGTGTGGGTTGGTCATATTGAGTAGATGATCCGTATCGATTTTCGTGGAGGTCAAAGGTCATTTGGGGTCACAAGAGGTCAATAGGTAAATTCCTTAGAAATTGCTTGTAAACATATTTGGTATGTGGATGTGTTATGGTCAGAAGATGGTCCCTTTTGTTTTTGATGGAGGTCAAAGGTCATCTGGGGTCACTGCGGGTCAAAGGCTGAAAAACGTGTTAGCACGATATCTCAAGATAAGAAACTTGGAGAGATTTCATGTTTGATATGTGGATGTATTATGGTCAGGAGATGGTCCCTATTGTTTTTGACAGAGGTCAAAGGTCATCTTGAGTCACCAGGGGTCAAAATCTTAAAATCTTGTTAGCATGATATCTCAAGATAGGAAACTTGGATAAATTTCATATATGGTATGTGGATGCATTATGCATTTTTGGAGGAGGTCAAAGGTCATCTGGGGTCACCAGGGGCCACAGTCTGGAAGTCTGGTTAACATGATATCTCAAGATAGGAAACTTGGATAGATTTCATATTTGGCATGTGGATGTGTTATATTCAGGAGATGGTCCCTACTGTGATTAGCAGAAGTCAAAGGTCATCTGGGGTCACAGGGTTCAAAGTCTGAAAATCTGGTTAACGCAATATCTCAAGGTATGGAACTCGAATAAATGTCATATTTGGTATGTGGTTGGGTTAAAGTCTGGAGATGGTCCCCACAAAGATGCCAAGTATCCAGATTTAGGTAGAGTAATTACCATTTCACCCTGTAATCGTCAATTCCAAAAATCTTCCAAAAATTCCCTTTTCACATGATAAGGACCTTTGTCATACACTCAACATTGTGAAAAGTTTAAAAGATTATAACAGATGTATGCTGATATATATCCTGCTTGGGGGACGTATTTTGCGCAAGTGCTTGCATTGTGCTCGTATATTTCGCATTACTTAATAACAAAGGATAGTACACACTTGATACCTGCTAAGGGCCTGTCTCCAATTCCTCCCTGGTTTCCCGACGGGCAGAACTCGAAGCCATTGTTCAGCTTGTTCACTCTTCAGTGAATACAGCCCAGTCCACACACAGCTTAATGAGCTAGCAGGAGAGCTGTGACGTTTGCACTAACAAAAACTTTCCTTAGTAACTGCTTTGAGTGGCAGACTGGTATGAAAAGAAGTAGCTCTCCACGCCTGGTTGAATTCAGTGAAGGAGCTATTGTGTGCGTGCAGAGAGTTTACTGAACTTGGGGAACTATGGACTGAGCTAAGTTTTGATCTTCTCTTGAAGTGAATATCATCAGCCTGTCAGCATGGACCTATCCCACACACAGTACAATTTAACACACATGAACTTTCCATATACTTCCTAAGGTCATACTGGTCATAAGAACCAACTTCAAAATATTCACACCCGGCATAAAATTTAAAGCCAATATTAATCTTTCGCATGAGGTCACGAATGATAATCTTGGGCCTTTCCTAAAAAATTACAAGGTTCACCGACTTATGGGAACGTCAGATGGCGCACCGCCTACCCTTGTTTTACTTGAAAGATAAGCCTTTTACTGCCCACAGAGTCACTGAAGTGTAGTCTTAAGCCACTCCCCTTTTGCATATGCTGTGGCTGTGAAGTGGAGAGCAAGCCACACACTTGATACACACTCTGAACAGACCCATTGTTGTGCTTGCCCTCCAGTACCCGTCAGTATGATATGTATACAACCTGTAAGAAGACTAGGTGAGCTTCCACAGAAAATCTCTTTTAAAACCTTGTGATTGGTTCCATGCACCAATGATTACATACTTTCAGCCAATCACCCCTCAGGACACATTCAGTTTTTGTGTGTTTTGCTTGCTAGAGGCCAGGATCCTCCAAATTTTTACAATGGAACAGTGTAAAAAAGTTCACCATATGATTTGTACATGGGTGGAAAAGTAAATAAATTGATGGTATTCTACAGTGACAGTTCTTGACTTTGGGAAGAATTGAAAACTCAAAGTGTCTAGCTCCCTAAACTGAGAAGTTTGTGTTGTGTTGTGTTAACACATCTTAATTATTTCTTGATCATGTTGGAAAAACATTTGAATGGGAAGATAATGGTACATGATGGGATTATTTGAAATGGAACATTTTTGTATCATCGAAACCTCAATGCAGTTTTGCATTCTGGTTAAAGAGAGTAGGAGTGAGGCCAATTTCCAAACAGTTGATCCTTCAAATAGCATGACTTTGTGTTATTAGCTCCTTCTTATGTGAAGTGAAATGACTGGAGTAAACTAACCTACATGACATCACACTCCTGTCGGCTTTAAATTTGCTGCATATCCCACATTGGAGTGTGTGCTTAAACTATGCATTACATTAACCCTTTACCATTGTGCTCTGATTGGGGCATATTTGCGCGCCGCTGGATTGGGCGGAAAAGCGGACGTAGCCCGCCCCGCATCGGCTTCCGTAGGCCATTGACCCCATGACCTTAAACTATTGTCTCTCTCGCTCTTGTGGCCGAATTTTCGGGTAGCTACTCGCAGTTTCGAGCTCCGCGTGAAACAGTAAAGATGTGTGACAGCTGAGCTCTCCGCATGGGTCCAAAATGACCCAAACAACGGTAAAGGGTTAATAAAGCTCAGTGGGCAAACATGGTGTGACTCAATTCTAAGCTCACCCAGATGTGATGGAGAAAATTATTTAAAGGGACTAATATGAACTTTATTATTGTAAAGATACTGGAGAGTTTGTAACATCACTTTGCATACCAAACCTAAGCCATGCCTAATAACTCAACTAAAGGGAAAAGTGTTTGTTTTACAAGGAAATTTAATCTTTTTAAAACCAATGTTTACTGGCAAAGAGTGATGATAGATAATTAAAAATAAGGCAGTATGGTACTAGCCTTCTTTTCACAAAGTCCCCTCTAATAGAAATGTAGTTGCTTGTTGGTGAAGAATAATTTTTTCACCCAAACTTTCAACATTTCAAAAGATGCAACTTCCACAACTCCTCTTGTGCATAATATTTTGAGGATATGAAGCTGTTGCTGGGATTTATTTTTGAGACCAAATGATTTGAAAATGACTAGAGCTATTTTCTTTTAGTGCTATGCTGGAGCATTTTAACTGCAATATTTCCCTTTATATCTAAGCCACATGATATGAGACCATTACATTGTTTGCATTGTGTGAAGAATTTAATGAATCACACTATCTTAAGCACACTTTGGTTACATTTTTGCCAAAAAGGAGTGGTTCAAATTTCAATACACACCTTCAAAATACATGTACAATTGACTTGTTTGATCATAGCCTGCTGACAAGCTCACCATTCTTCACCATGCATTGGAAGTTCATAGAAAGATGAACATTGAAGCAAAGTCAGGGCAGGGTATGGAGAGACATCTCTTTGGACTTCAGAGGATAGCAGAGGAAAACAACATTGATGCTAGTGAATTTTTTGAGGATCCTTCATGGAAAAGAAGCAACCATATTCACTTAAGGACGTCAAATGTGAGTGTTTGCAATATAATGTTTCAAGCATATATTATCCTTTCAAAACTTGACAAAAAAAGATATATATTTATGTAAAAAATAGTTTATTTTTAAATGAGAAAATGAAGAAACTTCTCCTGCACTTGAAGTGCCCATTTTTGTGTGGTTTAATTTCATTTAATTCAGCACAGATTTTTAAGACAGAGCCAAGATACTGAAATTGTTCTTCTTTATTACATTTCACTTGGGTACAGTCAATTATTTTTCCAAGTATCCTCCTTTAGACTCTTCCCTACTCCCCATTTTTAACAATAGGGATCCTTCCCACTCATAAGGGATCAGGAAAAGATGGACTAAACAGAACTATAGTTCATAGTGGCACTGTCATACTGAAGTTGTTTCATGAATTCTTTTTAGCAATTTTGAATGTGGATTAGCAAAATAGGAGGACGATGATATTATTTTAGTTTTATGAGTGTGTAGTTGTCAATAAAGTGGAATTTAATTGTCTGCGGATGACAAGCATATTACTGTATATAAGAGTTGTATGAAGATATTATTTTAGTTTTATGAGTGTGCAGTTGTCAATAAAGTGGGAGTTTATGGTCTTTCCATGGCAAGCATACTATAGAGTTGAATATTGGAAGTAAAGTTCAAGAGCGTGATTGCAGTTCAAGAATAAGTTGAATCCATTTCAAGTCCTTCCTTTTAGTTGCCTCCTGTGATAGGCGGGGAACACAGAGGGCATGTTGTATATAATGTCATCCCACAGAGGAATTCAATGTTGTGCTATATTTAATTATGACACATTGTCCTCTCACATTTTCCTGTGTTATTTTTTTGAAATGAAGAGAGGTGCCAGAAATATGAGCTAAAAATCTTTGATAATGAATTGAAGTAATGTTAAATTTATCATTGCATGGTGGGGCATACTTTTGGTATATTGTACATTACCTCAGCCCACGGATGGTTTCATGGTTGCGCTATATTGAATCATGACACATTGTCCTCTCACGTTGTCCTGTGTTATTTCTTGAAATGAAGAGAGGTTCCAGACATACAAGCTAAAAATCATTGACAATGAAATGAAATATATAATGTTTAATGTATCAAGTTCTTGTAACAATTATTCACATGCAAACAATTGCCATGTGTATTCTTTGTTAAATGAGCACTTACATGAATACCATATTTAGAGCATCTGCTTGTCACATGGGAGGCCTTTGGTTTGGTTCCTAGGTAGAGTTATACCAAAGACTTGGAAGCAGCTACCTCTGTGCATAATGCATGATTACCAGTATACAGCCTAGTCCATAATGTGCCTTATTTCCCAACCTTTTCCCAGCATTCCAAATACTGTTTGCATGGGTCCATCATGCTGTGTTGGTCGCAGTAAAAAATATTGTTTTTCTAACCTCAGTTTTCTATTGTTCTACAGAGGTACTGTATATCATATTACAGACTCCATTGCCTAAGGCTATTTTCTATCACCACACAAAGGGTCTTTCCCACTCAGCTTTCAACTACAATAACACAACACTGCCAGTGCCTTAATTGCTTGTGCCCTCTTCAATGGGAAATGGAAAACATGGCAAATTATGATTCCAGATATACAATAACAGTGTAAAGTTCAGTAAGATGGCACATGTTAGTTGGTGTCATGATGCATTCTTTCCGAAGGGCACCAAGTTTGCACTTTCTGCTTGTCTTCATAAAACTGTCTATTAATCAAGCATATGCTATCAGTTAGATGATCCTAGTTAATATAGCCCACAGTTCACTTGGCAATGAGTAAGCATCTATGCTGCAACAGTTTACCAAAGAACAGCCCTTTGTTTTGGTGAGAACAACATCTAATAGTACTGTAAATGAGGGCAGACTTGATCAAAACATGCATTATCTAGTACTGCAGTGTTTGACTCAGTGTTGTTTTCATCAAAAGATTAGCTTGGCAGTTTTTACTAGAGAATTCTGTATTGGGCATAATAAGGTATGTTCCCAGCTTATTCTGAATATAATTATATAGTACTGCATCTTTATGTGCTCTAAAATATTGTAGTCATTTAAAGTGTTCAATGTCAAGTTATTTTCCGTGGTATCCCAAGTTTTAAATAATGCAGATGTCTATGTGATTTATTCTACTTCTTTCGAGTTTGTGCTTTATGTAATCGAGACGCATTGAGTGGATTTGTTAAATTCATCAAATTTTTCCAGACTTTAAAGTTAAGTTACCTTCACATGTCTCGAAAAGTAGTCAAACTAAGTCAATCTCTATATCCTACATACAAAGAATCTTTCATCAGTGAGTATTAATAATGATTCAATTTGGATTTTAACAAAAAGTGATGAAACTTTTCTGAAGTGCAGTTTGCACAAAGCCATTGCAAGGTAGCATACACAAAATTTAAAAGCGTTACTTTTGGAAGTACAGTAATACTGGACCATTAACCTGCTGTTTTGATCCCAGTAAAAAAGATGATTTTCTAACCTCAGTTATCTATTGTCCAAGTGAGGTATATCAAGTTTCCAAACCCACCACTAGAGGTCTATTATCATCACTTCACAGAGCTTCTGTTCCACTTAGGTTGCAAAAATTAAGCAGTACTTTTGGAAGGATTGTAATGAAAACCCGCCCTGCATGCACTCCAGGCTCTGGCTAAGGTTTCTTGGGGAGGATTAAGTGTCTATGAATGGGGTATGATTGTCAACCATCAAATTGTGTAAAGGGCAAGGAAGAAAACCATGTATATAATTTTACTGTGATCCATTCATCATGAATGCTAAAGCATTGTCATGTGGTAGTGCTCTAGTTAAATATGCATCATTGGACTATCAGATTATTTTAGAATTCTGCATTCAGATCAGTTAAACACTGCAAAGCTTGGCAGGCATGAGTGTTTTGCTGTTATGACTACACATGAACTCATGCATTTTTGCTTAATGCAAGCATGCATACACTTCTGATTTGTTCGATTTGTAGGCTAATTTGTCTTGTTTAGAAAGCATACACGCCAATGCCTGTTTCATAATACAAGGCATGTCCACAGTGCTTACAGTTACATGTGTATGGGAAGCACTAAGGCTTGTGCTCATTCTACTCTATATACATACAATGAACACTGTGCATGATGAAGATATAAGTGTCCTTTATTTACTAAATTTATGAGATGAAGTAAGGGCAGTGAGAACACAACAGGCGCACAGGCACCACAAATCAGGTACAATGTTAGAGAAAGTAAACTGTAATATGAGCATTTTTTTCAGTGGTAGAAATTTCCCCTCTTCCATTATTTTCCCAAATTTGGAGTCTCAATGGTTTGTTCACCAACAACTCATACTCCAACAAATGCAGTTTAATCCTACAATATCAACTCACAATTTCCCTTTCTTGCACTTTAAGTTTCCCAGCAAGTACCTCCTAAATACTTCCTTAAACAGCATATAGAGGATGTACCCTAGTGCTTAAACTTCCTTTCATCATTATCAAGCTGCAAACTAGAGAATTAACAGTTCTTTCTAAAGTATTAAAAGAAACCCTGTTGTTCCTTTTATTCAGTGCCATTAATAGTCCAAATCTTGGCATACTGTCAAAATGAAAAGTGAGATGATAGAATGGTGTAGTGGAGAGTAGAACTTCCTGAAGAAAAAGCAACGAACATCCTTTTCATCTTGTTTTACTTCTGATAATGTCAGTCAATTGTCTTTTTTTTTTTATATCTTTGATGACTTTTTGACTTGGTGACCTTCTTAAGTAGCACAGTTGTATCAAATAGAAATTGCAGTATATCTGAATGGCCAACAAAAGATTCAAGTTGTCAGACAACTTGATTCATGAAAATTGCACCTAGGTATAAAAAATAAGAAAAAGTGGCTCTACAGCCAAATACTTGAGAATGCCTGATTTGTATGATTAGACAAAAGGACTATTAAGATACAGTGTGCTACATATATGATGAAAACTGCTAAGATTGGGACAGAGAGGTGTACAAGACCTGCATCCTTTACAACTCCTGAGGTAGAGAGACAGTACTGTAATTTTTCATTTTCAGAGATGTAATGTTTTTTGACAAATCTAAACACAGTCAGATCATTTGACAGACAGATATCACCAAAGTTTGAGAATGTGCACCAAAGTTTTCTTTGATGCATGCAGACTTTGATCAATGACATCTTATTATTTTCATGTTTTACAAATTAACTAGTTTCCATATGTTTTGACAATTTTGCCTATCCTGAAAAATTCACCCCTACAGATACAATAAATCTGAGAAATACTTGCTGAAGGTCAGTTCCTTCAATTTAGTTTTAGATTTCCAATCCAGATTTATGCAAGAACCTTGACAATGCTGTACATGATCTTGTTACATACAGGGTCTACCAGATATTCCCAGGGTCTACCAGATATTCCCAGGGTTCAGTGATGTTTCCAAGGTTCAATGTTCCCCGTTTTTGTATTGTCTTGATGATTTGGCAATAATTACAAGGTTCATTATTCCCAAGGTTCAATGTTCCCAGAAGCTCCCTAGATTCGGGGACATTGAATCCTTGCGTACACTAAACCCTGGAAACATTGACACAACCCCTTACATACCACCATAACATGAGAAAAATTAATCTAAATGGTCCAACTCCTCAGGAAGTTTTTGATCTGAAATATTAAATGTTGAAGTTCCATTCAATTAAAATTGATATATTGTACTACTATTCAAATTCCAGTTTTTGTATCTTTTTGTTTGTCTGAAAGCTGTGTAGTGCACCTTCTGCCAGAATTTGATCACATCTTGACTTTATGGAGTGACCTGTAAAATCTCTCTCTGTAAACCATGCTTTGTAAGATAAGACAAAGCTGTCGAGGTCCAATAAAAAATAATTTGTAGTTAGTTTGGACTTGTGAAATGTAGTAATTGTGATGTCCTTGGATCATCACTTTGCTGAGAAGTGTTAAATTCCTTGCCTATAATCAAATAGTGAGTGTTTGATGTCCACCATCACATGATACCAACATTGTGAGATAGATTCTTTCTGGGAAAACATTTTTGCTGGTAGTGTTATTCTTTTGTTTTCAAATATTTCATTTCAGATCCCTGGGGATATGACAAAGGCCACATATTCACCTAGGAGATACCAGTATCAATCCGCTGCAATGTGGTACTCCATACGAGATGAATACATACAATTTACTATCAATACAACAGAAGATAGGGAAGTATTTGACGTCAACAGCTTTCTGGAGAACTTGTTCATTAGTCTCAATGAGATGAAAAATTTTGTCCAAAGTCAATGTTAGATGCTCAGTCCAATGTAGACGTATTCTGTTACCAAGTTATTCTAATAATTTGTCAGCCATTTTTAGGGTCCATCTTCTGACTACTTTTGTCTAAATGTGCCATGAATAGGTGTATTCATTTCAACACCTGAACTTCATCCCCTTATAATGGGGTATGAAGCTGTTAGCAGCCTTCGGAGATATTTGTATGTAACATCACTACTAGAATGAGGACTGATGAACCTCAACAATTTCTGACCATTGCAGATTTGTCTAAAAACGGGCCATGTTTGTGCATTTGGTTTTCCGTCCATATGAAAGACTGTAATTTAAGATTGAGTAACTTATATATTTGTTTCAGGGATTAACAGTGTAAGGAAAAATGTCACAATACTGTATATTCAATAGTTTCTTTCTTGAACACAACTTCTAATGTTTTCTACATGTTTATACTTTGTGGGGTTATGGCCTATGAGACCAAAGGTCCATGAGACTGGTTGGCAAGACCAAAAAACAAAATGTGTTCACAAGACCAAAATTCAAGCTGTGTTCACAGAATTGAAGGTTCACTAGAACCAATAAGGAAGCAGTCAAAAAATGAAAACAGGTGCATTGAGACCGACATTAAAAACTTCCTGACCTCTTTTGTTTACATGGTCCACCACAGGCTTGTTTTCCTTTTTGGTCTGGTGGATCTTTTCACCCTTATGTTGCCATTTTTCGATTTTGTGAACTTTTTCTTATTTTTCAGTCTTGCAAACCCTTTCTCATTTTAATTTTAGGTCTCTTGGACCTCTGTTCCAATATAACTGTGATTAGGGGGAGTTCCCTCCTCTGTACGAGTTGCTTGGTGTTTGAGAGCCAAAAGAGGCAGTAGCATCTGAACATACAGATGCATCGGCTTGCATGCTGGATCCTGTTAATTTATTAAAATTCAAGAAATTACCATCCACTTGACTCACTTTTTATATTCAAATAGTTCCTTCGAAATTCTTGAAACAGGAGTGAGTATGTTTGTTGATTAATTCCCCATGTATGTATGGAAGAATGTGTCAACTGTACTTTGTTATCCTATCACTCTTTGTCTGATGGAGTGAGTAGCACTGCACAGTAAAGAAGTTTGTAAGTTTTTTTTTTTTTTTTATTGTACTTGAGTTAACCTTCCAACAACAGTCCAATCTCTTTGTTGCTGTTTATCCAAAGTTCATGAAAAACAAAATTCTTGTGCAACCCACTTATTTTTTGTTTATTGATATTAAAGCACACTGTTATTTCAAATCAGTGAGTTTTGCAGAACTTGTAAACAATTTTATCACAGCTATTGATGCTGTTAATTATGAAATTTAAGGATTCAGTAATGAAATACAAACCCTAGATTTCCCTTTTAAGGCCTTTGACACAGTCAATCGTTGCATTCTTCCCCATAGGCTTGGCTTGGCTTGGTATTCTATGTGTGGCTTACAATTGTTTCAATACCTAACTTTAGGTAATTGAGAGCACTTTTAATTGCCTCAACTTGTAATTTTGTAAGATATGGGGTATTGCCTCACCCTTCTTTTTTCTTTTCTTTACAACAAATCCTGCTTTTCAGCTTGAATTTCATTAAGAAGACAGTTACTTTAGAACTCAGGCATTTGAACACGGGCCCTGGATTGGTATTAATTACCAAATGCAGTTGGAACTCGCCCAAGCATAAGCAAAGATAAGGGAATCAATTGTTGTTGAAGCAAACAATCTTCCTGCTCACTGATGGGAAAAAGCAGAGGATTGTAGGGGACCATTGTAGATGATCATGGTTTGTAAACTTCAAAACACTTGTCCACCTCATGTCTTTTGTTCCCTTGTGGTGCCTTTCAAGGGGCTCCATTTCCACAAGCTTAAAAGTTGCTTTTTTTTTTTAAATTTCCCCAAAATTGTGGTTAATGTAAATACTATCACATAAGTATGTATGTTGTGAGAAATCAATACAATTCATGTTACCTTAACACAGCATAATGTCAAGATGTCTCTACGTTGAATGTATGCTTTATTCTTTGGACAAGGAAGTGAAGTTAAGTTAGATGGTGTTTTACAGCCCAGTTTCCAACCTATTGGTTCAAGTGGAGCCGGCCATGGCCTTTGTTCCAGTTGTGGCTCACTGGCTTGTTTTCCCTACTCCATTGCTTATGTGGAGCATCATGCACAACGGCAATAGGTTCCATTTTTAGAGTCTTTGATATGACTCGACCTGGGAATCGAACCCTGGCCTTCCATGTGAAAGGCGAATGCTCTACTGTTAGACCAAACACGCGGTTCTTTGGACAAGGAATGAGCACAGGACTGTGAGTATGATATGATTATAGCATCATTAACATGGGTTCCATAGGTGTATGGTTCCAAGTATGAGGTACCAAGTCATTTGTGGAAGTGCCAATTGTTCAGAAACTAGTTGAGAAATTTTTGCTGGAGTACAGTTCCTCAGAAGTGTCATAAATCATGACCCCAGTCACCAATTTTCAAAATGGAAGTAACTCAAAAAATGTAGCATGACTTTTTTTCATAGGAAAGGTACAATTGACTCGAGTCACAGCAAATGACTCAGCTTGACTGCAAATTTTGGTATTTTGGTGACAACTCTGTAATTTCTATGGCAAGAGGGAGCCAGTGTAGATCTTTCCTCATTACTCCATGGCAGCTCTACAGGTAAGTTATATGCAGCAAAACTTGCTTTTGTTTTGATATGAATGGAAGACATGCTGTGTAGTGTAGGTTAAACCAACCCTTAGCTGTTAACCAAAGATTACAGATGGTGAAACAATGATCTTTGTAATGTTTGTGGCACAAACATTGCAGCATTTGTCATGTTGAAAGACTGTTTTTCTTTTAATGCACAGTCCTGGCTCTGTGCTCGTCACAGAACGTAATTTTAGAAGCAAGCTATGGGACACACTGCAAGAGCTACAGTATTCAGGTTAAGTGCCATAATATATGAAATAGTGTGTTTTTTATACTAATTGTGTAACAGCTACTTAAATAAGATAATGGCAAACGCTGGCTAATGAGTGCAAATTAAAAAGTTCAAGAGATGCAAATGGATGAACTTATGATTTTTTGTTGAATGCTAGAAATGTATTTTCAGTTCCCATTCGGAGAGCCAATGATCATACCCCTAGCTGCCTAGTCAGTGGTGTAGCTTGACTTTTTTAAGGGTATGATGGTTTAGTACACATATTTCCCCTCCTTTTTTTAAGTCTAAAGTGTGAATACTACTTTGCAAGAAAAGAAATTTGTGAATCGTGCAGAAATATTTGACTTTTTTTGACAAGCATGTGAAAATATGAAGCTTGTGCTGCAGACAATTCTGGTGTGTGGGTTTCCTGTTAGGAAATTTTCAAATCGTGAAGATTATTGAAGAATTTGCCCTTCCTGTTGGCAAAGCCGAGATTGCACGGCGATTAAAGATGGTTGATCTTACATAATGTTATTTAAGGTCTTCTGATTATGGCTCTTCACGGAGCATAGTTAGAGTCCCTAACAGGAGCACTTTTTTGATATGTTGTGGAATGAGCTGGGGTTTTCTGTAGGTTTTTCTTGAAAGTATATCGAATGAGGTAACATTGGTGCAAAAATGGGCTAAATTGAAATAATTTTGTGTAAATTATTGGCCTTAAAAGCTGGCGGAGGCATACCGAGATTTTCTTGAAAACAAGGCTCGGAAAAAGTGGTTTGAACTTGGAGGTGAAATAGCGAAAAATCTTCACGGTCATAGTATGGTACATTGGAAGTGCCATGAATGGCCAACTTGTCAGCTTTCATATGAAGGGTAGCTTGACTCTTGCGAAAACTTTGACAAGCTTTTAGAGGCCCGTTTACTTTTTGGATTTAGTGTGTAAGTCAATGGAGGAATTAATAGGGGTTTGTTACCTTAAACAACATTTAAATGTTCCCGAAACCTGATGTCTTTTGTAGACAAATATCTTGAAATCCAAAGTATGAATTGAAGAAAATTTGGAATTTTGTAAGAGAAAATTTCCGAATTATTCATATTTCAAAGCACCGTCCCCTGCTGATACCCCTCAGTCCTTAGTAATTCCCCCATTGAGTCACACAACAAATAAGCTCTGCCCCGAGGCACCATAGAAAATTTGCGGCAGCCTGTTATATACTTGTGACTGTGCCGATTTGTTTTTCTTTTATTAAAAGTAATATATTTTTATAAAAAACAGGATATCCAGGTCCTGTCTTTTAGACTTTCATATTGAGGTAGAAGGAATTAGCGGTTCTCTTCGGCTACCAATACGTAGTTCTCTCATCATAAAAGAAATTGTTACTTTTTATAGTATGAAACGGTCTGAGTCTTTAACCCACCCCCAATTTTCTGTTAAACCTCAATCTTTAAATGCCTTGTCCCGACGTCTCTTTTTCCGAACAGTGTTAGAGCCGGAATTGCTAAAAACTCTCTGGTTAGAGTAGAGTCCTGTTCTTACGCATCCTTTTAAAAATAGAGCAGACCCCATTTTTCAGCATCGGCACTTTGAAATGCGCTTATGGAATTTGGTTATCCACCAGGCGGATTATATGAATGTCATATGAAATGTGACATACGGTATTCATCAATATATTCGATCTTGATCGTGGATTTGGACATCAGCAACGGCTCGTCTTCTGTCGACAATTGTTTTTGATTCCTTGCCGAAGGCAGGCAAGGAATCTATGCGATGGTGATGTCGTGTGTATGTGTGTGTGTGTGTATGTATGTGTGTGTGTGTATGTGACGCTTTGGCTTGTAAACACGATATCTCAAGAAGGGTAAGTGTGACTAACCTCGTATTTGGTGTGTAGGTTGGTCATATTGAGTAGATGATCCCTATTGTTTTTGGTGGAGATCAAAGGTCATTTGGGGTCACGAGAGGTCAAAAGGTCAAAACTTTGTAAGCACGATATCTCAAGAACGGTACATGTGACTACGCTCATATTTGGTGTGTGCATTGGTCATATTGAGTAGATGATCCCTATCGATTTTCGTGGAGGTCAAAGGTCATTTGGGGTCACCAGAGGTCAATAGGTAAATTCCTTAGAAATTGCTTGTAAACACGGTATCTCAAGAAGGGTAAGTGTGACTAATCTCATATTTGGTGTGTGCATTGGCCATATTGAGTAGATTATCCCTATTGTTTTTGGTGGAGATCAAAGGTCATTTGGGGTCACCAGAGGTCAAAAGGTGAAAACTTCGTAAACACGATAACTCGAGAACGGTACATGTGACTATGCTCATATTTGGTGTGTGGGTTGGTCATATTGAGTAGATGATCCGTATCGATTTTCGTGGAGGTCAAAGGTCATTTGGGGTCACAAGAGGTCAATAGGTAAATTCCTTAGAAATTGCTTGTAAACACGGTATCTGAAGAAGGGTAAGTGTGACTAATCTCATATTTGGTGTGTGCATTGGCCATATTGAGTAGATGATCCCTATTGTTTTTGGTGGAGATCAAAGGTCATTTGGGGTCACCAGAGGTCAAAAGGTGAAAACTTCGTAAACACGATAACTCAAGAACGGTACATGTGACTATGCTCATATTTGGTGTGTGGGTTGGTCATATTGAGTAGATGATCCGTATCGATTTTCGTGAGGCTCAAGGTCATTTGGGGTCATGAGAGGTCAAAAGGTGAAAACTTCGTAAACACGATAACTCGAGAACGGTACATGTGACTATGCTCATATTTGGTGTGTGGGTTGGTCATATTGAGTAGATGATCCGTATCGATTTTCGTGGAGGTCAAAGGTCATTTGGGGTCACAAGAGGTCAATAGGTAAATTCCTTAGAAATTGCTTGTAAACACGGTATCTGAAGAAGGGTAAGTGTGACTAATCTCATATTTGGTGTGTGCATTGGCCATATTGAGTAGATGATCCCTATTGTTTTTGGTGGAGATCAAAGGTCATTTGGGGTCACCAGAGGTCAAAAGGTGAAAACTTCGTAAACACGATAACTCAAGAACGGTACATGTGACTATGCTCATATTTGGTGTGTGGGTTGGTCATATTGAGTAGATGATCCGTATCGATTTTCGTGAGGCTCAAAGGTCATTTGGGGTCATGAGAGGTCAAAAGGTGAAAACTTCGTAAACACGATAACTCGAGAACGGTACATGTGACTATGCTCATATTTGGTGTGTGGGTTGGTCATATTGAGTAGATGGTCTGTATCGATTTTCGTGGAGGTCAAAGGTCATTTGGGGTCACGAGAGGTCAAAAGGTAAATTCCTTAGAAATTGCTTGTAAACACAGTATCTCAACCAGGGTAATTGTGACTAATCTCATATTTATTGTGTGGATTGGTCATATTTAGCAGATGATCCCTATTGATTTTCCCAAAGGTCAAAGTTCATTTGGAGTCAGCATGTTCAAAGCCTGACAAGCTTTCCTTCACAGTCTTTCAAGAAAGGTCACTTGTAGGGTCCTGTAACTTGTCATGTAGATGGCACATAGTGAATACATGGTCCCAGAAGTTTTTGGTGGAGGTCAAATGTCATTTGGGTTCATGACGGGCAACAGGGATCTCAATGTAGGAAGATTCGATGCCTTGCATGTGTACTTTGTGGGCACATTATGGAGCCCTGTTAATTGAAAAACATTGCAAAGCAATGTCAATGTGAAAAAAGGCCTTACATTTCAGCAGCAAGGAATCACTAAGCCTTTTGGCTTTCTGGTTCTGATTAATGATTGGGGCGTGTCTCAGACATTTAAGCCATCCACCCGGGACCATCATTCGACAGGAGTTAACAACAAGCTGTATAACCACTTTTCCTAGAGTTGTACGGATACCGCTAATGGCGTAGCTACATGAATTCAAGGAAACCACTCCCCTCTCGATCCCCTCCCCTCTCCACTTTCCCCGGCTCTGAAAAGCGTATGAATTCGGAAATTTGCCATTTGTGGCGCTAGTCAACTGCAGTGTATTTTGTAGTTATTTGTTTCAAACATGCAAATTTTTTCGCGCGCTTGCGCGCCACAGTTTTTAGTTCCTAGTACAGTAATATTCGCTATTAAGGCAGTTTGGTAAAATTTGCCGAACTCTAGAATTGACAGCATCACCAGATCATCCTGTGACATCGACAACTTCAGTACTTCTCGAACCTCTCACATTTCCTTATTTGTGAAGCCTAATATCCAAAATTTCCTCCAATAAGGTCCACATTTTCAAATATTTGCCTAAAAGGGGCAATTTTTTTGTCGCACCGCAAATTTACAGCCACGTATGTAGAAATGGTGTTCACACTTTAATGTGTCAGATGACATATTACATGAGAAATTTAGTGCATACAATGTAGTCAGTCTGACCTATGAGTTGTATAAATATGCATACATTTTGATGGACCATCGCAGCTGCTTCAGGCAAACCCTCAGCAACACCTCTGACAACAAATTTTTTTCCAGTGCTTGTGTGAAAGGCGTAGGAAGTTGTTCGTGGATAGAAAGACTGAACGATGATTCTGAGTTTTCTTTTTGAATTGGGGAAGGGATATGATGGAAGAATGCTTCAGTCGTCCTCCCACCCCTTTCTGGACATGCCCCCAGCACCAGTTCGGTCCTGGGTCCTTTGCGGATCTGTCGCAAATCACAACTTAGAAAGTTAAATTCTTGATACCAGACCTATTTTATTTAATAATACTGTATGAATGCCTTCAACACATCATGCAGCCATGGACCTCTGCCCCCTCTAAACAAAATAAACTCTAGTGTTCCTATTTCTTTTTCATGAGTACAAATTCGTGGGATACGGTTTGACCTAACAACTTGGAACGTCTTTTAATATGTATATGATACTCGATCCTATCCTCGTGGTAGGGTACTTTGTTAGCATGTGATCGGTATTTGAAGAAAACAACCACTTTGTCGGAAATGAGTTTCCTTGTTCGTGAGTGGCGTTTCTAGAGTCTCATGAGAATGATCTTCGGGTCAGTATAGGTGTGGATGTTCAACACGATTGACGTAGAATTCAACCAATAGATCTGGAAAGTGTGCGCGGTACTATTTTGCAAAGAAAACAAGAAAACGGAACATGAGGAAGCTGGACGATAAAACATTTTTTTCGAAACCGAACTGGGTTACGTTTTACATGATTGCTTTATTTTTGAAAGGTGAGATTTTTAAGCTTTCTTTTACATGCATTCTTTAAAAAGTGGAGTTTAAACTGACATGAATACATGTACAAGGCACAAAGGTCTTCAAATGTTGTTGGTTAAAGTGACCCCCCCCCCCCCCCCTCCACACACACACCACAACCTTCCCTCGCATTCAATGGATCAGGTGCGTAGAGGAGCTTTGTTCATCCCAAGTGAGAGGAGACTTGGCCCTTATTTTGTAAATTGAATTGGCCTAGGTGTAAAGTCACCAGCCTTGAGCCGAGCCGAGTCAAGGAACATTAATCACAATGATCCATCTATGCTTGCAAATCTTTCATATGCTTTACATTCCACCCACTTTGTCTTCCGTGTTTATTCTCTTTTTCAAAAAAAAAAAATACTGCAGTTTCTGGGGCATCGGACCATTTTAGGGATTTTAAACATAGACCTCACCACGTCAAACGTATACCAGGGAGCCGTAACATTAGGGCATCCATCATGATGGTAATTTTGTCTGCTTTCAATTCAATTCAATTCAATTCAATTTATTTCTCATATGTACAATAATCATCAACAGAGGTATAATTTAACAAATACTAACAACAAAGTACATATGATGGACACTAGAAAAACAATACAGTTTATCAAGGCTAGTGACCATACAAACATAGACAAAATGAAGAGACAAACTTGACAAAGTGAAGAGATTTGAGACTAATAACTAAATATTTGCTAATGGTAACTACTTATGAAGAAAGATTTCAAATTCCTTTGAAAAGAATGGAGTGAAGGGCATGATCTAACACTAGGGGAAAGTTTGTGCCAAACATTATAACAATAATTTTGGAGAACTAATTTGCCGTGTAAAGTTTTGTGATTGGTTACTGAAAAGAGGCAATTGTGGCGGGTCTGCATTGGGAACTGGGCTACATTAAGTGGCTTTATTACATTAGGTAATACCTTCGGTAGCATATCATTACAATATTTAAAAACGATTACACCCATGCAAGACCTGTGGATATCCTTGATTTTTAATATGTTATAATCAAAATACAACTGATTTGTACTGAACCGTCTCGGTTTCTTTAAGAGAAGCTTAAGTATTCTATTTTGAAATGTCTGGAGAGGTTTAAGGACAGTAGCACAGGCTGTACCATAGACTTCAATAGCATAAGTAAGTCTAGAATAAATAAAAGAGTAGTAAATCTGAACTGCAGTATCAACTGGAAGAATATCACTACACTAATATGATAAAAAAAAATACCAATATATTTAAAGAGGGAATTGCATAAGTCAGTCACATGCTGTTTCCATGTTAAATTTTCGTCAATAACTAAACCTAAATACTTTGTAAAATTCGATTTCCTAATCCTGGTACCATTGAAGCAAAAGCTATCAATGCAAGCATGATTACAGTTTTTTCTCGAATGAAAGATTGTAAAGGAGGTTTTATCGACATGGAGGGTAAGTTTATTTGACTCAAACCATATTTTTAATTGACTTAGTGTATCGGTAACCATTTCAATCAAATGTGAACAGTCTTTACTGGCTAGAAAAACGTTTGTATCGTCGGCAAAAAGACGAGTTGATGTATTGGGGGCAGCATGGTGAATATCATTAACATAAATGAGAAAAAGTAGAGGTCCTGAAACGGAACCTTGGGGTACTCCAGTGGTAATATCTGCATAGTGTGAATAGGAATCGGAAATAAATTGGGTTGTCGACTCAAAAGTGGAGGTAAACAAGAGATGGACCGAATGACAGGCTGTAAATATACATGTCCTTTGTGCAATAATTATCACAGGGCATTCTAACAATTCATAATTATCACGGGGATGAGAGCAATTTGCGCCCTTCTTGAGTGTGTGAAAATGTGTTTTTTTTTTTTTTTGCTTTGAACACATATCGTAATAGGTAAATGTTAATATAATATTGTCAACATGTCCAAATGTCGAATATATGTTCAGAAAACAATTTTGAGAAATAATAGCAGACGGCGGGTGTGTGTTCACTAAGTTAGTGCACATAGGTGTGTGCGTGAACTTGCTTTGGTATCGGACTGATGTCCTAAACAATGGATTTCAGGTCCACTAAAGGAAACAATAGATTTTTCGAGTCCTCTCAAGTTGAAAAATAGGAGTTTCTTTCGTTAAGGGTAGTATTAAGGAAGAAAATGCAATAAAAACATGATGAGTTCCTCAGATTGTACGTAAAATCGACTTCTATGCGTGTGTAGATCGGAGGGCCTATGTATGCTTGTGACGCTTTGCTCGCTTACAGGGCATATCAAGATAGGAATGTCTGACAGTTTTAAAACTTGTTACATAGATGTCAGTCAGGAGAAAGAACACTACTATTTTGATGGGGTCAAAGGTCATCTGGGGTCACCCTGGATCAAACCCTGTAAACCTTGTAAACACGATATCTCAAGGTAGGAAACTTGGATAGAATTCATATTTACTATGTTAACGCATGGTGGTGAGAAGGTGGTCTTTATTGTTTTTGGTGGGGGTTAAAGGTCATGCGAGGTAAACCTGGCTTTTTAACACAATATCTCAAGTATGAAACTTGAATAGATTTCATTTTTGGTGGAGGTCAAAGGTCATCTGCGGTCACCCGTGGTCAAATCTTGAAGTCCATGTTAACTCAGTATCTCAAGGTATGAAATTTGGACGGATTTCACATTAAAAATGTGGACACGGTATGGTGGGACGATGGTCCATATTGAAGTTATGGAGTTTAAAGTTCATCTGGGGTAGCACAAAGTTATTTTTGAACACATGAACATAACATTGACTTAGAAAATATCGGACGTTATTTGAAAGAGAATCTATATATATATATTACCGACACCGCACTGCATTTTCCATTCTAAAGCTCATTCAAGACTTTTTTGGGAAACTTTTTGTAGGGAAGACCCCACTTGCCAGACAGAATACCTTATCCGGATGCAATATTCGAAAAATAATGCAGAACGAGCAAACGTAAAGTACAGTAAGTATGATGTTTCACTTAGTTTAGAGTACACATCAGACAGTCTCCTTATGTCATTAACCACTTCCCTTTTGTATATATTTTACCGGTACACGGTCAAGCCAGGGCTAAAAAAGTAATTTACTTTACAGGGGAAACACCGTCTCTTTCCCAACCATTATTTTATCGACAAAAAGGCAATGTACATCAATTGCCATGACCCTTTCACAGCCTAAATAGTTATTTTAGACTGTGAAGCGGCAGACATGCAAAGTTTTCTCATGTGTAAGGTAAGGTAAAGCTAGGGGGGCGATGCGCACTGTTTAACAAGACATTACTGACTAACGATTGAGCTAGTTCCTATCCTTAACAAAGAATGCATTACATACAATACAGTGGCGACAGTCAATCAAGAAATTCCTTTTTTAAACCAGAGAGCAGTTTTTTTTTTTTTTTTTTTTTGAAGAAGCTATTTTTTTTCTTGAAGGAGGGTGAGCAGAAAGTTGTAATTTAAGCTAATGCTAAGTGCTGAGAGAGTTCCTTTCTTTCATCCATAGTCCATTATTTGATACCAATATGCTACCCATGTCTCGTAATCCTACCAGAATTGACTTTCAAGAAAAAAATGCTTTGATGGGTAGGTTGGCACCGCCACAAATTAAAAAGCAATTAAGTGCTACAAAACTGCAAACAACTGGTCAACTGAAATTAGCTTATTGTCGTGAACATGATATCTCAAGATAGAAAACTTGGATAGATTTCATTTTTGGTATTTGGATCCGTTATGGGTTAAGGAGATGGGACTTATCGTTTTTGTCGGAGGTCAAGGGCCATCGAGGATTACCAGGGGTCAAAGTCTTAAACGATTTTAAATGAGATATTTCAAGATAGCTGTCTGTCTAATTGTCTGTCTTTCTGTCTGTATGTCTGTCCTTCCGTCCGTCGGCCCGTACGCCGGCCAGCAAGCAAGCCCGCCCGCACGCTTGTCCGCCCGTCAGTCCGCTCTTCCGTCCGTACGTCCGCCCTTCCGTCCGTCCGTCTATCCATCCATCATTCATCCATCCATCCATCCATCCATCCATCCATTCATTCATTCATCCATCCAACTATCTATCTATGGCTTTTATGGATTTCAAAGGTCATTTAGGTCACTGGAGGTCAAAATGTGAATGAAAACCTTGTTAGGTGGGAAACTTAAATAACATAACATAACATAACATAACATAACATAACATAACAGGTTGAAGGGCAAAGGAGGGCCAAAGCCCCATAAGATGCCCTGAAGTCCAGGCCCTAATCATTTAACTTTTCGAAGATCCAATGCCAGAGTGAGTGTGGATGAACACCGGCGAACTTCGCCTTCTCTTTTCGACTAGTGCTCAGAGGTAACGAGGCAGGCGTGTACTAATAGCTCCCAATCCTGCTCCCGGGACCGCCATTTAACGTCCCCATCCGACGGACGTGAGCGTATCACCAGTCTTTAGCCACTTTCCCAAAGGCTGGAGGGGGTGGAGGTTATGCTTGCTCTGCACCACTGCTCAACAGCTGAGCTGAGCAAGCTGACAACTTCCTGAGTCGGACAACTTCCTGAGACGGACAACTTCCTGAAACGGACAACCAAATTCCCAATTTTGTAATTCACCAATTTTAAACCCCCTCAGCATCACTGTGAACAGCTATGCTGAACAAGTTAATTTTTAGACCCCGGAAAATTTCCAAGTGGTTCCACCGGGATTTGATCCGGGGACCTTCAGTATGCAAGGCAGTACGCTCAAACCACCGAGCCATCTCCACCCTCAAATAGATTTCACATGTGGCATGCACACTCAGTGGTGAGAAGATGGTCGGTATTTTTTGTTAGTGGAGGTCATAGATCATCTGGGATGACAAAATTATTTTTTGAACATGCTAGTATAGTATGTGAGTGAGAAGCTAAATTTTGGTACATGAAGGCATTATTAGACATGAAGCATTCATTTATCATCGAAACCTAAATGCATTTTGCATCCTGGTTGTGGTTTTTACTCATTACGTACTTGCTCCCACAATGTCCCACAAAATCGAGCACCTACAGTTATCTATTGGCAATCATTCCCTACAAGACAGCACCATGGTTAACTAGTGTCAGATCCTACAAACAGAAGAGTACGTAGCCTCTTAGTTTATCCTGTTACATGCATGGGTTAGATCAACAGAATTTAATCTGACGTATGCATTAGTTTCCACTTTCCGGCATCAGAAACATGTTATCAGGATTATTATTTCCTTCAACTTGTTGTTCTTTGGAGTAGAAATAGTTGTTACATAATCCGATTAATCATTTAAATTTTATCCTGTTGTTTGTTGTGCTAGGTTTATAAGGTCAGTCGTGTGATTAAGTCGCGCAGTAGCAGGGAGTGTTACAACTCCCTGGTAAAAGCAAATATGGAATTTTTCAAGGAAGGGTGAAACCTGTTAACAAACTATCTAACCATCGTGCCATCAGTCGGCGCAGAGTGGGTTCAGCTTATTGGTGACCGAAAACGCTTTTTGGATCTCTGGCCACTTCATACAAGGCCTTTTAATTGTATTAAGCATAAGTAAAGGGGACATGCTTGTAATTTCGGAAAACAACTTGCAGATAAATGATCCAAGAAAGTAGCCGGACAACGTGTTGTATTGGACAAACATTTTCTTGGTGTTGGACAATGTGTAAAATTGAAAGTCATTGACAAACTTCAAAACTTTCTAAGGGACCAACCCTTTTTATAAAGGGGGCTTCACCCTCGTTCGCTTTTCCCGCTACAGGTCTGAGTAACCCATTTATGATGAGGACATTATTGCTGTAAGCTATTAAACTAGTCATGAATTCAAATAAGTTCTTTACTCAAACAGTGTCAAAGACAGGAGGCAGTCATTCGTCACCACAAAGTACAATTGGCACAGCTCTTTGATTGACATCATATTTGAATGGGAGAGTAACTCCATTAATTTTACACAACATGCACTGAGAGTGTGATAATTACAGCCGATTAGGGAACTTTATACTCACCATGATAGGCCTTAAAGCAATAAAGTAGCACATTGTAAGGATGAAATGAATTTTAGAAGCTTTTGGAGGAAGAAGAAGAAAGCAGAATGTGAGCATTGGAAATATCTGGTGAGACGAAAAACTAAAAAGCCTCTTTCAGCTATGTGGGCTCATATACTTTTATATTGGAATTCGCTTTAATAGCTGTCTGGTCTTTTTAAACGTATTGTAACAAAATATAAACTTTGTTCGACCTTTGTCATTCAATCCGACTGTTCATTCTGATTTAACACAATAAAGTATCGGTTGACAGTAATTCTATAACAGCGGAAACAAGGGAGTGGGGTTAGAAAGCGCTGTTACTGTTCGATAACTGACATCCTTTCTAATACAGTGTCATATATTATTTGAAACCTTAAAAACAAACTGTAAAAGACAATATAACGAAAAAAAAACATAAACTTCTTTCTTAGAAAAAAGGTTATACGCTTCAGTCTGTCATGAAGTTTTTCATTTAAATGTAAAATGATAGGTTATTTTTTTTTCAATATTGCTGTTTAGGGTCTATGATTTTTGCGAACGTCAGTAAGACTGGGTTCTTAATGATTTTTTCAGAGCCACCATGTGGTTCCTATGTGATTTAAAACTATGATAGAGACGCGTGGAGGTGATTTCTTCTGTGGGGATGTACATCTTGAACTTAAGAGTCAAGGGAGCATGATTGCACTGGAAATATTGAAAACTATTACGCCTAAGAGGACAAGATAGCATCCCTGATCAATCTCAAATCAAAACAAAAGGATGCAAATTAAAGATAACAAATAACTGGTGTGAATACATGCTATCACACCGGTTTTCCCTAGGTCAGATTTCGCAAAACATTTCAATTTTAATTGCTCATACTTTGAGAACCTAACCCTTTAGAAATTGAGGGCTCGAGCCTGTATGCTGCCCGCAAGCGCTCAGACATTTTATTGTAAATATGTTCTTGAATTGCGGTGAAACTTCACCTACTCACAAGGTCATAGGCGTAGGAAGCTGGGGACGGGGGCTGCGGGGCGACAGCCCCCAGTGAAAAATGAGGGGCGGAAGCATGCTTCCCGTTGAATTGCAACCCTTAATGCAGTAAGTGGTCGCTCATAAAGTAGTCAGTGGTAAACCTTTCCGAGCCGCTACAGTGCTGTTTACCTAAAATTTTCTTGAATATAGGCTTTTAATCTTTAAATATTTTGTCTAAAAAGACAACAAAGTTTCTGAAGCTTTTTGAATGCCACCGAAAAGCCTCAATCCGCACTCCTTAAATAACACTATGTAGCAGCAACGATCTTCAGTCGACCTACTATTTCAGATATATGCTCAAAGGAAACGCAGATTCTTCGATAGTCCCAAAAATATTCAAATTTCCTTACAGGTAACCCTGAATCTAAACTGATCCTTTTAATAGAAGCTCAATATTTACAAATGTGTAAAAGGACCCAAATTTTCAGCGCTCTCCGCACGACGCAAGTTACGTTCCTAACACAGCAGTGTTTGTACTTAAGAAAAAATTAGTTTTTTTTTTTTTTTTTTCGACTAAAAAAAAAATATTTTTGCTCGTAAAAGAAGCGAAAAATGTTGCATAAAAATGTAACTTTTGGTCAAAGGGGTAAGGTGAGGTGCATAGCCCAAAATTGTTCCGCCCCTCCCCCCACCCCTTCACGACTTTCATATTGCTTTCTACGCCACTTTACAAGGATAAGTATAGTCACCCACTGTGAGAGCTGCAATCCTTAATTTTACCAATATTTATGTGAAAATGCACGTACTATCCTCACAGAGACTGTTGACGTATCACTGAAGACAATCTAAAGTCCTAATCCTCTACCCGTAAACTACAATTATGAACAGCTAAGAGTGTTGTTCTGTTGTTTTCGCCAAGAGGTACTGTCATTGAAAGACATAGACCTTTTGTTACGACCGTTGTCAGATAAAGTGCTCTTTAAGGGGCTCATTGCGTTGACAACTTTAATTTAATGAGAGCGTATAAGGTCACTGCCACTTGACAATGCTTAAAGTTAACATAATGACCCAAGTCTTATATTCAATAGTTACGCAAAAAAGTTAAAATTTTGGATTTTTTTGTTTCCTGTTCTGTAACTGTAACGGTGTATAATTTGAAAAAGTGTCTGGTGAAAATTTTTTGAAAACTTAATTGAACCGTTATGTACCCACTCATGAGAGAGTTATTTGTATGTAGGATTGTCTAAGTTTGACCATTTGTCATTGGTTTTGAGAAGAAAACTTAACAGAATCGGAAAAATTTTGTTGAATTTCATGAGTGAACCAACTCAAGGAGTAGCTTTAACTTCCGTTATAAATAAATGTATACGTGTATTTGGCATGTGCAGGGAAAGTCCATAATGCAATCATGTATGATTGTTGTAAATGACCACTGAATAATATGCCGCCCTTCCCCTCTCCCAACAATTCCTCCGGGACAATTTCAGCCTCTGCTATCCTCCCCAAGGCCCACAAAACTGTCAAGTTTTTCGATGGAGAAGTCTATGAGAAAATCTATATTCTCCTGAAATTGCCTGAGGCTGAATTCAGAGCGTACACGTTCTTCAGGGTTGTGTTTTTACTAACAAAACGTATAACGATTTCGAGAAATGGATTTATGTGTGAGTCTGTGTCTTGTAAGAACTTTTTACTACCCCAGGTGATACAGTGGTGCACAATTATAAAACATTGTAGATCCTAAGAAAAACGTTGGCAAAAAGAAACTTTCCTGACAAGTGTCGTTTAAAGATCCTGTTACATATTATATGTGTAACAGTTTACGCAATATGAAAGTGGAAAATGGGCGAAGCAAGTTTTGGACTATGCACCTCACCCTACCCGATTGACCAAACGGTATATCTTTAAATTTTTTGCCTTTTTCTTCCATTATATCAGGAAGAACGATTTAAAAACAATATAAAAATTGTGGGCTAAAAATCATTTCTTCAAATAAAACTGGGCACTATAAAAGGTAGAAATCCACGTTTGTTAGAGCTGTACTACACTAGACAACAACAGTATATCTTAGTCCTCTGCAAACTGAGGAGCATAGATAACATTTTAATATTTCAAGAACTTGAATCCATCTACATAGACTACCGTGCTGAACTGGCCGGGTTGAAAAGCATCTAATGAGAAGTAAATTTCAGGCTTGTAGGCAGTAGCTAAGAGGTAATAGACCAGGTCGAGAAGAGGGGGGGGGGGGGGGTATCGTCACCCGAAAGCGAAATTTATGAGACCAAGTGGATTTGGTCAATGTTGGGTCGCTGATTCCGAAAATCGAGGGTATATAGGCCATATCCGGGCTTTTCTGCGCCATTTTGACGTATAAACTGCAAAGGGCGCCCTCTATATGTCAAAAATCTTGTTATCTCCATATATTTACGGTCCAGTCATTAACTGATGTGAGATTTGTTTCTTATATTCTGTAAAAGGGTGTCAACTGATAAATACGGGGAAATATTAGATTCATATTAATATGCTAATTAGATAGGGTTAAAGGTCAAGTTATAATGTAAGCAGAGAAACATGCCGAGGGTTTGAGTCATGGGAAATTACAACAAAATAGACCTGCCATACACTCTACAAACACCATAGATACTTATTTTATAGCAAGCGGTAGGGGTGGCGCTATTTGACGGCCCCCTCCTTCCTCATCTGGGAACAATGGACCCCTATTTTTTATTTTCTTTGATTGGAAACAAATATTTTTTGGACATGGAGCTTGTATTGCAGAAATGTTGGGATTCTGGGTTTCTTGTAAGGAAATTTGAAAGTTGGGGAATTGCTGAAGAATCCGCACTTCCTACATTGGCAGATTTGAGAATTATTGATTGCACGGTGACTGAAGATCATTGCTGGTACATAATGTTATCTAAGGTCTACGAACTGAAGCTCTCCGATAAAATTTTAAAGTTTCCGAAACTTTGTTGTCTTTTCAAGACAAACTTTTTTCGAAATCAAGAGCTTATATATTGGAGGAAATTTAAAATCCCATGAAAGGATATTTCTAAAAATAGGACTAACGTTGCCAGTGTCACTTGATAATCTGTGGTCACAAATGGCAAATTCCGACTTTGCCATATCCAGAGCTGGAAAAAAGTCTACCAAACTGATTTAAGAGACAGAGCAGTTATGCATTAGGAGTTGCACTTTCCGGTCCGCCAAACGCTCGGAGATTATTTGCTTTTTTGAAGCAATTCCTTGAAAACATAGCGCTTGTATTGAAGAGAACTCGGAATCTCTTGAGCGAGAAGAGTTGAAAAAATCAGTACACAAATGATAAAAGGGTTTTTCTGACCGGGGAAGTAGAGTGGCGGAAGCCTTCCCCCCCCCCCCCTCATTTTTCACTGGGGGCTATCACTCCAGCCCCGCTTACTACGTCTACGCTGTTACATGTTCTTTTAAAATCCGATTGAGCAAATATTTTATATTTCAGAAAAAACCCATGACGTTCTGAAGGAGAAAAAATAAAATGTTCGGTTTTTGTTATGTAATCGTTATGATCGTTTTCATTTCATGTAAACTTCTTAGCCGCGGTTTCCGTTGAATTACCCAAAATTCCAAGTCTCGGGGCTGCCATCGGAGGTTCATTGCCTAGCAACTCCTTTTCATCTTCATCACAATTTAACATTCTATCGCCGGCGAGCAAAGGGAGATTAAATCTCCGAGGAAGTTATGCTGCATGGATTCCTTCTGTAGAAGATGCGTCTCCATGGATACAAGTGGATCTTAGAAGACACTCAGATGTTATGGCTATTGTAACTTCTGGTCGGGGAGACGGGCGCCCCCAATTTACCCGGACCTACTCTATCAGTTACAGCGTAGACGGGAACAATTTTGACTTCATAAGCGAGGGAAATGAAACAAAGGTAATATAATTATGAAATGAAAATCTTGATGTAACCCGAAAATCATACCAACATATGAAAACGGATGGTGTGAAATTTAAAGGATTTTCTGTTAAATAAGCGTGAATGTGGAGAGAAATGAAAGCGAGATGATAAAGCAAAAGTGGGTGTGTGTATTGGATAGGATAATAGACGGTTGTGTTCAACTTAAAGGTAGTTAATTCTCCCCTCAAACTACAATTCCGTAGTATTCTACAAAATTGACACAGCTATAATGTGGATCCACTCGCCCTGACTACCCAATAAACTGAAACTGTACCTGGATGATGATGAGTTTCAAACAGTTGAGGGAGGAGCCTGGGAAAGTGGAACTGCCTGGGATGAAAAAATTTGACCTTTAAGAAATGCAAGCGTGTTGATTTCTTTCGTGGTTGGTGGTTTTAATTGGTTAACGGCTATGTTAGTCTCCCCGGTTCAAATTCCAGTTGAACCCAGTTGACCAATTTAACTGGGTTCAACTGGTTCCAGTTGGTTTTGCCCAAATTCCATATTAACTCAACCAGGTTAAATTGGGTTCTACAGCTTCCAACTGAGATAACTAGTTCAACCCAGTTGAATTTGCGCAAATTCCATGTTAAATCAACTTGATTTAACTGGTTTTCAACTAGGTTCTAACTGGAATCCAACTGGATCAAGTTGAGCCGAGTTTGACTGGGTTCAACGGAAATTTGAAGCTCATATTTTGTTTAACGTTATACTACGTGTTTATAGGACCTTTGCCTACCCAATCAGGACAGCAGGTAGTCTGACCTGATGTTCCGCAATAACTAAAACATCAGAGGATCTCAAGCAGTGACTTGCAGTAACCTAAAAACTATTAGCAAAGAAAGCTGTTCGTATTTTCTAGACATCATTGATGTTTGAAAATTCTCTAGAACGGTTTTTTTTTTTCACTTTTAATTAAATTTGCAGATATTTACAGCAAATACCAACAAAAACAGTCATGTGACTAACCACATAGTTCCTGCAGTGCAAGCCCGTTTTGTGAGGATCCATCCCAGAGAATGTAGTAATGGTGGACCGTGTGCCTTGCGACTTGATATACTCGGATACCATGGTGAGTTCACTGTAATGTGACGCATTATTATCAATAGACCACTAAACATCGGAAGCTCCACTCTCTAATACAATGTTTAGAGTGTTTGGATTTTTACGCTATGCCAATGTCAATACTGCAGGAGAGTTAAGCACCATACCAGGTGCATTACATATCCTTCCAACTAGGGAATCCATTAACAGTCTTTAAGTTGTCGATGAGCTGTAACCATTACAACTGAATAGAAATCTTTTCTTGCGATAGTGTTGTATGACTGCTAAAAGCAAGTGTACCACTAAACGTCGGTAAGATGCAGTGCGGCCGGTGACGGAATTTTGACCACTATTAGAAAGTTGGTAGCATTATGTGAAACACTGTGAAGTCGTTCCTAAAGCTCAAGAATCCTAAATCCACGGTAAAAGGAACTGAACATTACAATTACGTTGCAAAATGTTAACCAATAGTACTATTTTCCTCTTTAAGCGTGCAAGGACAACTTCAAACGTTTCCGTCATCATTGCTACTTGTACTTCTCAACTGCCAGAGATTTCTCGTATCATCAGATGAACTGCATGGCATACGGAGGAAATCTTGCATCCGTCACATCTGAGGAAGAAAATGACTTCGTCTCTGCGCTGAGTGAGAACTCGAGAAGTTGGATTGGTGGAAAACTTGACTCAGTTACCGGTAGGTGTCCAATATTCTGCACTATCGTCTTTTACTCCACCCAGCAGGACGTTCGAACAGCAAGAAATAGTGGTTGCGGAAAGTGAATTGGTCCGGATTTGCCTACAGCTGCATTCGGAATCGGAACCTACTATCCCAGCCCTATCCCTTCAAAAATACATCATAAAGTCCCCGTAATAATGATCACATCGTCATTGGTGCACAATTTAAACCCTTTTGTTAGATGTAACACTGTTAAATCACCAGTCTTGGTATTAATCCGGAATTGGACCCTGAAATTGAATATTGGTTCTAATTCAGCGATTTCTGTATTTCGGTTTGGGGGCTATGTACATGCGCTCGTCTTCCAAATTGTCGGGATAAATAAACCCATCCCGCACCTACAACGCGTGTTCCAAAATTTCGTTTTACACGAAAATTTCGGGTAATATCATTCTTTTTCGTCATTTACTCCCTCCGTACCATTCATAACATAAGGAGGGACCTCAAGTGTGGCTTTGTGCAGTGGATTGTGTCTAATGATACATTTCTAGTGAAAGCAGAAGGCATTTTAGTCTGCCGTAAACTAAGGCTGAGACTCCCATTTTCCTTCTTGTTGACGAAACACTTAAATTTATATATATATATATATATAAAAAGCAGCTTATTGCTTCGTGCACGTACTGCACGAAAGCGAGAGAATGCCGTGAACTATGAGCTGGGTCCGGCTTGTGTATCCCACGCGGTTCACCATGGGCCGGGCCAGCGAATGACCGAACGCGCTTACATTGGAACCTACTAGTTAAATGGACTTAAAATTGCCCAGGAGTGGTGATTCAGGTGTTGGAAATGTTCCACAATTGGGTTTGGTGATTTCAGGTACAGCCCCACTGATTACGATGTTGGTTGACTTGTACTGTTTCATGTGAAGGGAACAGCGATTTTCTTTATAAGATGCATTGCATCACCAGTTACATTATAAACGCTCGCATTACACATAGAGACGTGTAGGTCCAGGGAGACAAATTATCCGTTTGCATGTGGTTGGGTGCCAGAACCAACCTGGTATGCGTTGGAGGTGAAAAATCTCCAGTTTCTAAGAACTGGAAAATATATGTCATGACGTTGCATTAGCCTTCTGATGTCTAGCGGCGCCAAAACATTTTTCCTGTTTTGTATACTGGATTGCTTTCCCTACTCTTTTGCGTTTGAAGAGCTTACAACATCGATGTAATTTTCATACTATCATAATAGAAGTATAACAAAACACAACCCGGTGAGACATGTACGTTATTTTATCAACATAATGTACATAATTTTCAATATATAGCTTTCTAGCATTTGCACATGTAAATTGATTGGCAAAATATGCTAGCAAGGCATCAGCAAACAGTAGTGCACCGTAATAACTGTCTTAAACAAAACTGACATCATCCTTTCATTCTTAAACAGATCATAATTGAGATTTTTGTGTACGTTGTCAAAACTTTGGTCGTTATATAGAATTACCTTGTCCATTTCATTTATTATCTTTTTGAATATTTTACCTTTCATGTTTTTGTATTTTTCAGACGAACATTTTTGGGTAGACGGTTCCGAGTGGAAGTTCACAAAGTGGAGAAAGAGGGAGCCAAACAGAACTAATAAAAAGGAATTTTGTCTGGAAACCAACTTTGTGAGACCAGGACTATGGAACGATCACTTCTGCCATTTTAACAAAACTGCCGTCTGCGAAAGAGAGTTGCCTTGATAAAATAAGATGTAAATTCAGTAATGGGTAATGCCACCGGAATTGCTGCTTAGTTTATTGGTTGGTTTCTAGGGATATTAATACCTTTTGTTAAGCTTGAAGCATTTTTGGAGTACGATAAAATAATAATTATTTCAAATGTTGTATTGCAGACTTGTTTACTTTCGGAAAAGTGCTACGGTTCTCTCTCAACGTATAGACATATTTCGTAGGAATATTGGTTCGCCTCTCTTGAGTTAACAGGGACCGTGGAGAGGGAGAAAGGGATAGGGGCTTAAGCGCCACACTTTTTCTGCCGTAGTCATTTTGGGTCGCCTTACATTGCTGTATATTGTTGAACATATTGGGCCGCCTCCCCACTTGAAAACTCTCTCATCTGCCCCTGAGTTTTAACGCTATTTTTCACATTTTATCTTTTAATTAATTTCACATACCACAGAGATCAAGTTATCTGAAAATACCAATATGCTGAGTGTAAAACATTTCCTAGACATTTAAACTCTGGTCCGTTTCTTTAACCTGTCATTTATGATATGGTTGTCATTAACATATTATCCCAATATGCTATGTCAAACATGTGTGTATACTATTTAACATTAAACCTTTCTCTTCACAACTTTTATTCAGTTATTAAGACTAAGTGCAGTGTTTTATTGCGTCATCATCGACCTTAGACCCATGACTGGAATCAAAGAAATCATTAAACTCGCAACTTCCTTTGCTAAAAATATATATTTTTACACTCAAACAGATCCTTGGATTTGGTTCTGTGCGCAAACGTAGACCAATTATCTTGAATAAAGACCGATATGCAGGGATTCTTTTTGTTGAATTCTTGGTTAGAAGATTGAATAGAAGCTTTGATTACTTGGAACGTTGTGATTCGCAGGTGTGGTTCAGTTAGTGGCTTTAGGGACTCAAGCCCCAAAATGTGCTCAAGCCTACCGCCCCCTCAAAAAAAGCTGAGGTTGTGCATATCTTTGTGCCATATTTGCGTATATTGCCTAAAATGCCCCAAAGATCTTTCTCGCGCTACCTCACCCTTCATTCTTCAGCCCTTACTTTCCGCAGGTCACAGGTCGTCTTGCGTGTTTTCCGTGTGACATTCGTGCCACATGCGGGAGAGTTCCGTGCTAGATATGGGACACGTTCGTGCCAGTTACGTGTCACCTGCGTGTGAGTTGCCTGCGATGTGCGAGGTTTACGCCCGCTGAATGCCGGCATATTAACATGACAGAGGTATTCGCAGAATGTCAGCAACTTGCCCACAGCAAGCCCTCGGTTTAACAGCAGGGAGAGAGTACTTGACGGCAACATGCTCTCACTTTCTTCGCTCTATACCCGGTGAATTGACACTCTGAAAGCAAATTGACAGTACCAAGACCGTTTCTTGCCCGCAAAATGCACGCTCCATGCCCGCATCTGACACGGGCTCTCGCGAAATGGCCGCATGGCCCATGACCAAACTACGTTTATCAAGCGGGTCAAATGCTGGTGATATGCGGCCGCTACGGGCCTCCTGCAGGTGTGTTCTGGGTGAACCTCTGCGGGCAACCCCCGCAGTTCACCCGGAACAAGTTTTGAACATATTCCAAAACCTGGCTGCGGGCAACTTTCACTTTCGTGCGCACATGCGGGCAATTACGGGCAAGAAACGGGTTAGATACGGTAAGGTCCATACTGCGGGGAGTTGCGGGCAGCAAAAAATGTCAACCGCAAGTTGCACGCAATGGCCGCCCGGAATAGTGTGACAGGGGCCTTATGCATGTTGTGCAAATCATTGAAAACGTCTGGTAAAATGCCCACAATACCCTCCAATGCATCATTGAATATCATGGGTTAGTTTATCGAACAAAAAGACAATTATATTGTAGCCACATACATAAAAGTGGTAGTACTTCCATGCATACAGTAGTCAACGTTCTTTAATACGTAGACTAGTGCGAGCTTGTCGGGCAACATACCTGGAAAGTGGAAAGAAAGCAAACTGAAAGGCACGTGACTGTGGTCACGGGGTGGAGATTTATCAAAAAAAATCTGTAATTATCTGAAACTCTAAGGACAATATTGGGGGATGAAATTTGGTAGGCAACAGACTAAGAGGAACTAAATTTACTGGGGTTTTTTGTAATGTAGAATAGGTTTCAAGAGATCCTTTTTGTGTGTAACTATCCAGAAACTGAAGTTGGTGAAGATTTTGATTCTTGAACGCTAGCTGTGAATAAAAGGAGTGGTACCTTTTGACACCCTTTCTACTTTATTTGAGTCACGATCTATCATGTATAGACTTAGTCTTGACATCTGAAGGTGGTTACCAGGCTACTTTCATACCCCCACCCTCACCTTACTCCCTATTTCCAGGGTCTGCCCAGAAAATTTTGCAGCCGTACTACATTCGTCGACATCAGCAGAAAGAATAAAGACCGGCAACTCAACAATTCATTGCTTTGGCCAACAGCGTACTGCACGGTCTTTCCTTCCAAACGCCTTTGTCATGTCTTACATATTTTAATACCTTTTAACAGATTTTCTTGTTTAATTTGCATTTGCAAAACGAATGAAGATTAAAGAGCCCATGACACGACTTAGTAGCAATGATGTGGGGTCATTCTCTGACACTATCTATCAACAAAAATAGCGTTTATTTTTAAAAATCCTACCCCACGAAAGAGAAATGTTCAAGTGAAATGGTATCGCTTCCAGCACAGCAGCTGAAAATGTAAAAGTGCGTTGAACCAAGAATGAAATCATCACAGGAACCAAACTTCACAGTGTGTGTACTATAGGGCACTTGGAGTTTACCCTGCTCTGTTGATGTTATAGAATCTTGCATGTATAGATGGCCTAAAATGATTGATAATCAACAAATTATCATTACAAAACCAAAACCTGTGTTTGCTTCACAAAACTAGTGGAAAGGGGGGGGGGGTGCCAACACCTAGGAATAACCCTGTTCAACAGATCTGGAGTTTTGTGACTTCTCGATATTCCTTAAGCCAGCTAGCAGGGAAAATTGTTTGGTATACATCATACAAGTGTTTGGAAGTTCCCTGGCAAGAGGTTATACACACGGAAAAATACCTCCGGCTCCTGGGGGATATTACTGCATCCATTTGTCCTCCTGTGTTATGTAACTATTATTTTTTATTGGGGAGGAAGCTTCTCTCATTACACAGGCCCATATGCAATACTGTATACCATTCTGCATAGTGGCTTAAATAATACCAACAAGTTCTGTGTTGTTTTGGATGCATTTGTTAATGCTGCAATTTGAGTTGGTTCAAAGTAAAGGAACAGTGATTATAGTGGGAAAGGAGACTAGCTGATATTTTGGTTAATTAAGGAAGTATTCCATATTTTTATCAAAAGTTGGCATGAAGTTACTATTTCAACTTCATGCATTTTGAAGTCTATGCTAGTACGAGATCCATTGTATGATTTCCACATCGATGTGTGTGACAAATTTACTTTGAAGGGATGTCTTTCAAAGGAATCCGGGTGAGATATCAGTGAGATATATTCAACAATCTGATTGTATGTGAGTTGAAATATTTTCTTTTTCTGATTGAAAGAATTCCTGTCAAGTCATAGATCGACTAGATTGCTGGAACCAAAAATTCAAACTAATAGGCCTAACATGAATGGGACAGTTCGAGTGAATAATGACACAATTCCTCTTTTGAGGAATTGGGAGTGAGAATTTCAAATTTTGATTGATATATTTTTGACTTTATTCTGAGACATTATTCAGATATAATTCAGAAATTACTTGGCCAGTACCGGTCACATGCTACGCAATCTATGAGCAAAATGTAACTTAAACACAGCATTATATTACACACACTGTGAAGTTGGGTTCCTGTGATGATGTCATTCTTGGTTCAATGCATTTTTAAATCTTTTACATTTTCCAGCTGTTGTGCTGAAAGGGGTACCATTTCACTTGAGCATTTCTCTTTTGTGGGGCAGAATTTTTTTAAAATAAATTTTTTTTTTTGTTTATAGATAGTGTCGGAGAATGACTCCAAACCGTTGTCATTGAGTCATTCATTGGATGTTGTGAATTATCACAAAGAATGAAACATATTCATCATGAATCATTTTACGCCAGATGACCGTCTCCGAAAAGACTCAATTTTCGGTTTAAATTTTATTCACCTTGAATGCAGGACTTTTCGAGACTCCTTGCTAACGTCTCCCTATCTTTCATGGGAGCAATGAGGAGAATTCCAATTCTACTTTAAAGCGCATTTTCTGGTCTACAACCATTTATTCATGGATACCACTCGTTCTGGACCAACTTAGTCCCGTTCATATAAGTAAAACAGCCTACATATCCCAAGTCCATCTAGTCAAATAGAGAAGGACCCTTATGAACTTTAATGATCATCCATAGAGAAATACACAAAATAAAACAGGAAGTTTACGCAAAAATGTATTTTTCATAGCCTATATGAATGAGGAATAAAATCAACAAGGTGTGGAGAATTTTTCATTCATATCAGACATCTATTTCTAGAGATATTAGTAAATGAAGTCACTAGATCTGTGTTCCAAAGTAAGTTTGAGGACAGCAGAGGTTAATACATCACTTCCTCACATTGATAAGGAATGCTTTGCTTGCAGTTGCTTTTCAGAATGTTGGGTTGAACTTGAAATTAATAAGAATAGAACCTTCCTGTAGGGAATGCAAAGTTCGTAAAGTTTTCATGACCACTTACGCAATAACGTTCTAATAATATGGGATTCCTGAGAAGAAAATTGGTTGTAAAGTTTAAAGAAAACAAAATACTATCAATTAATGTGAGGATATGAAGTCCTAGGTTTCCTTGCCTCAATTTCAATTTTTTATTGAAATGTGACAACTTCAATTGCTCATATCTTGAGAACCATATATCAGATTCCAGGACAAATTTAAATGTTACTGAAATGTTAAGAATAAGTACTCGTGTAACATACTAAAACTTGATGTGACCTTCAACCCTTCTTTTAAACGACATATGTTCGAAACGACGCCACGTCGAGTGAGTTTCCTGTATCAAAATCATCATACATGCACAGAGATAGATGACTGCTCCTTATCTTCAGTATCTGGATAGAATTGTGCTTCAATGAACTCCAGTAGCTTCTGCACTATCTGTTCAACTTGGTAGCAACTTCTCCTCACAAGATCAACTTTCTTGTAAGGGATATCATCTGCGCATTTCAGAACGATGTAATGAAATTCATCATCATCATCACCCGATGTTCCTGTGTGTCTCTTCTTTCCCGTAAAATTGCACATGGCAGGTAACCACAAGTTGTCCCTGCTGTGCAGAGGCTGAAGCTAAAGAAAAGTTCGAAATTAATTAAATATCATGAAAAAGATTAACCTTCGTCAAATTATTAAAGTTAGCGTATTGTCTTTAAGAATTATGGGAGCAAAAAAGCTAGTTAAAATAGTATGGTTGGAAGCAAGTCGTGTGTTTTAACCTAATACTGAGTTTGGGGAAAATTTCGTGGACGCATCCGGACAAGTGATGGTCCAATTTTAGTTTGCCATAACTGCGGTCTTTCATTTTTTAATCTTTGAATTTCCTTGCTTACCTGTACCATAGATGGTTATATAGTGCTTCTCAATAACCTCAATTGCACTGTTTATGAGGGTTTGTAATTTTATTAGACAATAAAAGAAGACAATTTAATGCTACTGGAAGCCACTAATGGCTAAATACAGACACTTTAAACTAGCGCTGCTGGGTTTGTATATAGGCCCTTTGTTTACCAAGAAAAAGAACACTTTTGATTCTTTCCCGTTCTCCCAGTGCTCATATGGTTGATTGCTAGAGCACGCCATCATTTTCAATATCTGTGATACCTTTCAAAGAAAAATATCACGCAATTGGTGCACTCCAGTCTTGTAGATATTTCATTACTTACTGGTTTGAAAGTGGCGAAAACTTTTTGGCTCCAAGCTAGGGAGACCCTTGAAACAATTCACATACATCGTTTCAACAGGGAGGTGTTATTAGACCTCCCTGGTTTCAGTACATATGTTTGTGCCTCAATACCGTTGGCTACAGAGTTAGACCGTATCACTGGCAATTGAGAACATCGTTTCAAGTGTCTTGCGTATCTTACTCAACCTTTTCCCCTAACGCAAGTAATTCCATGATGCTCAGAGCACTAACTTCTCTACATGTCTGAATAATCTCTAGTAAGGACCTGTGTCTCATCAAGTCGCATAGTGTGGATGCTGCTTTTAAGGTCATCGGAAGATCACCTCTTTGTTTCTGTGCGGTATCTTATTATATCCATTTTACCTCTTTGAAAAAAGTCTTCATTTCGTCTGGCATGTCGTGCCTTGGGAACTTCGAACTCAGGTAACCTTCAAATTTTTTCGAAAGGATATTTTCATCTGTTTCGGCTTGATTCCAATCCATGTGGACCGGGAACGCGGTAGATTTTGGATCTTCTTCCTTTTTATGGACTTTCTTCTACATTAACAAAACGTAGAGACATAGTGTATTCCATTTCACATTTTGTGTATTGAGATTAAGGGGTCTAAGCAACTTCCTTATTATTGATGCAATCAACTTAAAGCCGGCCTTTAAACTCGTTTCCTTCCCTTTGAGAACGACACTAAATGGATATTCGTG
This sequence comes from Holothuria scabra, assembly GCA_037179385.1. Classification (NCBI taxonomy): domain Eukaryota; kingdom Metazoa; phylum Echinodermata; class Holothuroidea; order Aspidochirotida; family Holothuriidae; genus Holothuria; species Holothuria scabra. The sequence goes on from CM074191.1 coordinate 36,492,580, forward strand.
ACTTGCCCCAACTTGAAGGAGACCAGCTTGGCATCACCTGCAGATCAGAGCGTCCCAATTGTTCAATTGAAATTACATAGAATGGATGAGGGTACAGGTTCGAAAATCTTGATTTGCTTTCAATATTTTTACAACATGCATGCGATCATCTGCGCAGCACATACGTTTACAACGGTGCCGAAAGGTACGGTAAGTAAATACGATAACATGAACTGGTGAGGTCATACCCAACTGTGAAAGTAGGGATTATTGAAAAACTATGCAGACAGTGGGTGTTTTCACTTCAGTTGGATCGAATTTTTATTATGTGACAAATCTCGGACTTGTCATTTTTGTAGTTTCTAGATTAACTCCGTGAAGTGAGGGTAGCTAGTGATTCATTATATAAAGTGAGGGTAGGTGATTCACTGTATGACGTTACATAACGGAACATTTTGGCCCAAAACGATCATTGTTTTTTCACTGCTTGCTGCATCAGGACAACCTTTTTTGTGGTTTTTACGCCTGACCGCACACACCACGGCAGCTCCGTATTCCCCATTGTAATTAAATCGGGAGAGTCCATTTGAGAGCAGTATAAAAATTTCTATTTTTTGCTCAATATTTGATGTGAAACGGTTTTGAATATTCGTTTCTAGGCTCACTGCACAACAATGTGCATTTTTTATAAAAACATTTATTTATTTGGAATCTCAATGCATTGCACACATGATATTTTGAATATATATTTTAACCCCCTAACATTTTGCAATGGTATGTGCCAAATACCCACGCCTTAACTGCCAATCAATGCATTTTGAGGGATCCTAAATTTCCCCCGATTTTTCCACTGTCAATCAAGTTTTTCGAATCAAGAAATTTACGATTCCATTAAGGACAAATTCCTCACTCTGATGACTTTTTCTTAAGGAAAATGGTTAAGGCTAAAATGGGATAAGGGCAATGAAAATGTAAAGCACTTTTCTAGGTTTGTGCAAGCGAAACGACGTCAGTATGAATGCCTGCCTGTGACGTCACAGGATCATTGACCAATTCGGACAAAGAACAAAGCAACGGCCCGATTTCCAAACCAAGATTTTTTTTTTCGAAAAGGGCGTAATGTTCCCGTTGGTCAAAGTGGATGATACTTGAGCACAATGAAGATAAATATTCATACTTTTAGCACACACTTGAATTAGATTTTTTGGACCATCCTAACAAAAGTTAGGTGAATTTAAGTGGAGGAAACCCGTTCAAAAACGTGCTCTTTGGAAGAATCTCCATTGAAAGACATAGAGAATTGCATTTTTCATTGAAAATTGGCGTACCCTTCCACCCATTGTATCGAGATAATAGTTACATGGATAGGAGGAAAACATTCTAAACTGTCAAAACCCGTTTGAACTAGGTTGGTACCTTCCGATTTGATCATTTGAGAGACCAAAATGTAACAATAACAACACCTGCGACACACAGCGTAGCTCTGCTGGAATGATCACGATGTTCCCTTATGCATAGGAAGTGAAATGTTTTATTTTACGGCAATAGAACCCAACCATATCAATAAACGCTTTGGGTTTGCACTATTCTGGAGGAATGACAGAATGTCATGAGTAGTACATCGTCTTTTCACAATGGCGGGATTTGTCATGATAGTTAGCAATGCAGCTAAGATCGGATTTAACAAAATAAAGTTGTACCTTTCCTCTTTTTCTACCGACTCCGGGTGTGGGAACCCTTGATTTAGAAGGTAAATTTTTTAAGATTTTTGTCATTTTATTGACAACAATTGGATAATCGGGAAACAGACGGGCGGATAGTTGCTGGTCATCTGCAACTCCGGTTTGAAATGCGTTCTTCTACTGTCCGTCGGTATGATGCAATTTCCGTTTCTACGAATAATAGAAGTATTTCAATTCTTCTTTCTCGAAATCTTTCCGATATTACCCAAATTTCTGTGCGCGTCGCACGTAAGCTACACTCGTATTTTCTACTCCTTTTCTTTTCCTCAATACCGTCTCAATCACATTCAGGCTTTTCAAACGCTGGCAGGTTTTAAAGCAGTTCTAAATTCGAAAATTTTGGGCCACTTCTCCTGCATTTGCAACGATTTCACACTTCATTCCTTAAAGCGGCTCATTGAGTTGGTTCACTGAAATTTAACGAATTGTTTCCAAACCTACTGAGTTTTCTTCACATACCAATGACAAATGCTCAATCTTAGACAATCCCCATACCCTACACACAAATAACTGTTTTATGAGTGAGTACTTAACGGTTCAAGTAAGTTTTCAAAAATTCGTGACCAGACACTTTTTCAAATTATGTACAAAACCTTTATAAGTCAGGACACGGGAAAATTCAAAATTTTAGCGTTTTCTGTGACTTTTGGACGTGGAACTTGACTTGTTATGCTAACTATAAGCATTGTTATGTGATAGTGACCCTTTGAGACTCTCATTAAGTTATCGATACCAACTCAAAGAGCCTCTTTGATTACTGGCCTACCAACAATACAACTAATGCAACAACTTGATTTTTAAAAAATGACCCTTAACGTGTTGCTATATACACACCTGGAGGAAGTGCAAATCATGCATTCACCCACATCAGTTATTAACCTACTACATGTTCAAGTGGTTAGCGCATCGGCTTTGCAGTTGAATTGGCGGAGACCCCTGACCAGGTCATATCGAAGACTTTAAATAGGGAACCTAATGTCATTGCGCTTAGCTGTCCAGCATAAGAAATGAAATAAAGACAACAAGCCAGTGAACCAAAACTGGAAAAGGGCCGTGGTCGGCCCAACTGAAGCCAATTGGTTAGAAAATAAGTCGTAAAACGACATCTAACTCAAGTGAACGTTAGTTACTGGGACTCTTGGAACAGAACGAAAAAATCAATTGCATTTGCATGAATTTCAAATTATGACTGGGTAAGTCCAAGTTTAAATTTTCAATGCGCTACTACTTACAAATACTACCATGGGAGTCTACAGGTAGGAAGAAGGGCTCTTGCCTCCGCATCTCCCGGATATCAAAAAATTGCAAAATAACGTCTATATAAGGTAGTAATTAATAAAGAAACTTGCTAGCTGCAACGTATAAGTGACATTGCACTTGTTTGACTAAAGCTTTCTCCATTGTAACAAATCTCTGGCCCCGTCGGGAAGCCCCCTCAGTGGCGGATTTCGGTCAGAGGGGGCGAAAATGGACTGCAGGGGCCCTTCGAATGAGAAAATACCCTGAGTCTCAGCACGATCGAAGCTACGGCTTTTCAGACTTTCCATTTGATTTTCCGCACCTGGTAGAAGACTACTTTGGACATTTTTCTTCATCCTCAGCAAGATTTTCTATTAAAATATGTTTAAATTCTCTATCCCTAACCATGGGCCTCCGCAGGAGAAAATTCTGGGGGGGGGGGCAAAAAAATTTTGGGGAGCGCAGGGAAATTTTGGCTCAAAATGACTCTCAGATCGCTGGAAATGGCATTTCTAAAGACTATTTACCGCATATAAATAGGGGAAACACTAAGAAAACTGTTAAGAAATGCTGATGTTAATTCTTCTTCATCTTTTTCTATTTCTTTTTAATAATGGTGCAAGAGTAAAGTATGTTAAAAACCTGAAAAGGGCTCCGACAGACGATTTTGGTCCGTCGGGGGGGGGGGGCGACCGCCACCTGCCCATATGACAGCCCTGCCACTGAGCCGAATTCCTCCCTCTGAATATTTTATAAATCCGCCGGGGAGCAGTTGACTCTTTAGACAACACCATTGTCGCATTTAGTCATGGCAGCTCTCAATTCTTGATTATAACATACAGTTGATTTTGCTCAAAGCAAGGTCAAATACCTTTATGACCAGATGACTGAATAGAAATCTTCCTCAAAAACCCAGTTTTCTAGAGTTTCTCCGAAAAAGTACATTCATTCTAACTTTTTCGATAAAATTCTCGACCATTTTGTTCTTTGATTAACTAGGTCTATTTTTTCTGCTTTTCGCAAGCGGTAACTCCCTCCTTCCTAATTTTGATGGCAACTCATTGTCTTTGTAAGAGTCTCAGATTATTGCCCTCCGTCGGGAATCCCCGTGGAATTCCAGTTGAACCGTTTCCTGGGAGCTGAGAACATTTGAGTTATGGCTTCATCAAACCAAATATTTTCCCTTGATTTTCTGTGCGCACACTCACCAGTTCAATGTCTCATAGGCAATCCCCTATTCTTCAGGTTTGTTTCAACAAACTAACAAACAGCATTTATCGAGTCTAAAAGGGCAACCAATGATCTTAATATGCTAAATGCCAGCAACCTCCCAAATTCGTCCTACATAGGGGGTGATCATGGGGAACAGCGTGGAATGGCACCCAATATTTTTAGGGGACATCATATCAAATGCTTTTTTATGTGGAGTGGAATCACATTTGTTGTAATTTGTAGGCTGTTGATATCTGGCAATTTTTGTGTGATGTAGAGAATTTCGGGTTTTTTCCTCAAGTAACATAACTCTACGCGATAAGTGTGCTTTATTTATACCAGTTACATTTTCAAATTGTTAAAAATGTTAAACACGAGTTTCAGATATGTTGCTTGTATGAAAGTCACTACAAAGGTTTCACAATCAGCCCACTAGTATTCCGTATGGACGCAATCCCACCGAAAAGTATATTTCATTGATTAAAAGACTTCTTTTCTCTTTGCTGCTGGTTGAAAGATTCTTTATTTCAACACAATAGTGTGTATAAAGAGTGTTCAGTACTTCAAGGTTCTGAGATCGGGTAGTGAAAGGGGATTATCCCCCACGACGATTTCTACTCTTTTAGGCCGCTCTAACACTCACTTGAGAGCTGACATGATGAAACTGCCCTTCTTACTTATTGTTACATACTCCTTATCTGCCTGATTACTTCTTCTCGCTTCAGGGAGGAAGTGAAGTTCACTACACACACGCTTGAAATAGTCACATTTCACATGTCATTAACTCATTGACAGTAATAGATGCATTAAAATACACAAAAAGTTACGTAACATGCGGGGTAAGCTAACAGGCCAGTCAAGCATGAGCTAATTGCATTTCACACAGTATTAACACAAAGAAAGCAAAGCTCACTTGAGGGCACAGATTAGGTTACGAACTCAGATACTAGTTTCACTCCACACCGCCTTTTATCTGCTGGGGTGTCTATGTTGCTTTCTCAAAAAGCAACGTGACGGCATGTCTCAAGGGGACGATCAAATTTGGATCAGACACCCCCCCTCGAGATCAAAGGTGTTGCTCTCACACTTGTTCCCCCGCTGTGAATCAAGCCACTCACGATTAAGCGATAAACAAACAGGAAGTGATGCAATGACCTCGACTTATCCAGGACCTCGTGTGCAGACACAACATTAATTTCGGGTTGGCTAGGTTAGAAAAGTGCTTGGTCCGGTTATGCGAAGTCCTCTTTATTCCGTTTCTCTGACTTACATTCGTTTCCTGCGAAATGTAGGCCTAAGACATGGTTTGGAAATAACGAAACCTTTACAGCGATGGGAAGAACGAAAAGAATAGCCCTCTTAATCTGAAACATATTCGTGAAAACTCTCGAGTGAACAATATTCTTTGAAATTAGAACTAGACCATTCATTTGAAGTGAGAGCCAATCACTACCATAACGTCAAATGGAGTATAGTTTACTGTATATGTAGTACTATGTACACTGTGTGCGGTGCTAGTGCAAGTGCAGTGCAGGGTGTGCCGCGCTGCTCCGTGGGTGTGTGGGTGTTGTATTTCGCGGGAGTTGTGTCATAGGTCATGTTGATTTCGGGTCACCTTGATCCTCCGTTTTCACACACGGTTTTTTGATCCCCTGCGCGAGATCTGATCTGTCCACGAGTGAAGATCAAAATCTCCGGATGCGATCCTGATTGCGAGAGCTTTCATGCACACTATAGCTACAAAGTTGATCTCGAGGGGTGGATCAGATCCAGATCTGATCCTCTGCTCGAGATCAAGTGTGAAAGCACTCTTTAAGAAAGACAGTCTGAAACCCAAGAACATACTTGGGAAAAAACAAATTGCTTGATTTGCTGAATGATCTTTCATTGTTATCAAAAGGGACAGGGTAGCTCTTATAATTTAGCACGCACAGGAAGTTTTCTGATTACATGTTGGAATTCTGCACCCTTCGGAATAATTTTATGAACAACTCAATGAGGTTTGCAGGTACAAGAAAGGGCTCCAGGCAGGTCTGAGGCGGACGAGGAATAAACTGTTTGGGAAAATTGAAATCGCATGAAATACAAACTTGAAACATTCTATCACAACAATGTTCCAAATATTTTCAGTTCTCTTCAGCAAAACCTCTGAGTTTCTCGCCCAAACTGTTTTTATTCGACATACAGGGAAGTCCGTGGTTTGGGGTGGGGTTGGAGTTGCTGGACCCCTTACGTGGTCGAAATGGGTCCTCTCGTACGGCTCCTGCCGAGTCTGTCATTTAGGTTTTACTATGGCAAATATTTTTTGTTAGTTAGTCAGTTAATTAAGGAATTAACTACAGCTATCGGACAATTGTAGCTGAATAAACCGTCGAAACTCCAAATTTGGAAAAATAACGGACGAGGCGCGTCCATTATTTCTTTCAAATTTGAAGTTAACACGGGTTATTCACCAACAATAATCCGATAAATGTGGAGTTATTACTTTTCTACCACTACAAAAATCTCTTTTTTGGGTGTTAACTTTCTAGTGACTTCTGCAAATCATTATAACAGCCGGGGTATTGGAGAATAACCTGTCAGTGTTTAACCAATCAGAATGCAGGATTCAGGCTAAATAACCAGTCAGTAGAGGTGGTAGAAACGGTATTTAACTACATACCAACACTGGCATCTACAAATTTCCACTAAAATGTAAATGCGGGAGTCATGTCAAAAATTACTAAAGGGGTTACATTCCTTGAAAACGCCAAGTATAAGGGAGGATTATATCTGTGCGAATTAAGTTTTAAGGTGGGACACTGCGTAGTATTTCTGGCCAACATGGGAGTATTCATATGTCAACGAATAAGTGCAAAGAACTTGCGGCTGTGTCGAGCCTAGATGTTAACCTTAGGACAAAGAACGTAACAAAATTGCTCCATATCTCAAAACTGGCTCGATGAACAATCAAAGATGAAGAAGCTTTTTCGTTTCCCTATCAGCAGAGGTTTTAAAAATGTCCGAATTTCTTTTCATGAAATCGATAAAAATTGCAAGGTTGTTTTGAACGTTATTTCCGTTAAGTTTTTGGCGGAAAGATCGCAATGCATCATGGGAGATATTAAAAAATTGCGCAAGAGCATGATACCCCCGACCGGGTGAAAATTGATTTTCTCCGAAAGCAGTTAGCTCCGGAAGTGACATCGGGACTTCATGCCTCTAACGAAAGGTGAATGGATTTAAGTGAAAATAATTGTATTTTGTGGCAAAGAAAACAAATAATTACATGTTGGAATTGATTTTCGTACCTTTTGGCTTAGTGTGAGGCAAACAGAGATGATGAATCCCCTATGCTCTTTGTCAACATTTTTATTGTGTAAAATAACTTTCACTTAGAAGATGCTGCTTCATTTGTAAAGCTTAGTAGAGTGATTCAAAACGGTTCGTGCGTACACTCTGAAAATGGAGGTTAGAATTTCCACATTGTTGTGTTGATAGTGCATTTATCAAGTACTGCGTATAAATTACACGTTTGTCTTATAAATTTACAAAACGTGCAAAAGTTTCAAGTGTTGTGTAAACTTTTTGAACAAGCAGCGCGGGTGTAAAAAATAAATGTTTTCTAGTTTTGATTGGTTACAATTGAAAAAAAAAATACAAAAAGGAGGGAACGACAATCTTTATCCCTTGAGAAATGTTTGCTGTTGTAAAGATCTAAAAATTGTTACATCCGAAATGCTGCATGAACCCTTAAGCATACCCTTTCTTACCTGATAATCGAAAATGACGTGATCTAGTATTTCTTTTGCTTGTATTAAAACTTTCTCTGCTGCTTTCTGGCAAACTTTGTTCCATGAAACACGGTTAGAAATAGTAAGCTGAAGGTAACATCCCTCGAAATCAAGAAGATACCTACGCATTTTCAACAATTCGTTGTATCTTTTCTTCAGGTCTTCAGGTAAATTTTTACCTGTTTTGACGGGATACGAAAGAATGTTCCGTATTCTCTTCTGTATAAAATCAATAGGATCATTGGGACAATCTGCAAATTTCTCGTGAAATTTGTCACTTCTTTCAAGGCATGCTTCAATTTTAGCTATAGTTTGTGCAATTGGTTCTTCTAAAGAACATAGTTCCATTTGAGCATGTTTTGATTTTGTTAAGTACAAATAACAAGCTTCTATGCTTCCTTTGGTAATAGCTTTTTGCAGATTTTCAATCATGTATTTGACATCTTTTTTAGAAGTTTGTTCTGTCTTAGCTATGGCCAGATACACGTCAGCGAAGATCTCCTCTGCGGGGAATCGTCGTTTAGGAGGTAACTCTGACAAAGTTCTGGCTTCACATTCGGCTTTATCCATCTCACCAAGACTACAATAACATTTTCCTAAGTTCCATCTCAATTCTGTCTGATCCATTCCGGGTTTGTCGATTAAACTCAGTATCAATGTTATGCTGACCCTGTTTTTCCCCATTCTCCTTTTAACTTGTGCGAGAAACTTCTTGGCCAAGTTCTGATCTTCGTAACTTTCATCATTACTCATTTCCTCTAAATCGCAAAGGAAATTTTCTGCGTCTTTCTTTACAGTTTCATTAAATTCTCCTATTCCGTTCATATCAAACGTTGTGAAATTTGTTATGCATAAATCTAACATTTTAAAAATATTATCTAGAACGTCGGATTTGTCAAACACTTCCTTAACGTGTTTCAAATTAGCAGACCGCCTAATGTGAAACTGATTTAAAGGAAGGGTGTCTTCTCTCTGAAGAAGATCAAGATATAACTTTTTAGCCTCTTCCTTCTCTCCGAGTAAAGAGCGTAATTCAGCCATTTTATTGGCAGCTGCAATGTGGCAAATGTCCTTGTCCAAGGCTTTTTCTATATATTCCAGGGCTTTCTTCAACAATTTTCTGTGTTCTAATATTTTTTGGTTAGAATTGTTTCTAAATGCACGGCTTTGTGAGAGTTTCCTCGCTCGCCCGCCAAAGGAAAGTCCAAGTTGCAAAAACACTTCAGCCGTTTTTGACTCCTCTGGAAGATCTTTTAAAATCTTTTCACACTTCAAAAATTGCTTGTCCCATTTGTATACTCTAGCACTAATCAATGCTATATCTGTATTTCTTTTGTCGATGCTCATCGCTTGATCAAGAAATTTGAAAGCTTCTTCACTTCTGTTCAGATTGTAAAGACATTGTCCAAGGTATGCCATTGGCCAAGCAAAATTGGGCTCCTTCTCTAATATCTGTTGCAGAAACTCCCGTTCTTTTTCAAATTCTCCTATCAGTTTGTCATTAAGGTTTCGACTTCCATACAAAGTACTTCTGGCAGAACGAGCCAAGCGCCCTTGCATAATTGCCTTTCCAAACATCCAGTCAGTATTATTGGGGAACTGCCTCAATGCAATTTCAAAAAATGTAATTGCTTCTTCACACCGTTTTAAACCCAGTCTAGACAGCGCAACAGCCCGTATTGCATTGACGAACGCGTGTGACTTTTCATTCTGGGAGGAGTTTAATTTCTTAAGCGTACCTTCAGTCTTTTCTCTTTTAGCTGTATTTCCTCGATCACCGAAGACCCACATTCGTAGCGAATTTATGACAATACCATAGCCATTTTTTGCATCAATGTTGTTCGGCATTGTTATTTCAATGAAATCTTCAGCCTCCTTTAAAAACGTAAGAGCGCTTTGTGGACTCCGAAGCTCGAATCTTAAAAACGATTTAGGTGGTATTTCTAGGAAAGCTTGGTATAAGAGATTCTCAACCCTCATAACTTTTGGATCTGATCGAAGATCGTCTTTAACCTGGTGCTTAAGCTTCCTAACATCAAGTTCACTCTCCCCATGAAGATTCCATTCTGAGTTAAAGTGACACGGTAAACGTCGCCACCAATCAGGATCATTATAGTCCTCCATTTTTAATGCAAGTAATTCTGTCAGTGCCAAAGAGAGAAGAATATATATTGATAAATACTAAGTCTATTAATATGTCAGCCAGGAGCACTTCATCGACCCTTTAATTACTTTGCTACTCAGTAGGTTTTATATAACTTTGCTTTTATTTTACCATTTGGAGTTCCATCTCGCTGATATATCAGTTTGAAAATAAGTAGAAGGCTACAAAAGTTTTATTTTGCAGACCTGTTGATAAGCACAATAGTAGTAGTATTAATACATTTCTCACTTTGGTGGACACTACTCAGTTATCTCCTTTAGTGTTTTGAAACCTTGTTCATGTGTTGCGTTCCCTCTTGGTGAGCACGTACTTAAAGGGCGACGCCTACTTTGAAAATGGCTTAACCGGGCGAAAATTAAAGTATCCATTCTACTGTCCTATGTTCATGCATGGGTCCATTATTATTCACTGAAACAAAAGTAATCGACCAGCAACTCTATCGGGAGTTATAAAAGAATATTTCAAATAGGTCATCATTTTATTAACTTTTTTTAACCCCCCCCCCCCCCCCACACACACACACACTTCCGGTGCTTCCTTCTTAGATTTTAGTCTTACTACCATTAATCGTTCCATCAAATCCAATATTCATTTCAATCTTTTAATTTTTCCAGTTGTAAATTTGAAAAGGTTTATAGTATTACTTATTAAAGAATGGAAAGGTACATGAAAAAAACTTAAGATAACGTCAGGGAAAACGGGTAATTAGTAATGAATAATATTATAATGGGTAATGAATAACATTACAATAATGATGTTAATTTAATAAGTGTCAAATAAACAGTCCGGGAGATTCTCCGAAAACGGAGAACTTCAAATTCTCCGTTTTCGGAGAATATTTAAGCGCCATTTTGAAATTTACCCACAATGCTGCACTATTTACACAATAAAAAACATAAGGTTCGATCTTTGAAACCATTCTGGAAAATTAGTACCTGCCTAGGAAAGGTCAAAACCTGAATATTCGTGTCGCTGAAATTGTTATCTACAACTTTTCCGTGCACTAAATGGAAGTCCACCGTGCCAATTTTGAGAAAATACCGATTAAAGTAATGACACTTTCCGATGACCCTCATTAACAGACGCAGTACAGTCGTCGCTGCCGTTGCACATGTCGCTATTGTATGGTCGTTAATTGGTGTCCGCACAAAGAGAACGCGTTCCTTCATAACCCTTTGTTTGAGAGCTCAGTATATTACACGAACTTGAAAAGAGTTTCCATATGCTTTAAATTTTCAGTTTGAGTACTGCTAATTTCCTCAGTCCTCATGGATAATTTTAGGTGTAAGGAATTCAACCCTAGAATATGGCACGTTGACGAGTGTAAACAGTACTACAGTAATCCTACACACTAAACAGTTCAGACTACTGTTCCCAGTTCACGTTACTCTAAACTGCAGCTGTGCGGCATTTGAATGAAACACGAGATAAACTTACAACAATAAGAATGAATCACTGAGGATGAGTTCTTGTTACCCGTTCTAGTTATCTTTTCACACCTTACTGTATAAAAACGGTCCTACGAAACATCACAGTGTGCGTTCGCTTCGTTAGTGGTATACTGTTACAGGATGCATCATATGTGTTTGTCTGAGAAGCAACGGCTGTTACGAGAATAAGGCTCTAAATATTTACACAACACTTTGCATAGAAATTCTCCAGTTTTGGAGAAAGTGAAGTTCTCCGATAACGGAGAATCTCCCGGACTGATAAAAGGGGAAAGGCATACAGACAACGCAGTCTCCAATTGCCCAGATGTGAAGGACTGGTGGTGAAGAAAGAATTTAAAGGAACTTTAATCTGTCATTTTATTACGTCGTAAACTTCAAGGAAGAGCAAGTTGTGCGCTGATAAACCCGTGGAAAGGAAAATCGCCCGAAATTTTACCCTCCCGTCTCCGTCTGGTCTACCTCAGAAATTTCGTATTAAAGATCATTTCACCGACGAGAGTGATGAAATCCTCCAAGGGTGGGACATGTCCCGAAGCAGACAAAATGACACTTTCAGACTTTCAAGAGTCGTTTTTGACAGAATGGTAGAAGAGCCATGATGAAAAGTAACTGTTCCTATACCCCTGATTTTTCGGTCTACTTTTACAGAGGTCTATCATTTCACACTGAAATTTATGAAGTTAATTGTTCTCACCTTCAAAATTAGTGTGTTCGATGTTTCCACAGACGTTTTAATTTTCCTTTAAAGGCTCAATAGATGGAAAATATACGAGGACGCTTTTAACGTGAAATTCCTTTCAGGATCTGTACCCTGGTTTAGTTGGTCGTATGCTACACATGTAGCACAGGTTTTCCATTTTGTTCTAAACTGTTAACATACACTAACCATATGAAAAGTGTATTTCTTAAGTGTAGAGTACAAAGGGAAAAATTGATGACTCGACGTTTAGATATGTACGGAGTCCATCAGAGAACCGTCTCCTTCAAAACTTTAAATCAAGTATGGAATCTTTTTTTTCTTTTTTATGATTATTTTATTTATATATCATTTTACTGACATCGTGGGTATTTTTTACTACTCTCCTAATTTTAAGCATATTATCCATGTGTTATCGATTCCAGTCTTCAAAGCTGTTTTGATACCATACGTATTAGTATGGTAGAGTTTGGTTCTTGGAATGAATGTTTTAGTGTGTTTTAATTCACTTATGGAAACAACCTTTACAAAGCACTCAATAGGCGAGTCGCTTACCAGGCAATCGACACGCAATGAACAAAATATCGTCATTTTTTAAGTATTTCTTTATGTTTGTAACATATGGGTAACGATTGGCAATTAATGCAAGAATAAAAAATAATTGGCTATTAGAGTGGTCACGCTCACGTCACTGGGTAATATTTTGGATACTGGGTATTGGTTAATACAGAGTATGCGTAAGGAAACATGCTTGTATATTCAAGGTGTTGCGAGTGTCAGCGCTTGCGCGATTACACGCAACAAATAGATCAATCAAAATCTACCGCGACAGTGTAAGCGCGTCTTACCAACTCTTTTGGCGCCCAGTCACGCAATCATTTGTTTATAAAATTATAGGACTTATAACCATGATTGCGAAAGAAGAAATCACGACACCAGAATGTTAAGTAACATATTAAATCATAAGTGGTTTAATATAAGTTCATGTACCTCAAGGGATCAAATCCAAAGATAATAACGTTCCCTAAAGAGTTCTCATAAACCACTTTGTACTCTTTGCAAACTGCCGCACTTTGTTACCGTCATTTGGAACAAATACAGCTTCCTGCTTGAAAAAATGAGGTCTGTATGAAGAATCGGTAGGTCTACAAATTCTCCTAACTGCCTGCTTGCAGTCGGAAGTTTAGGGGTTCGCGTACTGGCCCGGTCACACCGGAAACTTAAAAATGGACCCTCCCCCCTCATTGTGCTTGGTGCTGCGTTACCATGAGCAATGGAGTAGGACTTATAGCCAGAGAGCCACATCTAGAAAAAGACCGTGGTTGACTCGATTGAACGCTATTGGTTAGAAACTGGACCATGAATAAAACAGATGCTCTCATCTTTTCTTGTGATTCAGCAACCATTGTAGCACTGGAGTGATCATGTATTTCCTTATGTGAATGAAAGTTCCATGACTGGAAGAGAAAAACTATATGTCACTTAGCCTCATCCGTAGGGCGATGGAAAATCCCTGTTAAACAACTTTCGAATTCAATGTAATTCCCCCAACTCGGTTGTTTGCGCAATTTTGAATGAACCATATCAAAAAACAGGAAATAAGGTAGATCATGGGAAACCCCGTAGTATAGGCGCTTAAGTTGATATCGTCATGTCAGTAAAGCAAATCATTTTAATTTGCCCTTCCTTGCCTTGCTGGCGATAAGAAAGCATCTTAACGCATTTGAACTTGTTCAAGGAGTGAACATTTGGATTGTCAATGATAAGCCAATTCGGTAATTAGCTTTGGTGGCTATGTACATGCGCACCGCACTTCTCCAAATCGTCAGGATAAACAAATCAATCCCGCACTTGCAACAAGTATTCCAAAATTCGAGGTAACATGAAAATTTGGTGAAATCATTCTTTCTTAATCCATTCATTGTATAATGAGGGATATCCAGTGTGGTTTTGTGCAGTCAAGGTAGATTTTGTCTAAATAGCCTTATATCGTGAAAAATGGCATTTTAATCAGCCGTAAAGTATTTTCGTTCGACTTAGCTAGATACTTAGTATTGTATGCACGTAATGAAGAAAACAAGAGAACGCTGTGCTGTGTTAGAAGTACTATGGCGTCCTGATCCGGGTGTGGCTCGAATGTTTGAGCGAAGGTTTAACTGTTTTTGAGTGAGAGGTGGTCTTCCCCCCCCCCCCCCCTTGATTTGGCATTTTGCTTGGAACACTGCTTTTTACCGGTGTAACATGCATTTAGTTTCCAAAGTCACCTAATTCACCTCAAAAATACAATGAAAATCTTTAGCCAAGGCCACACACGTCCTTACGTTTCCATACCTTCATGCTCGTCTTTGGCTACAGTGAATTTTTTATGTCACCCATATTATTTTCTTATCCTTCATTTAAATTACTATATTTTTTTCTGCAAATGTCAGAGACCGCCACATAATGTTGATAATTTCTTTCATAAGTTCAAATTTGCTTCATAAGTTGAAAACTGTATATATAAAAAAAAAAAAAAATCAAAGAAAACCAGGCACATCGTCTCTTACAATGATTTGAGAGATTTGTTCAGATTATAACTTGTAATGAATTATTTTTGTGACGTCCTCTTTCAAAACAATGTACGTTTTTTACAACAATGATTGTTTGGTCACATCGTTTCATGAATATTCAGCATACACAAATGATTGTACTGTTACTTTTGATATAAAGAGATAAGTATTTAATATAAGTTCATTATCCTTTGTAAACTTCGTAATCACTGAAAAATCAAGAGAGGGGAAAAAACAAGAGGACGCTGTGCGCTACGTGCTGAGCTCGGTTTGTACATCCCACGGTGTGCCCCACAATTCCACGTGGTAACGAATTACCGAACTAGCCTATTCATAAGTAACAGCAATGGAGTTGTGTGCGGAACTACGAGATTGTTATAAAGAAACACTTAAACCTCCAAAATTCGTGATGGTACGGATACATTTTTCGTACAGCTAGCACATCCTTTAGCCTAACATTCGTAGTCGGTTAGTGTAATGAACTTATGGTACGCGATTTCGTACATTTCAGATAAAATGCCCTGAGCACGATCTCGTCAGGAACTGTTCTCAATACTAATTATATACTCATTTAAGCATTTGAAAATAACCATGAAGGTTGACATTTGATAGCACTTTATCTCAGAATAAGCTGAAAGGGGATGTAGCCCTTCTGTGCACTTTAACTAATTCGATTCCCTTTTTTGCCAGCACTAATATCAGGATTTGCTGTAAGTTGTTATTTGAACCCCAAAGTTGTTGGGCTTTTATTGTACCAGACTGGTAATCAAATCTACTGCTCATTGAAGCAGCTAATTGGGGTAATGAACCAGTGGTCGGGTACTTTAATTGGGAAGCGCAGTATTTCCCTAAAAACTGTGGTAGCCATGAAAGATCTCCTGAAAGGCTAATATTCCGTAATGTACGAACAGTATCAGCATACATGCACTGGCTGCATCTTGACGGTGGGGTCGATGCAATCTCGAAATCAGCTGATTAATGAATATTCATAAAATGCCAATGACTGCCTACACAGAAAACGAATTGCATATTTTACAGTTGTTATGAGTAACTGCTTGGAATTGTTTTGTTTTATATCCTATTAATGGTTCTTTTCCGCCAGAATGCTTACTCCTCGTTATAGTTTTGTGTGCAGATCATGAAACAAAGCTTGTTCTTTCCGTTGGGAGTTGCCAGAGATCTCGTAGTTCCGCTTCAGGACTAAGTTTGCAAACAACCCTCAGTACTGAAATAAATGTTGGGGGCGTCCGGGTAGAACTTAACCTTTTTATCGTCGCCTTATACGCCAAGTTGAGTGGTTTGACTGAAAAGGGAAAATATGAAAAACAACATGGAATGTTCCAAAGGAGAGAAAGAGAGAGGGGGGGGGGGGGAAGACTGGTTGAGTAGAAAGGCACCTGCTTTACCTCAGGGGGTAATTTTGTAACTAGTTCTGAGACACAAAAGACTAGCTTGCTGGTGTTAAAGTGTACCTCGAGTCAAAAAATTCAAAAATATACATTAAACAGCGTGAAAAATGAAATCTAACAGTTTAACTCCCATTCTTGAGCCGAGATTTAAAATGTTGAAATTTATTTACTAAACCAAATTAGTCCAATGTGCAATAATTTGGGACTTTCTTGTTGTACAACTCACATAACCTGCTTTATTTCGCTTAAAATTAAAACAGGACCTTGAACACTCCCCGTTTTCTGGTTTGCTTGTGTAGATTGGTGCACACAGAGGGCTTAATTAATTACATCACCCCATAACAGCGAATGTGCTATCACACCGTGGGACAAGGGTGTAGTAACTTTTAGAAAGGCAAAGAAATACAGAGATTGTCATTTGAGTAGTACAACAATGACCTCACAAATAAATGCGCATTGTACTATTTTAACTTCAAACTTCAACATTTTATATCTCGGCTAAAAGCTGTCCTTTGAAGATAAGAATTGGACTGTTAGAGTTCACTTTTCGTGCCGTTTAATATGTTATTTCGAATTTTTTGACTTAGTGATTGGGGATTTAGGCAGAAAGAGCTTACGAGTTCTGTCCCAAAAACGTGAAATGACCTTGACGCCTTCAACGCAAAAGGTTTATTCTCATAATTGTAAAACTATTGAACAGTTTTAGAGGGTTCCTGTACTTTATTGAAAGATTTTGTACCACAGTGTGGCTAAAGTGGTTTCATAGAAATAGAACAGACTGCATGGTCAAGTGGTTAGCGCATCCGACTTGTTCTCGGGAGGTCGGGAGATCAAGTCCTGGCTGGGTCAAACCGAAGTCTTTAAAATGGAACATATTGCCATTGTGCTTGGTGCTCAGGGTGAGCAACGGAGTAGGGCCAGTGAGCCGCAACTAGTAAAAAGGCCATGACCGGATCTTCAACCTATTGATTGGGAACTGCATGGGTCGAAAAACTCCATCTAAATAACTACGGCAAATTCCTTGAAATCGTGTATTTATTCATATTATCATGGCATCAGATGTAAGAGTAGCAGCTTCCAGTGGCGTATGTAGGGTCACTTGTCGGGGAGTGGGGAATGACCATATTTACCCGGTGAAAACTGCCCTTTCTCTTGCCCTTCCCCTGTTCGCAAAGGCTTTACATATTATCCTAAGGGCCAGGGTTACTGAAGTTTTTTTTTTATGAGAAACCTACGTGAAGCTAGGTCATAGACGTATAGTAGCACTTATTTTGGGGCAGGAGAATTTTCTGCTAATTTTGTCCGAAAGTCTACCACTTGCCAGGGGCAGAGGGTACATGAAATTTTGAAAAATTGCGACCCCTCAGACGGCCGGAAATGACACTCCAAGTGTTGTGAAAAGAATCTTAGCAGTCATTTGCAATAATATGCTCCTTGTAATAAAAAGTGGGCAAATTGGCCTTCAAAATGGTCTCAAAATTGCTACATAAGGTTTACCGCTTCCATTTTTCGGGCAAAAGTTTTGGCATATGTATGCACCTGTGCGCTCCCGTCTGCCTGTAAAATCTGGGAAACTCAAATCATCTCAGAACATTCTCTCATTGTACTTGATGCTCACATTAGCAATGGAATTTAACAAACGGGTCACTAGTGAATTTTGCAAGTTTCGCACGAACCCAGTCTATCGTTATTCGGGCAAGATATAGACCAAGACTATGAAGTGAGGCAGAGGAATACCGGTAATGTTTTATAAGCTACCCGAATGAGTCGCGATTTTGGTAATCGTTTTGATTTTTTATGAAAATTTTACTGTGGCTATAATGCGTTGTTTTTTCTGACAAATTGTTTGAAAGGATTTGGGCCACTCGTAGGAGTTTCCAGTGTCATTACAAACATGCCAGATATTTAAGACTCGAAAATGGCTGCCTGATTCTTTCCAGGCCCTTGCCCGAAATTCCAGTCCTGCGAAAAAAATTAGCTTAGTTCTTTTCTTTTCAAAAAGTGGGCGACTGTAACTACTGCAGCTTGTTTCTGTGGAGTACGATATATCGGTGCTATACATACGGTATTATCGGTCTGTTACGTTACAGATAAAAACAATGAGAATTGCTAAAAACACCTGTTATGTACATTTCTATGCTTTAATCTGACTGACATACAGGATGAATTTCATTTAAAACTTCCACGGGTTCACAGAAAAGCGGTCTGCTCAGTTCTCTCTTCGACAAATCCCATCCCACAGTCTTGGACAAGTATGAAGTTACTCGGGCAAGTACACTGCTCAATGCTGTGTAGCCCGCCGAGCAAGTATCATAGGAAAGCATCCACAAAGGCATGTTAAAGTGGACTGCTTGCGGACAAGGAGACTTAAAGAACAACTTAAAGCCCGATGGACAAACAGGGAAAAAAATTGTGAAAGCCTGTCTGAAGCTAAATAAGCTCTTTCCTTTACACTCTGTTTCTTCCTTTCTTTCTTCTTAACTTTTTCCCATTTCAGGGGGAGGACACTAGTCTTTTCCCTCTGCCCCCGGCAGATACTCTACTAGCAGCTTCCTGGTAGCATTTCTTCCATTATGCCTTGACATGTTCGTTACGACAGTTTTCAGGTTGTTGTAGAATCTGAGCAGTTTTTACGTGATATTGAAAGTACTGTCCAATAGAAGCTACCCGCGTTCCCATGACTTCTTTATAAATTAGCTTACCTTTTGTTATGATCTAACAAGGTTCTAAGTACATGCCTTACGATGAAACTTGGTGACATTTGGCGGTCTGCAGCTGACTCAACACACGTAAGGCTAGGTTTTTTCGTGATGAAATACATTTCCATTTCCATATTTTTGCCCAGGCTGCGGTATTGCAGACGACAGGTCCAATAGATACCCCGCCGATTGTTTTCATTTGCCAAATTAATTTCACGTACAAATGGGAGGATGTTCAGGTGGAGTGCCCGGTATTTTGCATTCTATCCTGCCCCCAAGCTGAATTCGAACAATGCTAATGGAAATCGGATAATTTTTCAATCCATATGATAGAGTGTGAGGAATGTCATCCCATAAGTCCTCCTGGAAGTTGATTAAATTCCAACCTCAAATAAAGTGATATTTTTTCCAAAGGTGCTTTACGTAGAAGTTATCATTTTTAATAGGTCAGGCAATCACCTAGATAATTTCATCAATTCAGTACATATGTTCATTTATGCCAAGAGTCGCAAAAGAGCAAAGAACATTAGCATGTTTTCAATTCCGTTTTACTGTTCTGATCATGAATCAAGCAGTGAGAAAGTCACCTGTAAAAAAAACCAAGATGCATGGTGCGCACGCATCTCGACCCCTCCCCTACAATTTTACAACAGACCACTGGTTACACTTTGAGACCTGGGAGATTTAACTGCGAACCTAAAAATGTAACGTAGGTCATTTACATAGCTAAAGCAAGTACAAAGTAGACTCCCGTTTTTGCAAACGGCAAAAAAGATGGTTTCCCGGTTGCTGAGCATTGTTATTACGGCGTCTTGTCTACATGTTTAGGTATCAAATTTCATTTGGCAAACCGAACTCAACATCTGCATTGCTAAGGAAGATTGCCATCGAAAAAAGAGAAGAGTATCCTTCTTGGTATGGTAGGGCCTCGTAAACAGTTTCTAACTTTACTTATCCGACTTTCGTGCAATCATGTTTTCTGGAGGTTTAATTGAGTTTTTTTTAAACAAACACGGATTGCCGCTATGAATAACTGCGATAACGCTTTTCATTTATATGTTAACCCTCTTAAATGACAATTAATGACTGAAAGGAATTATTAGTGCACTTTCGTATTGTATTTGTCATCGACACGAAATATTGTCTTAACTTACAACTGTTGTATCGCATTTTTGTCATTTTCCTTTACTCTTAGATGCATACTCAAAATATTTACGGACAATGTAACTCTTAGACAGGAATTGACCAAAATAAGATTCATTGTGTCCGCAATAATCGCAACAATAAAGAATTTAAAAAATGTACACTTTGATAAGTGGCAATGAAGAAATAACGGTTGCTAAAAAACTAGATCGAACTAAACGTGAGATTACGAAAAGGAATATTTTAGTCCTTTTTGGAGTGGACCATATAAACAGTAAGGGAGGAAACTAAAGCCTTCTTCATTTTAAGAATCAGAGTGCAAAAATGCATTGAAGTTTCGATGATACCTCCATGTTCTATGATTCCAAATAATGCAGCATTAAACCCCCGCTGATCCAAGTTGACCATTGACTTCTAATTAAACTAAATGGTTTTTAACCAGAACACCTTCATATAAATTGTCAGGCAATCCAAGTTTCATATCTTAAGATATTGTGAAAGAAGGTTTTTCATAGTTTGATCCCAGGTTACCCCAGAAGACCGTTAACATCTATCAAAAACATCATTCCTCATCTCAACATAACACATCGACACTCAGATATGAAATTCATTCTAGTTTCATACCTTGGGATATCCTGTTAACAAAGTTTCCGGTGTTTGACCTCGGGTGACCCCAGATGGCTTAACGTTTGGCCTCCTCCAATGAGAGTTGGGGTTACCTTCTCACAACGCATCCATATGTCACACAAGTCCATTCAAGTTTCCAATCTTATGATTATCGTGTTAATAAGGTTTTCAGAGTTTGACCTCTGGTGACCCAATATTACCTTCGACCCCCACCAAAGATGGCAGAGAGCGTCCTTTGACCAACATACTTCCACATATCAATTATGAAATCTATCCAATTTTCCAACCTTGAGATATGCTAACAAGGTTTTCAAAATTTAAATTTAACCTCTCATCATAATGCATCGGGACTTGAATATATCCAAGCTTCCTTCGTTGGGATATCGTCATAAACAATGTTTCCAGAATTTTACCCCTCAAACCCGAGATGTGTGCACTACATTTGAGAATTGTCAGAATATCCCTTCTTGCTGTCTTGAGAAACCGTGTAAAAAGCTAAGTACCACAAACTCACACACTTACATCATAAACACGCACACACATCTAGAAACACGCCTAAATGAATGCACAGGTTTGTCTTTTCATCAAAACCAAAAATCATAAGTTTGGAAAACTTTTTTCAGGTTCCGGTAGTGAACAACTTCGTAACTTGGCCCAAAGTGACAGTAGAGATCATCAAGAGACACGGGTCACGTACAATGATTTTTCCTAAATTTTCTCTTACATAAGGTCTTGTAGGCTACTTGTACAAAAAGTAAGTTTCATAATAATCGTAAGTGACGTCGAGAAGTCTCAGTCCACAGACCTAAGGAAACATTGTGTAACATAAGCGAGCCTCAGTAGACTTGCATTCTCGGATTTGTTCGTGGCCTAGGGCAGATTCTTCAATCCAAAACTTCTAAGTTTTGAAATGGTGAAAAATTTCGGCATGAAGTGCCCACAAAATGCAGTGATGTTAACAGTTTAGAAAAATATATATTCGTGCTCCCCTTTCGAAAAAAGGGTAAAGGCCAAGACCAGTCCCACCAAACATATTTTGAAGCAACACTTTAATTTTGTTGCCCTTGTTTCCCTTCTAAGTATCCTTTATCATATTTGATAACTTCAATTTTGCATATTCAATGTAAAACAAACAGTTACTTCAAGTAAATTTCACATTTGAAGAAACAAATTTTTGCCACATGGCTCTCAACAGCCAATCAAGAAATAGGAGAATCTCCTACTCTCCTTCAAGGTGGGCTGACTGCTCTTGCCCTTTTAGCTAGACCAATCGACACAACACCGAGCTTTCGGGTGAGTGAATGTGGACCTCGTCCTACTCGACCAGCGTGCGTAAACGCGTCGAGTGCATTGGTTCGTCGACTGTAAAAGCCCGTTTCAATCTCCCAGCGCACGGGTCGACGTAAACGAGTCGTATTAAAATGAAGAATTTGCAGCCGTGTGTAATTTTTTTACGAATCCCTTCGACAATGCTTAAGTTCATGTCTACAACATGAACGCCAACAAAAGTTGTTGGTATGTTTTCACGGAGAAATAAACAATTACAGCATACTTTAACTTTTCCGCCTATTAAAGTTGCAAGAAAACGTCCAAACTAAAGTACATATCCAAATGAAACATCAACGTCATATACAGGTCCGGTAAAAGGCGAGTAAATTTGTACCAGACAGAAACAGATCACGAGGAGGGAAAATAGCATGCATTCTTGCAACTTTATATCCGTTTTCAGAAAACAGTACGATAGCCATGCTTGAGTGGTGTGTTTTTTACTGTATGATACCTTAATATAAGGCTATTGCACATTAAACACCAGGTTAGTTATTTAGCGGCTTATAATGAGGATCGCTTTTGACAAAAATAACAAATGGGTCTAAATCACCGGTTTAAGTTGTTTAGATTAGTTCCAGAGTCTATTCCTATAAGTTTGAGGTTTCGATTTGTATTCTGCTATGCAGCAATGCACTCGTGGCATTTTGAAGGATAAAGAGAGATATAAGAAGGAACATAATCTTATGGTTTCCTTTTTGTAAACTCACGACATCACTTTCGATGTCTTTTATAAACTGACATTGACTTTTTTCGATATTTTGGAAAGAAAAGAGGTAATACCGGCCTGAAATGGGCGGCGGAAAACGCGAAAAGCGAAACAGGCACCGTTTCGCACGTTTTCCGTTTTGCTAAAATTACATCTACACCGAAGGATAACTATCGCACACACAAAAAAAATATTTTCTACTTCAGAAGACTTCATTTCATTTTATTGTCAAGACTTAATTTGATTTTATTGTCCCATAGGCACCGTTCTTTTGGTTCCACGTGTGTTTCAGCTAAATGACACTTGATTGAAACGTGTCACTTGTTTCGCAAAACGCGAAAACAAGCAAGCATGTTTGTTTCTGGAAACAGTGTCTTCTTTTGGTCGACACCGTACTCTGGTGTGTAAACTGGCGAAACACGGTAGGGGTTTTGACGTTCGGGTGCACTGGTCGTAAGAATTGGGTTCCATTATCAATTCCTCCCAGGTTATACCTTTTGAGACTGTACACATGTGACTATGGTCAGATGGTGCTATTATTAAGTAAACACAGAGACGTGACAAGTTTTGATTTAACAGTGGACGCGTTTCGTCTACCACACCATATCATACCATATTATTTTTTCAAATCAAGTGAAAAAAATCTCTCCATGGTAATCCTTTATGAATGGTATGCTAAAAAGACAAATGTGTTGGGAAAATATCCAGGTGCTTCCAAACTTTTAGGAAAGTGAAAATGGTGTGACATATTTTGAATACTTTTGAGGTGTACCCTTGATGTAAAGTTTCTATTTAAATTAACTGCAATATTTTAAGATTATTATGAATTCACAAGAAACCTTCCACCTCTTGGGCAGTACACTCCTGTTAAGCTACCACTGAGACAGCGTCCCTTGCAATTGTGAGGATTGCATATGCCTGATACATAGGTGTTGGTGGGGGTGTCCTGGGGACAGAATGGTTCGGATTGGAAATTTTCGGGTTTGGACTTAATCGAACTTACTCAAATATTGATTGCACAGGTGGCTATTCCTCCTCAAAGGTTTCTGTTAAGTTTGCAAAAGAAATTAATTAATAATGCATTTGTTGTCTTGGACACGAAGAAAAGTTTTTCCTTGAAAGCTTGTTGACCCTTTACGATTGAGGACCGATTTACACCATAGGCTGCATGGTACATGAAAATTTACAAAATTTGAGATTTTTTTTTCATAATACCGATAAGGAACACAGTCAACCTCATCTGAGCTTGCGTTACTGTTTTTGCAGGAATTCCAGGATAAAGGCGACTATTTTTTCCACTTCAAAACAGCTCCTCCTGACTAGATCAAGTTTCTTATATGGGATAGGATCTGCTTCTAGAAGACCGATGAAAAATGTGTCACAATCATCACTCGTTCCTTTGTGTTTGTCTTCATTAGTCAAACTGGACAGAGCGAGTAGCCAGAGATTTTCCAAGCTGTACATTGGCTGTAACTGTAAAATAACATGATTAGACGAATCATTACACCATGTTACCAAAGAAAGCACCTTAACGCATTCTTTCGAACGTGAAAAAACCGAACTATCAATGCCTTTTATCTATTGCCAATTTGCCTGTGAAATGTTCCTCTGCCCTAGAAAAATGCTTCTTCCCGATGGGATTTGAGATAACTTACCCTAAAATAGTTTCTGGACCTACTAAAAATCGATGCGCCGCTAGATAAAATTATTCAGTGTTCAATGAAGTCATCTAGAGAAAATGCACACTTGTGGAGCCCCAAAAGCTAAAATGGTGAACTATAATCATTTGCAGTTGGTGTACCGGATCTGGAATTTAAAGATCCGGCCGGACCGGATTTTTCCAGTAGGAATTCTATGAATAAAATCAGGGTCCAAGTGGTGTTGAAACACCAATAGCACATAATGGTAAAGGGTCCAGGCCAAGATATTAAATGTTACACCTTACTTCATATATTTTTTGTGTCTCGTAATACGCTTAAGTAAATTTTAGAGATAAATGCTACATGTATATACCTTATTGAGCTATAAATACTAAGATTGAATTACCTTTGATTTATGAATGATAGTGAATAGGGTTCCCCATTTCCTGCAGGTGGCATGAGTGAAAAAATGTTGATTTTAAATTTCTAGGGCAGGAATTGTGAGGTCGGAGGGGGTAAATGATGAGTTCACATGACCTCCATTGGTAGGGGTCTGCAAGCACCGGACAATGGTGCCACCTAATGACTGGTGCGAAAGTAGGCGGTGTGGCGATGTCAGGAACTTCTGACTGTTTATTGGTGATCAATTACTTAAAGGAGAGTTTGATTTTCACTGCACTGTGGGAGGCTTCTGAGGGACGGGGATCCCCCTACAATTTTTAAAATTTTAGCTGTTTTAGAACCTGTTCTGAGATGCAAAATGATATTAATTTTCTAATTTTTCATCATTTTTTGAGCAATAACCGACAATATGGGGTGTGTCACCCGTTGCTTGGTCACACTTCTTCAGTGATTGTCCACAATTACCTGATTTTACCCCAAATTCTTCCAGAGTTGGGGTGCAATGGCCCCCCCATTACGCATGCCACAGTTGAGAAATTTCGTAATTCAAACATGTCTCAGGTGCTGTAAGCAGAGTCAGAAGCAAGTAAAATTTTATTTTTTAAAAATCTGATGACTTCCACCTTGCAATGAGTAGTACCTACTAACTCTTTCCATAAAGGGCTAACCTCTAGCTGCTTTTGAATTAGCTTGAAAACGGTGATAAACTCATCCTGCTCATTAGAGTTTAATGATACCGTATGCTTTATAAACTTGAAATTTCATTTTGGTCTGACCTATTCTTTAAAGAAGCAACTTTTATGTGCAGTAGTCTTCTGTCTGTTCCAGTCTCTGGTGGGAATTTAGTTCTGGACATTCATGTCCATTCCCAAGCAATTTAAAAAAGCTTCATTACATTCTCATATTTCACATTTTTGTGGTAACGGTCAACAAAGTTTAAACTTTTGGGTTTTATACATTTAGTGGGATCAAATCCAAATTATACAGTATCTTTCATACAAAATTTGCTTCATTTGCAAGCCTACTCTCGAAAGATTACCAGGACTGGAAAACATGTTTATTTCACACACATTTTACATAATCTCCTGTACAGCACATGCCAAATTTCTGTCCAAATACCAAATGAGCATTGCCCCCTGTGGGCTGGGGGTTGTAGAATATGCCCACTTTATTTTCCCCTGTCTTAAGAGATGACTAAAGGGAAACCAAACTTGAACATAAAGCATACCTGAAAAAAAAATTTAAGCTTTTAAATTTGTCGAGTTAACTGACACTTTATAACACATACATTTGTGTTAAATGTAAATCTCATCTAACTAAATCACCAACCACTTGAGCATTCCCCTGACATAAGCTCCCCAATTTGCTGTTTTTCCACCCATGAGACCCACAAGCATGAGAATCACTACCTAACTAGACTGATACTAGGTTTTAAGACCGTGGGAAGCCTCTCAATGAAAAGTTGGTCTCTGGTAAGATCTTGTCACAGAGAAAGTACAACATCTTGTGAATGGAGTGCCCTTCCTTCCTTGAGAGACTCATTATATTGAGAGATATCCCCTTGAATCCACCCTCCTCCCACTCCCTTGCTTAAACACTGGTTTAAATTACTGTAGCTGTTTTCATCATGCTTGTTACTTGAATATTCTCGTTGCATTGTGTCTTTTACTACGTGTGCAATTAAAATGTCCGGAAGTTTCGGCCGGATTTTTAAAAATGTCGGAACCGGATAACTTTATTTTTCATTATGCGGCCGGATAGTCCGGCCGGAATGGATATCCGGTTCACCCCTAATTTGAAGCGACAAAATGTTCTTAAGCCTTTTAGGAAACAGCGGCGGATAATTTGTCAACGCCTATTACTTTACTAACCTTTATGAAAAAATTGATCATATCTTCTGGCATATCGTAACCTTTAAATTTTTTTTTCAAGAACTCCCTTCTAAAGGTGTTTCGCACGTTCTCTTCAGTGTTTTCTTTACCCTTTTTCCAATCAAAAAGGACCGGAAATTGGGTGACAACCGGCTCACCCGTGAAAACGTTTTTCTGTAGACAAAAAGGAAATATAAACATCTTTATCACTACCTAACATATTTCTTTATATATAATAATATATGTTTTCAATCATCTTATGGTGCGACTTATTTACTCTAGTTAATATGTGAAAAAATATTTCAAAGAAAAAATTCAGTTTTGGGGCGTGGTTTTTGTTTTTCTATTGCTTTACACTCTGAAAAAAATCTAGCGTGAATTGGGGCACGGACTCGAATTTTTGAAGAAAATTGTTTCAAAATTGACTAGAAATGGTTCAAAAATGAAGCTATCGTCTCATTTATGAGTCGAATCTAATAAAAAAAAATTGACAAAATTTCGGTCTGCCCACAAACTGATTGATTCTTTTCGACTAACATTTTAGAGTGTACGTGCACGTTTCCTTTAAAAAGTTTTGAAAAGTTCAATCAACTTGATTGCTCGTAACCCAAGAATTAATGCTATTTGGATATTGGTTATTTTTGTAAAGAAGAGGTCCCAGAGTGATTTAAGGTTGAACTCACATTGATTTTTAACGTCTGTGGTTCTCTCCCAACTTTTTATGTTACCCTTTAATTTGCCGTGTAAAATCTGAACCTTTACACTTCACACTAATAGCATGCAAGAGTGCAATGATTTTCTTTGACAACTGAATTTAAAAGATATTGACAACAATAAATGTTACAACCCCAAAATGCCCACACGTTTGTAAATTGAATGAGACCATCGAGAATAATAAACGTCTGTCCATGACAGCGTACATTTATGGAAGAAAAAACATTTACCATGGAAGAAAAAAACCAGGACTGCACAGACTTTTACCGTTGGATTCATAACTTCGCAACAAGACACCCAACTGAGATGTGATTTGCACATTACTTACTTATGGTTTTTCGAGTATATACATGTTTCGTCTTTGTCACCAGACTACCTTACTAAGGGTTAATGGCGTTTATGTTTACATGTGAAACAGGGGTGAAAGTATACTTAATGGGGGCACTTCCCGCATTTGCATGCCGAAAATCAAATTTATAAAAGAAGAACAACTTAGTTGTTCCCATTTAATTGATTTTCTCCGTTTGGACTTCAATATTCAGAAACACATTTGTCCTTTTTAGAAATGCGCTGTTTATAGTAGCTGTGAGAAATTTTCATTTTTTTTCTCATTTTCGTTGGTGAACGCAAAGCTTCTACTGAAATCATACCTCGCGTATTCCACGGTTCCTGCCTCAATGTAGATCTCTCTTAAACACAGTATACTTAAGCGTCTTTCACCCCAAATTAAATAAACCAGAAGCCAAAAATGCATTGAGATTTTGATGATACATAAAAATGTCACGTTTCAAACAGAGCCATCATGCACCATTATCTTCTCATTCAAATGTTATACTAGCAAGTTCAAAAAATAATTTTGTCATTCCAGGTGGTCTTTTGACCCACATAAAACCCAAACATAGATAGACAGTTAAACATACTGTACAGACAGACAAATGGACAGTCAGCTATCTTGAAAGATCTTATTAAAAAAGGGTTCCAGTCTTTGACCCCTGAAGACCACATGTGACCTTTCATCTCTGCCAAAAACAATGGGGACCATAGCTTCTAACCATAACGCAGAGTTAACGAGAGTTAGATTATAGTGCAGAGGTTTGAACCAACCCTGGAAAGACTGTGGAGTCGAGACAATATTTTGCAATGGCAGTAATACGTAACACTAATACATGGGAGAACTTTTTAACAGCTTCTTTTATTACTAATATTTAAGGGAGAATTTTCAACTTTTCACCCGCTGCAGATGCTACTCTGCAAGCAAAGTATGCTCCTGCATGGTTTATTACATGTTCTAGAACAAATAAGATATTGGCAGAAGCTTAAGAATAAACACACCTGCACAGCTAAATTTCTCAGTAGGCTTAAGGATATTACAGAGAAACATGCACGGAAGGATGGGTTCAAAATGTACATATATGCTATACCTTAGGCAATAGCAAATGTGCCAAGACATGCTGAAGAAAATTACATCGTAGAGAAAATCTCTACGCCTAAAGCTCAAAAAAATATTGCAGATTGTTGTATAAGGGTCTTTTACACTTGCCTTGTAAATATTTTTGATGTTCTTGGCCAAATGGATTTTTGTTAAACCCTTCAGCACTCGGATCAGGGAGTTGCTAGAGACTCTAGCAACTCCCTGATCGGATCCTGCTTTGTGAAAGGGATGTGCTGCTGACTAGCCTAAACATAGGCCTAACGTTAGGTCTAGGCAGAAAGTACTAGCCCACTTGCTCAATCGAACCATACATTTTCGGCCTAAAGTTCTTAGTTTCAGGAGCTAGACACTTTGAGTTTTCAATTCTTCCTAATGTCTAGAATTGTCACGGTAGAATATCGTCAATTTAGTCACTTTTCCACACATATAATTTAAATGGCGAATCTTTTTACGATGTTCCATTGTTGAAATTTGCTGAATCC
This sequence comes from Holothuria scabra, assembly GCA_037179385.1. NCBI lineage: Eukaryota > Metazoa > Echinodermata > Holothuroidea > Aspidochirotida > Holothuriidae > Holothuria > Holothuria scabra. The sequence continues at coordinate 36,521,840 of CM074191.1, forward strand.
TCTCGCTAGCACACTGAAATTGCGTTGAATGTGTCGCGAGTTGTGATTGGCTGAAGGTATGCAATCATTGGGGCATGGAACCAAAAGTTTTTAACAGAGATTTTCTGTTTGAAGTCCACCCAGTCTTCTTAGCAGGTGTGGAGTGTGTAACTGTCCTTTGTCATTAGGTAGTGCAAAATATAGAAGCAAGTGCAAGTACTTGTGCAAAATATGTCCGCCAAGCGGGCTACGTTACAGCATACATCTGCTGACATCTTAAGCCGTCCATAGTTAACACTATTACGTGGCATGGGATGACACCATTGTGTTGTCGGTACCAATAGTTAATACTCCTTAGATTTTACGTTTTGACTGATGTTGCGTCCGTCAATCAGACGCGGGTTTTGACTTTTCAGAATGTTCAGTGTTCGAAAAAGATCCTTAACGTCTGAAAAGCCGATTTTTGGAGGATTTTCGTAATGGCGGATTCGAGGGTGGAAAATCTATGATTCCGCCTAAATCTAGATGCTTGGCATCTCTGCCTTTGACCTCCACCAAAAACAACTACCATGAGGTATTGCTTTAAAAAGATTTTCAGACTTTAATCATAGCTGACCCCAGATGACCTTTGACCTTTGCCACAAATAATCGGAGCATCTTCTGCCCATAATGCATCCACATATCAAATATGAAATCTATCCAAGCTTCCTATCTTAAGATATCGTGTTAGCAAGATTTTCAGAATTTGACCCCAGGTGACCTTTGACCTCCACCAAAAACAAAAACCACCATCTTCTGACTGAAACGCTTCCAAATGCCAAATATGGAATCTACTCAAGTTTCCTACCTTGAAATAAAGCATTAACAATTTTTTCAGACTTTGACCCCTGGTGACTTCAGATGACCTTTGACCTCCACCCAAAAACAATAGGGTTCTTCCTCTAATATGGCGCATCTATGTACCAAGTTTGAAAACTGTCAGACATTCCTATCTTGATATATCGTGTTAACGGGCAGTGTCCGACAAACACACACACATACACACGCACACGCGCACACACGCACACACGCACATACATACACACGCACGCACGCCATCATTTATGCATTGGTTTCTTTTATTATCGAAACCAAAAACCCGATAAAATGCAGGTTGTTTTCGTTTCGCCTTCCTAAGGCTTTCTCTTCAATCAACTTACCGAAATCACTTCTGTGCATGGGTACTTCGACTCCTTCCAAAAATACCAAGAATTGCTTAAAGCTCAAACACTGGACAATAAAAACATTCCATTTATACAAGAAAAGGAAATTCAAACTTAAATGATATCAATAGACCTACCTGATAGTCATAGATGACATGATCAAGAAGTTTTCTCGCATTGGATAAAACCTGCACAGCTTCCTTTTGACAACATCTACTCCAAGATTCCTTTGAGTTATAAACCTGAAGATAACAACGCTCGAAATCAAAAAGGCGATGCCGAGTTTCCGATAAGAAAGCGTATCTCTTCTTGCTTCTCTCTGGAATACTTGCGTCCCCTTGGTCCTTTGGATGAAGGAGAACTTGAGTAACTTCCTTCTTTATGAAATCCACGGGATTACTGGAAGTATTCTCATTGTTACAACTCAAGTCAAATTCCTTATGATAAGTTGCATTACTTTCTACACATTTGTAAATTTCAGCAAGAGTCTGTGGAATGTTTTCTGCGAGAGAACACAATCGTTCCTGCAGACCATTAATTTTTGTCAAATACAAGTAACAAGCTTCTATACTCCCTTTGCGAATCGCTTTTTGCAGATTTTCTACTATGTACATGTACTCGTCTTTATCTCCATTTATTGACGAGTAATGTGGTAACTTTTCTCGTACTCTTTTTAAATACACGTCAGCGTACAATTCATCCGCGGGGAACGCTTGCTGGAAGGGTAACATCTCTAAACTCTTTGCTTGATTTTCTGCCTCTACGAACTCTCCCAAACCACAATGACACTTTCCTAACATCCACCTTAGCTCTGCCTCGAAATTTTGCCGATCACTTTCTAGCAGGGCAACAATAAGGGCTTTTGCTTCGTTGTATTTTCCCATCTTTCTCTGGATTTCTGCAAAGTATATGGTCGCCTGTGTTTTTAATTCGCTATTCTCATCCTTACTCATTCCCTCTAACTCCTTGAAAAAATTCCAGGCGTCTTTTTCTACAGAGCCGTCGAATGATCTGAAGCCACTTGGGTCAAATTTTGCGAACTGGTGCAAACATAAAGTTAAAATCTTGTAAATGTTATCAAGAACATTAGCATGTTCAAACACGTGCTTCACAAAATTGGCTGACCGTCTGATGTGAAATTGTGTGACAGGTGACATTTCTTTCCTATGGAAAAGATTGAGATACATTTCTTTGGCGTCCTCGTTTTCTCCAAGTTTAGCACAGATTTCTGCACATTTATTTGCAGCTGGAAAATGGCAATCGTCCTCTGCAAACGCTTCTTCTATATATTCAAGAGCTTTTCTCAGTAATTCATCTCTCTCTTTTTTCTTTCTGCACATGACATCCGCTTCATTACTCAGTTTTATATTCCTAGCACGTTCATAATGGATAAGCCCTATCTGAAATGACACCTCGGGAGTTCTTGACTGTTTGGGGAGAGTTAATAAAATTTCTTCGGATTTCCCAAAATCACGGGTCCATTTGTGTATCCTTGCGCTAATAAGAGCTATATCTGTATTTTCTTTGTCCTTCTTTATTGCATCATCAAGGCAAATTAGGGCTTCGTCAGTTCTTTTCAGATTGAAAAGGCACTGTCCTAAGTAAGCGATTGGCCAAGCGAAAGTAGGATCTACTGTTCTTATTTCCTCCAGCAGCTCCTTTTCCCTAATAAACATTTCTGTTATATCCTCCGGTACCTCATCGCTATAATAAATGCGACTTCTTGCCGAGCGGGCCAAGCGTCCTAGCATTAGAGCTCTTCCAAACATCCAGTGGGTGTTTTCAGGATACTGCTTCAGGGCACTTAAAAATAGAGCAGCTGCTTCTTCGTATCTGTTTAGACCAAGTCGAGACAATGAAGCAGCGAGAGTCACATTAACAAATGCTTGTGATTTTGGAGTTTGAGAAGACTGAAGCTCTTTCAAACCAATTTCAGTTTTATCCATTTCAGTTCGCTGTCGTCGTTCACTGTATATCCACATGCGGAAAGCGTTAATAACAATACCGTAACCATTCTGCGCATCATGGTCATCTTTTAGGGTTATTTTAACATATTCTTCAGCTTCTGCTAAATATTTCAACGCCTTTCGAGGATTGGATGACCCACGGTTTAAAAACGATTTCGGTGGCACCTCCAAAAAAGCTTTGTACAAAAGGCTTTCAGCTTTCATGAAGTGCGGCGCTATTCGAAGGTCATCATTAATCTGAAGTTTCAACTTCCTGATATCGAGTTCGCAAGTGCCATGAAGATCCCAGACTGAACTAAGATGACATGGCAAGTCCTGCCACCAGTTAGGGTTCCTCTCCATTTTTCAGTTTGACATAAAGATTTACTGAAATACAAAAGAAACACTCTCACTTAGGAATTTATAACTAATCATTTTTTTTTAATGCACTATTTTGTAAAAGTTAAAGATGTTACGCGACTGTATTATATCACGTTTATTCACTCTGTCAGACTGTCAGTTTATCATTACTTTCCATCGATCGTGCAACAAGACAAAAGATGTCAGTTACACACTAATGATGACGATTTTCTCTTACTGTCAATTTTGCGTCGTATGTTAGACATCGTGTGACGTGTGTTAGACGTCGTGTGTTAGACATTTTGTTTAACAAGCGTTCAATGTTCTACCATGACTCTAGAGTTCTACAATGTGGACTGTTAGAACAGTTCGCATTCCAGTGTCAGCTTAAAGAATCATAAGAAGAGGAACAAATCATATTTATGTTCTTTAAACTCCACACCCCAATACTTCTTCAAAACCAAATCCATTCAAGAACCAGAAAGCTACAAAAGGTATGTGCACTAACAATATCGCTCATCAAATCCATTTGTATGGAATTACGTCAGTGAGAAAGCAATACAGGGCCTATAACTTGAGCAGATTAAGCTCGAAATGTTGTTAGAATAATTGCAATGTATGCCCTTTCCATATTATTTTTACAGTCACGTGTCAAAGTTATGATGAGGTCAGTCTGTTATCTGAGTCTTTTCGTTGCCCAAGAAACTGACGTTGCAGTGAGAACAGCAACATGTAATGAAGTAAGATGGTAAGGGAACACTTCGCGCAATATTCTGCTGAAGGGAAAAATTTCTGTTCTACACTACGTGCACAATCTGCGCAAAGTCTTTTAATTCTAATTAATACATTGTTGCCAAAGGGAAGTGACGTTCCACCGACCAACACCTTACATAAATGTTTAACTAATTTGCTTGTACGACTTCGCAGATAACCCACAAAGCAACGCAATCTTGTGGAATGGACATTTTGCAGTGAATATGCATAACCTCTTAATGGCACACGCTATTACGAAGAAGCTTACACAAATAATACAATGAGAAAAGTTTTTTGTCTCCATAAAACTGTTATTTGCCACAGGTAAGTGTCTAGAGCGGTGAATTTTCATATAACGTTTTCATTGCCTTCTGGCAGAAACAGTGTTAGTTGTACACCAGATGCTTATTTCCGTTCATGTGCACTAGTTAGGATATTTCACAAACGCCCTTTTATACTAGGTTATTTCGCCTATGACTATCTGAGGTGTCATGCCCACAATGTTAGAACAACTCACTGATGGTAATATGAACGTGGCGTTCATAATATTTAATAAAAGTGGATTTGGCAAAGTTATTTTGTGTTCTTTCCATCATTATTGGAAAACTTCAGCATACTGATCTACCCAACATGATAAAATTATTAGTTTTTATCCGAACTTTTCCTGTTTTCCTGTGTTTGAGTTTCGATTACTACATTCAAAGATCAAATATCTTACTTTCGCTACTATAAATAATACTATACGAGTCTTTCACTAACGGATTTACTGCTGAGGCGTCGACGTTTCCATTTAGTTACATGGCATACCTAAGGTATAAAATAGCCCACTAGCGTAGCCAGCGGGGGACAAGGGGCGAGGGGGACAGAGTGCCCCCCCCCCCAGAAATTTTGGGGACGCGATGGGCGATATTGAAAAAATGAAGGAGAGCCCCCCTCAAAAAATAAATAAATAAATAAATAAAAAAAGATAAACGGCAAGAGGAGGGAGGGAATCGGGGGTATTTTTTGAACAGTTTTTCGGGGGGGGGGGGCTCCTAGTCGTTACGATAAAGTATGCAGTCCCCGACGATGACTAGTCTCCCCGATGGTTTACCTGTTTTTTGCTCTCAAGAGACAATTTCCCTAATAAGAACCCCAAATTTTCGCGCTGTAGGGCTCACTCCAGCTTTTTCAATACTTCCATTCCACATATCTAGGGAGTGTAAGTCCTGTCAACATAACCAAGTAACGGGAAGGCACAGTACACAGGTTATGTAGAGGTCGTAAATTTCATCCCATATCACAAAGCCTAGTTGCTGTACTCTTGTGTGTCATGCTATAGGTCAGTTGGTGAGCGACTCACGGAGCATAGTTTGGCTGTTTTATCGGGTATTCTAGGTGGTATCGACACAATGTATGTTATCCCCGATACGGTCTACAACTCCTATAGTTTCTATTTTTTCTTTTTGTTCTTAATGATTACATAGGCTATGTTATTTTGTAAGCCTACCAAAAATTTTCGCGCGCTTTGCGCGCTTTGCAATTTCACGATTCAGACTCAAAAGAACACTATCACTGCGCAACTCGGCTTTCAACATATTTAGTGATATTGTGCAAAATGTGCCCCAGGCTGCAATGACATGGGATAGTTAGGCTCCTTCATATTCCCTTCTCACCACCCCCTCGACATAGGGGCTGTCGGAACTTGTGGTCGCTGGCATGGCCCGCCCCATGTCGCCTTCCCATGGTCGGTTTAGTTATTTGGCTTTCAAAAGAGTTATTTCTGCGATAAAACCCAAAATGTTCGGTACGCTTTGCACACTCTTTTTCAGTTCCGTTACCTAGAGCTAATAAAGTACAAACCCCTCCCATCTTTTCAAGTAAATTAATAAGTAGAATAAATGGATTAATGTACATGTCGGGAATTTCATCTCATTTCGCTAAACTTAGTTAATAATCTCTTGTGTCAGACGTGCGGTACGGACTCGAAGAAGGAAGTCGGAAGTTGTGTCCGATAGGGTCCAAATGCCGGGACAATTGACCTATATAACCTTTGAATAAATACAGATTCTTTTTAGTGTAGGCTAACCCAAACAATTTTCGCCCGCTTTTCCACTGTTAAATCAGTGCGGAAATATCTTCCTCCAGCACATATTTTATGTCGTATATGACTCGCAGTGGCAGGTATAGTGCATAGGTTTTCTTCAAATCTCCCTCACCAACACATCGATGGCATCCTGGCTGTCGGGGTTTAGGGTCGCTACCCACCCTACCCCTCCCCCGTTCGGAGAGTGGCCCTTCTTCGGCCAAGCCAAATGCCGCACCCCAGTGGCTTCGATGAAAAATGGAAAAATGGGGGCTAAAGGTATGTTCAGTCCCTCAATATTTGACCAGTGCTCCAATTAAGAAGCAGAGAAAAATTCGAAGTCGGGCTGAACATATTATTGCTTGGAACACTAGGGAAGTGCCGTTTCCGGCCATCTGAGGGGTTTGTAAAGCCAAACATTTCCTGGTTCGCTCCGCGCCAACCGATGGTAGAGCTCAGCTTAGAAACATGTATTAACATTTTTCATATACGGATTTTTTTTTTTTTCAGTAATTGAGAAATTTCAGAAATGAGATCCATATTTCCAGGCTGAGAACATGCAGCATAAAACATTCGGGAAGTGCCGTTTCCTGCCATCTGAGGGGTTTCTAAAACCAAAAATTTTTTGTATGTTCCGCGCCAACTGATGGTGGCGTTCCGCTTAGATAGTCCTGTCGGTCAAGATTGGGGACGATGAGTCGACTTTGCCCCCACAAAAAAATCCTGGCTACGCTCCTGCAATAATAGCCTGTCAACTTTCGATCGAATCTCATTTTCGACCACCAAAAATGACGTCACGACAGAAATGAAAATACATAATTATATCTCGCGTAATAGGTATTATATGTGCATCGAACGTACGGCCTGGTTCACAGTTTCCACGTCCTAAAGCTAGTTAGGTTGTTCGCCGTTCGTTGTTTTAGTTGTATGTACGAAAATGCACTATTCATACTTGATTCGTGCACCACATGACCACCTCATGTTTACTAATTCGTCCCTCAAAATGCGGGATTCCTGTAAATAGAAACTCAGTGGGCAAAGGTTTGCAGAGTCTGTATAGGCTGTTTAGAGACCTGGGTGTATTATGATTTTGAGAGAGCGTCATCTTTCTTCAACTACAGAGTCTGCTCCGCAGGTTAACCTGCCATCTATAAGGACTCAACTATTAACAACTTTAACCCAAGTTTTTTGTTAAGTATTTTAAACATATTTTCACATTTAGTGTTCCTTTTTTTAACCATTAATTGGTTTATTTCTTTATTTTGGTTTTGTTTTATGGTTATGCTTTTGTTTCTTGCGTTTGTGACTGTTCAGTCTTAAGGATAACACTTTAATTTATTTTAACCTGGATGTTCTCTCCCATTTGGGCCAGCCCATATAACCCACATGGCACATCTTCTTGGGCGCATGTAAACGACCAATATGTGGTGAAATATGGGCCAGCCCTTTAACATTCCTCATACATGTGGGATACTCATATACCCTTACTAATCTATGGGGCCCATTTAATCAAAATTAAATGGGCCCTTTATGGATTTACCTAACTGAGGCCCATGTAAGTCTGCTACATGGGTTGATACACCAAACGTTTGACAGAAATCGTAATGACTTTTAAAACCTACAGTAGATGCGTGATATATCGTTGCTATTCTTTTTTCGTGCAGGTTCCATCACGTACAAACACAGCATCACAATATGTTTCCGTAGTTGTTAGTAGTACCAAGTGGGTTTATTTTGAGTCGGTCGGTACAAACCGTATGGCTAAGACACAATGTCCAAGAGATTTTAACTAACCGGCTCATGGTATCATTATAAGCAATTGTTCATTCGCTATCGCTTCCCATGTTGCTACTCAAAATTGACATATATATTATTATTGCTACACAAATGCAAAATTGTGTCAGTAGCAGATTTTGTACATAAAATCAGGGCTGGAGGATTCGAGGTAGGATTCGACCTCGATTCCGGACTTAAGTCCACTTTTATGGACTCGGTCTCGGACTTGGACTCGAGAACACTGGACTCGGACTCGGGCCCTTTGGACTTGGACTCGGACTTTAGCTAATGGACTTTGAGGCTCGGACTTGGACTTGAGCTTGTTGAACTAGACTACAGCCCTGCATAAAATGAATGGGTCTTTCATGATTTTGTGATAGATTAGGCCTAGTCCTGAAACAACAAAGTTGCTGTTCAAATTTTGAACACTAAATTATTCCCTGCTTAATGCACTACTGTGTGACTTTCCCAAATCAAAACAATAAGGAAACAATAAAATACATAACTGCCACAATAACAACCGGTCATGTTCGGCCATATCCCAATTAAACGTAACAAAGATCGATCTCGTTCCTGTTTTCATTATCCACTATGCATGCAATGAGCTCAATACGGTATAGCGCAAAGCATTCAATGAGAATCTAGAAACATTATGTAAACATTATGTAAAGCGGTCTCTCGAATGAGAAGCGTGCCCTACGTACCGTCCATGACATCAAGCACAGAACAAAACACTTTTAATCGCAATTAAAGCAATCAGAATCACATGGAAAACAAGAAAATGTGGCTACTACGAAATTTTGGAACGTACTCTTTGTTGAATATATCTTCTTTGCTGGTTCGTAGACCGAGAGAATCGTAAGACGAAATAAAAAGTCCACGAAATAATATTTGCAGTACTATATAGCTAGATATGTTAGCATGGGCGTCACCATGGGGGAGGGGGTGCGAACGACCACCCTTCCCCCTTTTTGACAGAAACGTTTAAAGCATAAACCAAAAGATGAGAAAGGATTTCTTCTGTCTTTACAAAGTATAAACGTCTCTTAAATATAATATGTTGAATGCCTAACCTAGCTCGCGGCGGCTAATTAGTACACGATCGAGTGCCCAAAATTACTCTTTTACCTCTTCCTTTTTGTAAAGTGCAAGTCCTCTTGGGTATAGCCTATGTAGCTACACCTTTCCATAGTATTGTAATGAACATAAATCTAATCGTACTTTTCATGATTAATACCATTACAATTCATGATATATTAACGGAACAATCATTTTTATTAAAACTATACAAGACTACTGTAAAAGAACGTGTTCATCTCTTAAATTCTGTTCATTTGGGTTAACTGCTTCCCGGCAGATAAGGCCTAACGGCATGTGTTCATTATTTAGTAAACCCAGGCCAGCAAAATTACCTACGGTAGCTATACTTAGTGAATCTAGTGCACCGCCTTGACAAAAATCTATAAAGCCTGAACGAGTTCGCGGCATGGCATTAGGCTTTTGACATAGCCTAGGCTATTGCCTAGCTTATATCATGGCACCACTTACCTGCCGAAGCCTGACTTGCGTATTTTATGGGGTACGTAAATCCGAATGGAACCAAAAATAACCTGTGGATTTCAAGTTCAACGACAGTTCAAATGTTTTCAACACCGCGTTCTACCCTTAATTGTATAATACAGGCAGAAACAAGCGATCACACTGATACCACACGGCGTAGCCTACTTGGTTTGTTTCCTTGAGTTACTGTTCATGTATATAGTATTTTATGTATATTTCAGCGAATATAGACGACACATTGAACAACGCTTAACAACGGACAAGGCTTCATCTGTTTATGTACGGAGTCTGCTACATGACCTTTCCGTCTTTACAATATTGAATACATATCTAAAAACGAATACCGAACGTAACACGCTGGCAGTGCGATTGCTGGCTCGGCTTAAGCACATGCATAAAAATGATGTTAAATTTGTGATACCGTAAACATCTTTGCCATCGAGCTAATACTTTGAAAGCATTAGCTTCATACCTTAACCAATGAATTGAAATAGAAAAACGGATAATTATTATGCCACTTACAGTCTATGGTACATGAATGGAAAACCCCGCTTACATCACATACATGGGAAAACCCTGCCAATAAGCCAGTTCAGGGTTACGTCGAAGTCTAACAGGTCAAAGGTCATGAGGGTACTCTGAACGCAACTGCACTCTGCACAGTGACACTGACTGTACACGTTACTTCGGTATACATACAATACTCCAATGCCTTAATTCGGACAGCCTCCACGAATAAAAATTGGCTATGGTAAAAAAAAAAAAAGGAAGAAAGACAACTGCTGAAGTAGTACGTACTTACTTCGGCAGAATTCAATCTATATTTCAATATTTGCAATGATGGTTAACGCCGAAACTTCGCAGGATCACGAGTGAAGGTTTGACAGGCCATTTCGCACGTAGACTAGCCGCCATGCACGGTAGACAAAAGGTACCGTGATCGCCTAGCTTTTTCACAACTGTAGTAGCCATATCCTTTACATTCGAGTATCCAAACTTTTTGTTGTATCATGAGGATATGTTAGATACATAGACAAAGTGATAAACAGAGAAATTCTAAATATTTTAGCATCATCAGTGTCCAACTCAAAGTACGCCCGACTCAAAACATTACCGCAGTGCGGAACTACGTGTTCATGACCAGCCAGTCATAACGGTCAATACAGTTTAGCCTACACTGGCATGGAAGTCCCCTTTGAGTTTGTACGATGATCCCATCGTTTGTGTCTTGGTATTTTAACAATTCGATAACTTTTAAAAACAGTTTGTTTCGTGTGAAAAATAAATAATTGGTTGTTTAAGGGGATCTTAAGATGTCACATTTGTAATATATCTGAGAGAGGGGACTGAAATGCTTGTCTAGGCAATTTTCGTAATCGGTTTCCCTTGCGGCGTACGGTTACTCAGTACGGTTACTATTCGGTTCCAGCCAGCATGCATGCGCCAAGTTTCGTACTTACGTAGCGATCGTAACGAAAGCTTAAATTAAGATTTTCTGTAAAAACTTAAAAGGGTAACTTTAATTTGTCATCCCAGAAAACCCTGTGTCACATACTTTGGTCACCTTGGCAATATTTTTTGCCGAAGTGAAGCCAATTTGCCTCTTCGCTATGGCAGTGCCCACTGCCAAAGCGTTGCCGCGAACACAATGTTTACTTTGCTATACCCCTATGACCTATGACCTGACATGCGCAGTTACAACTCTGAACTGGCTTATTTAAGGAGTGCCTAATATGATGCTCTCGGGTATAAATAGGGAAGTCATAAATTGCAACACTCTGGCAACCGCTTCATATTTATAATACTGACGACACAGTAACGTCACCAGTTTGTTCAATATTCATACTAAGAGGCAGCATGACAGCGTTTGGGAAGTTTTGAAGATCTTGGGAATGTTTGCAGTGTTCTAGACCTAATACGTTAAGCAGAGCATGTGAATTTGAACTTGCTCTTAGTTAATAATGTCAGGGAATTTCTGACAAGACAGTTGGATTAACTGCAGTAGCCTATGATCTAGGCGGTTTGTCACATTATGTTTCCCTTGTAAACTTGAATAATTTTAAAACAGAACAACAGTACAGTGGCGGATTGAGAATTCTTTTCCAGAGAGGCCGCGGGGGGGGGGGGGGGGGGTCCGCAGTATGATCGCCGGCCTAGGATGTGGAGAGATTTGAGGGGTTCCCCCTTTCCTCTTGAAAATTTTTGCATTTCATTCAAAGGTCCTGATATGGGATTCAGTGCACTCTAGCATGTTAACAAAGCAGAATTTTCCGTCTTCAATGAAAATTGATGGAGATTGAGGAAAATTTAGCCGGGGAATAAAAAAGCGTTTTTTCTCAGTATTGGGGGACAACAAACGAGCAAAGAAGTAGATTTATTTTCAACTCTCGGGAGGACGGAGGGGTTACTATTACGTCAAATCAAAAAGTGTGCACGCAAAGTGTGCGCAATGCGCGAAATCCTCAACCGTTAGGGTTCAGAAGAAGCCCCAGTGACGGGGGAGGAGGGCACAGCCCCCATAGTTCTTGAAGCCCGGGAGAGGTTTTAAGGGGTAAATGTCAGGGACAGTTATGTTGAGGAAGAGTATGAAGCGCGAGAACATTTGGTAATAGTTAAAGGAGGTGTGACTGTCATGTCATCAAAATGCCCTGACTTCACTTGGCAGTTGGGGAGAGACCTTTTCTAAATAAAAATCCGTTGTAACTATGTCGTAATCTTTTACGGTTCTCAATATACCTTTTCAAAGTTTGGATGTTCCTGAAACAACTTGCTGCTTATGCAAAAATAACGACGCGCCAATGTTGCACAGTGTTGGCATTTCTATAAAACTGTAAACCCTCCATTCCCTCTGAATTATTCATCGGGCAAGTTATGGTTTGGCTGTTGATACTGATGATATATTCAAGGACACAATTTAAGCTTCCAAAATAAAATCCTTAGGACAAACTAATTAGTTACAGATGTCCTATAAGATATTATAAACAAGGGATAACATTAGACATATGGGATGTCCCTCTCATATGACATCACAAAATTTGCATATTGAGCTCATGTTTATCAATGATCAAGCCCAGAAATTACCTGTAAAAATTTTGACGGTTTTTGATGGGAATTGCGGCCATTCTCTTGGTTTCCAATGCCTTTTACCTCGAACACCCAATTTTCATGTCACAGCTATTTTAAGTTGAGTACCACTTGTGGTGCAACATGATTGAATAGGAAGCAGGGAGAAACAATCCCCCCCCCCCCCTCCGTGAAAAATGAGGGAAGGCATCAGTATGCATCCGCCCTCACTTCCCGGGTAAGAAAACCTCTTTTTTTTTCATTTATACAAATCTCAAAAAACCAAAATGTCCTGCTCGCTGCCGCACAAAGCAAATACATTTAGTGCTAGCTCATAAATCAGTTTGGTAAACTTTTCCGAGCTCTGGAAATGACAAAATCGGATATTTACCATACGTAACACCACATCGTGAAGAGACATGGTCAGTTATATGTTGCTATTTTTAAAACAGTCTCAAATTTTCTCCAATGAGAGTTCTTGATTTTGAAATATTTTGTCTACAGATAAAAGGACAACAAAGTTTTGGAAACTATTGAAATGTCATCTGAGAGTGCAGTCAGTTCGTAGGCCTTAGATTAAACTATGTAGAAACAACGATTCTTCCGTCGTGCAATCATTCTCAGATCTGTCACCAATATATGAAGAAAAGTCAATTTTTTCAGTAATCCCCCAACTCTTGAAATTTGTCTTAGAGTAGTTAACCCAGAATATATAGCTTTCTCCAATACAATCTACATAAATTTGTTTGGCGCAAAAATTTCGAGAATTACTCCCCTGATACGGTGGTATTCACACTTGAAAAAAAGAACGGAAACTTAGCTACTTAAAGCCCGAGACATGCCATTTCCAGCTGTCTGAGGGGTCGCTATTTTTCAAAATTTTCTTTTCTTTCCGCGTCAGCTAGAGATAGTCTTTCGAGCGAGACTTTCATCTTCCAGGCTGGGATCCTTTGGCTTACCGTACTCAAACTCTCTCGTACACAACTATACCTTTCAACCATGTGAGTTGAGCAGTCTGTGTGGATGGAATTTTTTGGAAATTGAAGTATCAAAATGTTATCAATGTTTAACATGATGTTGAAGAGCAGTGACGTAGCTACAGGGGGCAGGGGAAGATTGCCCCATTGACTCGAAAAAGTGAAAAATTCGGAGATTCGCCATTTGTGACACCAGTCAACCACAATGCGATTTTTCCAACTTTTCCTCAGTAAAATTCCAAATTCTTCCTATTCCATATTTGTAATTATTAGTTTTTAAAAGGCATAAGTTTCCGCGCGCTTTGTGCGCCTCAAATTGCAAACCGAAAGTTTGGGTCCTTTTACACATTTGTAAATATGGAGCTTGTGTTGCAGGAAATAGTTTAAATTCTGGGTTTCTTGGAAGGAAAATTGGATATTTGACGACTATAGAAGAATCTGCGTTCCCTATTATATCTGAGATAGCATGTCGACTGAAGATCGTTGCTGTTACATAATGTTATCTTAGAAGTGCCGATTGAGGCTTCTCGGCGAAATTCAAAAAGCCCTCGAAACTTTGTTGCCCTTTTAGACAAAATATTTAAAAATAAAGGACCAATATTGAAGAAAGTAGTAGGGAAACGGCATTCTGTAGCCGGTCGGAAGAGTTTAGCACTTTATGAGCGACCAGTTACTGCATTAGCGGTTGCAATTTAGGTCGCGCAAAGTGTATATCTCACACACCCCTCCCGATATTTTGCTTCCCTGCATGGAAGATATCCCATATCGAAAGGTATTGTCCAAAAACCACCATTTGATCATTTTATACCAACATTCGTTCCATCAATTGTTTTAATTATGATAAGCTTTATCGGCTTCAAAATGATTTACCAAGGTGCACTGGTGCAAACGACTGAAAAAATCCGATTTGCGATCGAAATACATGATTGTTGACAATTGCAAAATTTTTGATGTCATAATTTGGGGGAATTTCCCCAGGCTAACGAGCCATTTTATGTTTACACCTACCAGTTCCGTTTTACAAAAAACCCTTACAGCCAAAATAAAATTACCACCGAATTCTTCTCCTCCCGCTACCTGTGACATAGGCCTACTGCTCCCGGAAACACTTTTAGCCATGTTAAGATATTTTCAATTTTTTCAATTCCATTCAATTTATTTCTCATATGTACAACAATCATCAACAGAGGTATAATTTAACAAATACTAATAACAAAGTACATATGATGGACACTAGAAATACAATACAGTTTATATCAAGGCTAGTGACCATACAAACATAGACAAAATGATGACAAAAAGAAAAGAGAAAAAAAAAAACTTGACAAAGTGAAGAGATTTGAGACTAATAACTAAATATTTGCTAATGGTAACTACTTATAAGGAAAGATTTCAAATTCCTTTGAAAAGAATGGAGTGAACTGCTTGATCTAACACTAGGGGAAAGTTTGTGCCAAACATTATAATAATAATAATATATATGTAGATATAGCTAAAAGTTTTTAACTTCTGAATTATGTAAATGTGGGATGAAACACACTCTTAGTCTTAAATCGAAAGAGCGAACTAAGTCACTTTCTAATAGAGTGAAAAGTGTAAATTCACTCCATAAGAGTGTTGAATTACCTCAAAAAGAGTGATATTCGCGACAAAAGGGGTAAATTGCACTCCAGGAAGAGTGAAAATTCACTCTTGCAATGTCCACTCTTGTTTAAAGAATGATCACTAGTCACTCCATCAAGGGAGAAACTTTGCTCTTTTGAGTGAATTTCACTCTTTTTGGAGTGAACTATTTTTGTAGTAGATAAACACTCTCATGGAGTGACTCCACTCTTCTTACTCTTTTTAAAGAGTGAAAAAGTGCACTCTTTTGGTTTTAACGCCTTTTTGCCCATAGACACCAAATTCCATAAAATAATGATATACCGAAGAATAATGGTTTTGTCAGATCCAAAAAGTATTCATCTGATGTGAAAAAGGATGAACATCACAAACTTAGTTGAACTTCAGCCAAGTAGTCCATTACGATTATGATCCGTTCAGGCTTTTCGATAAGGCTACAATACTACAATGCCAGCTAAAGGTGATAGCCAGTTACTACCACTTCACTACATTGTAATGCAATCATAATTGCAAATCAAGATTGTCTTCCTACATTTTCTACACTGAAGTAAGTACACCTCTAGACAATGATCAAACTATAACAAAATAATATACAGACAACTTTGGAGGTAATCGATTATTCTTATTTGTAATGCGTTCACCTTTAGCCCAAGGATGGCCCTAGCGAGGGGCGGGGGTCATGGTCCTAGTCGGAGAAGACTACCCCGTACGTGAGAAGATTTAATTTAGTGGGTGGATCCTTCATCCAAATGATAAAAATTTAAGCCCGATAAACTTGAGTCTCCAGCCCATTCCCCCTACCCCTGACGATCTTGATTTTGCTTAGAAGAAGACCATATTTGTCAAGGACACTCAAATTCTCGGTTTCTTACAAAAAATCAATTTTTTTCCAATAAGAGCTCTCGATGTTTAAAACATTTTCATTTTTATCCTACGACAAAATATGATACCTCAAGCAACTTCAGTCATTTTGAGTAGATTGATCTTCTATGAAGACTCCAGTTTCTCATTCTCCTCTACAACTAAATCCACCTTTTTGTGAGTCCTCTGCCATAATATTCCTTCAATACATAAGCTCCAGATTTTCAGATATGTGAGAAAACCAAACTTTTGGGGGATTTTTAAAATATCGTTACGGCAGTACAAGATGGTTCAATTTTCACATAAATGTCCAATATTACGAACAATTTCGAACAACATACAAAATAACATATTGTGCATAAACCACACAAATATTAAAGAGACAGCGATTGTACCAACCACAAACAAACCAATCAAAGCTGTAAGGAAAGGATTAATTAAATTGACCAATGCTTTAACTGAGCTGCACGTCTATGGACCATGCAGGGAACTATCTTCCAGCTCAAAAGGCCTTGTAACCATTGCATTATCAGTGAAATAGCCAGGAAATCTGAAGGTTCTAATGGTCACACACCTTTCCTGGGGGTACAATTTCTGAATTCTCTGAATATTCTATTCTGGGAAGGTGAGGCACGGTTCTAGGCCTTATATGCATTCCAACTTTTTCCAAGGCGGATGGGAGGGGATGGGAGGAGAACGCCTTCCTTTGGTGCGCACATGCCATTTTGTACCTCTCTAGGCTAGCTATGCCACTGTAGCATATTAATACCGAACTAACGTTAGGCCTTTTATTATATTCAAGATCCACAGGGTAGGTAAATCAATTAGGCCTTAGCCTAGCTACGTGCCAAACCAAGCCTTAGGCAACAATTACTTGGCCTTGCAGATGAACCAACCGGATTCTCACTCTTCAGTGTGACATCGAAGTCCGCTCTGGATTTTCTAGAGTAGTTACCAGTGAAGGCGAATGGGGCGTTCCCCCTTCCCAGATTTTATCCTTGCCCCACATGCCCCGCCCCTTCCCAAGTTAGGTCATTTAGGAGTGAGGTTAACTGAAAAAATGATATAACTTTCCAGAGACTTAACTTTTTATCCAGATATATGCCTCATGATGCCAAAACCTCAGAGCTTCCGGGTGCTTCCCTCAGACTCGCACCCCATCAACGGGCTCTCTGGGTGCGGTTTCGTGCTGCGCCCGAAAATATTTGGCCCAACATTATCCTTTGCCCTGAGTCCCCCCCCCCCTCCCTCAATCTTCACCTTCTGGCGCCTCCAATGGTAATGCTTGAACTTCATCATACACCCACAACATTTCCGGTATTGAGTTCAGATCATTGGAGTACTCATAGATCACAAGGGGAATAGACACGTGCAAAATACTTGGACCATGGTCGATGATCACGGGGTTTCTCCAAATTATCCTCCATTCTTCATGATTATTGATTGTATGTTGTGCCGCTAAATAGTAGTTGTAGTTCACATAGGCGTACGGGAGCATTTCAGTTTAGGGGGGGGGGCAGAGGATTCTCTGCTCGATAAATGTAATTCTGCCAGAAAGACTATCTAAGCGGAGCGCCACCATCTGTTGGCGCGGAGCGTACAGAAAATTTTGAAAAATCGCAACCCCTCAGACAGCCGGAAATGGTCTTTCCCAGGCTTATAAGCAGAATCAAAGCCGTCGATATTTTGAACTTTCGTTTGCAATAAAATTTTCACCAACAATGAGCAAATCTACAAAAAGGTCAGAAAACTCCCAGATGAAATGTACCACTACCATTGGATGACTACATTAAGCTATAATCATTGGAAAATGAGTTCGTTTGCGCGTTCTACAAACTATTTTACGTCATGCAGCATGAGATTATCATCAACATAATTTTGAAAATTGAAAAACTTCAGAAACCCTCGAAAATCCCAAGGCTTCTCAACTTCGAGGGAGGATGGCATTGCATTGCATTCCGGCTGCCTATTAAATATAAGTTTCGTCGAACTTTACAAGGATCCCGTGTGTTTTAACAGCCTGTTAGCTCAGATTCAGAGGCCCGAATTACCTAAGTGGGGATGCAATGCAAATAATTGGCCCTTAAAAACCGATTAACTCAATTCCGATTCCCAAGCAAGGTAGCAGCCTTTTTATATGCATTGAAACAAACAAAGGGGCAAATTAATTCCTAGTGAGCAAACGACCTAAGTCCATATCAACGGTTTTGGCACACTTGATCCCCACAAACCGTACCCATTAAATAAAAACAAACGAGGCCAAATCATCGGCATAGTCGCATAGATCCTTTTGCCTCAGGCAAGGGAATACAAAATTAAAAACGAAATGAAATCTTCACGATACCTTTACGTTTTATTCATAACGGGATAGGTTAGTTGCAGGACATTTACGATGTTTTCTACTGGTAATCAATCGACAAAAGAAATCATGAGTACAGACCCATGACAAACAAAAGGTTGTAACAAATACAAATTGGAATGTTTTGTGAACAAAAATTGTGATGTGGCGAAAACGTGTGCTATAAAGGCAAAAACGCATTATACTCTGTATTCGCTGGCTTTAGTGCCCGCTGCAGACAATGACAATCATGCCTTACTTTAGAACAAACTGTTTACAACGAAGAAACAAATAGAGTAGCGGCAATCACATCCTAGGCATGTCAAAGTAGTGAAATTCTCTTCGTTCTTTTTGCTGAACGTTCCGCGCCACCATGGCTTGGCTCGGAACGTCCAAAAATTTTGGCCCAAAACGCCTCCAAGATCGCTGAAAATGGCACTTCCAAGGCTATTTAAGAGTTCCCACAACTCAGTAAGTTGAATCAATACGGTGAGATGTATTACCCTAGATTTGTGTAATCAGAAAGAAAGGAAGGGGAAAGGGCGTTGACAAGGCACTATTCATATATTCTTCCCCGATCCAGCAATCGGTAACTGAGGTTCGTCCTTAAAAACATTTGAGATGTGAAAAAACATAATATAATGATATACCGCACCTGGAAATGTATAAAACATTTCCTGGTCTTGTATCTTTCCGGGGAAAACTGTAGAACGGAGTTAAAAACATGAGTACCGTAGTCTGTGACTCTGTTGCGACTCTTGCCCGAATTCCAGTTCCACTGAATTGAAACAACTGTCTTTATGACTCGGCCCGAACTCCCGACTACATATAAATGATTTTTCTACTAACGCCGTTTGAGAAAAACCCGGCTTGTCACGTTGCTAGATGTTTTTACATGAATTTGTGGGCAGACTTACTTGCAGATTTGTTCACACTAAATTCGTATGAGTGAGCAAACAAGCTACGCTGATTTGTTTACCATTGCCCGAATTTCGGTTCCAAAGCACTGCATGTTATAAAGTTTCGCACAATTTTAAGAGGATCATTTTGAAAAGTGCAAAATCGTCATCTCATTCATATACTGCCCAAGTACCTCTCGACCAAGTACGTTTCAGCCTTCTGGTGACTATCAGTGATTGTCATTTAGTAATATGGTGCTTCATAAGATAGCTTTTGATTGATTTGTTCGGGCATAATTTTGGAGACTGTATACATTCTCTCTCCCCTTGTAATCTGGCAATTAAAAATATCCCAGAACTTTTTTGCAACTTTTGCCCGAATATTGTGTCATTTCGGGCAAAGGTTTGCGCAAGAATATGAAGTGAGACTGACGAAAAATTGTTTTTTTCATAAGCTGCCCGAATGTGTCGCGAAGTTTGGTATCTTTTAGAGTTTTCATAAAAATTGTACCGTGACTATGATGCTTTTTTATTGTTTTTCGGCCAAGTGTTTGAAGAAATTCGGGCGCGCCTAGGAGTTTTCTGTGTAAGTAGACACAAACCAGGTTTTAAGACTTAAACGGCTGTCGAATTTTTCCAGATCCCTGCCCAAATTTAAGGTCTTGAGAAAATTTGAGGGGGCAGCCTGCCCCCCTGCCCCTCCCCCCGCCTCGTACGTCTATGGTAGTTCCAAAGCAGTCATTACATACACATGGCATGCCTTGCCTGAATTCTTTTTCTAAAGACTTCCCAACCCAGTGTGGCAAAGGGCCGTTCGGCGAAATCAAATTTTTAACTACTTCCTTAAGAAGCTATTACGTCCACTCAAGGACAACACTTGACCAACCTCACGGCCTTCAGACCATTTACATCATTGGTTTGTCATGTGTGGCTCCATGTTAGTTTACTGGATGAAAAGACCCACGGATACTACACATGATTTTAGCCAGTGGCGTGCGCAGTTTTGAGGTGGGGGTCAGTATGTCCATCCCCCCGACTGATATGGAGGTGGAGATCAATTCAAAGGGAATTGTCCGCGTGTAAATTCCCCGACTGAGTTTTTCCCCCGACTACATAAAGAGGTGGGGACCATGCCCCCCCCCCCCCTATTGCGCACGCCGCTGATCTTAGCCAAAAAGGCCGAGAAGCCGGTGTGGCAGTTTTTTTGGTCCCCTGTCCGACGGGACCAAAAAACTGGAGTTTTACAGTTTTTTTGGTTTAGGACAAGAAAAGCTAGATTTTTTGGTCTGGGGTAGAACAAAAAAGGCTAGATGTCTTGGTCCGAGTCTAGTTTTTTTGGTCCCACGAAATAGAAGCTTTTTTGGTCTGCTTCACTGATCGATTTTGTACGGTGGCCTAGAGGGGACAACAAAAAATGATGACTTTTTGTTTTTGTTCGCATCTCAATTATCTTAGGATTCTGAGTTATTTAGTCAGAATTCTGAGACAATTAAGAAGCCGACAAAAAAAATTCACATTATTCTTTTTTTGGTGGTTCTTTCCCGGCCAAATACTATAATAACAAATTGTGTGACAAAATACAAAATATTACAGGACCGCAGTGACGCGATTCAGGCGAATCTTGAGCGGACAAAATAATTGTAAGGATATAGGGGGGGGGGGGGGGGGTTGGCGGACTAAAATATATCCACATTCTTTTTTTTTTACGATGAGGCTGTGGCATTGGGGAAATAAATAGGGAATACCGGTTTAAGCAAAACGAGAGAGAACAAGTGGCGTGCCCCTGATTGATAGGTGACACCCTTTTAGTTCACTGAATGAGTGTCATCTTGGTGTGGGGATTAAGGGTGCCGTAGGGATACATGGAAGGTACCGGTTCCTGTGCAATCAGAGACTAAGGGAACTGATTTATCAGTATCATTGTCATATTGTCATTCCTAGCTAAAGGTCCTTTTGAAGCAGGCGAACGCAACGCATTAAAATATATAAAATTTTCATACCCGCAAGATCCATGGACGTCACCAAAGGAGGGGGGAGTTGCGAACGACCCTCCTGTGCTTTTTACATAAACGTTGAAAGTATGTACCAAAAGTCGAAAAAGGATTTCTTCTGCCATTGAAAAGTGTAAATTTCTTTTGAAATTTTAAATGCCTAATCTCGCTGCACTGCATGTAGATCGAGTCCCCCACATGACTATTTTACCCCTTAATTTTTGTAAAGAGCAGTCCGATGGCAAGTCATATTGGATGTATGTAGCTACACCTTTCCATGGTATTATGATCATATATCTAATAGTGCTTTTCATGAAATACCTTTAAAATATGTTTTCTAACAGAACAACCATTTTTTTGAAACCATATTAGAGCGATATGTTCATCTCTTGAATTCTGTTCATTTTGGGTGAGTAAACTGCTTCATGCCAGCATAGGCTCATTATACATAAACACTTAAACGAAAGTGCACCTACGGGATATTTCAAATTGACTTAAAATCTCAGTGAAGTGGTGGTACCGATATTTAAGGGATAAGTCGCATTTATAATAAAATAAAAAACCGTCTAGACTCCAAGTTGGCAAAATAAGGGTCGAGGCGAAGTCGAGTCTATTATGTTGCTAACTTGGAGTCAAGACGGCTTATGAGACAGTAATGATCAGACAAATGTGGTTTATTCCTACCACTGAAAATGTATGAAAAAACTTTACCTTTATCACTTTCTTTACGTTTATTGACCGTGAGCTGTGAAACAACAGATCTCTGCTCAACCAATCAGAATGCAGGATTACCAACAACGGACGGTAGAGCTGGGAGCATTGAAAATTAACATCCTTTTCCATGCATACGTATCAAACTGAGTGATGACTAAATCATTTTTCTAAGTCTCAGCTAACTTCTTTTGTTTTTCCCCCAATTGTTGCTGGGCGTTTTCAATTTTTTACCTTTCCATTTCCTCTTTCAATGGAATAAATGATTCTATTTTCTAGGTCTTGAAGGAGAATGGTTGAAAATAACAACCAAGTGCATTGGTAAAATCGCATTGTGCACAAATTACTGTTCTGTTTTATAGAGCCTAATATCTTAAGTAGTGCGCTGTTCATTGCAGATTTGCAGTAGCGTAACCAGACTTTTTCAGTTGGGGTCTGAGGGATGAGGGGGGGGGGGGAGGTTGATTTCGGAGGGGGGGGGGCAAGCAGGAATAACACATTCTAAGCGGAGCGCCATCATTGGTCGGCGCATAGTGTACAGAAAAAATTTTGGCTAAAAATGCCTCTCAGATTGCGGAAATGGAACTTCTCAGTGTCTTCGGCCCTGTTAATTTCAGCTAAATATCCCTTATTTTTTGAAACACATGGTTGGAAATTTATACTTCCACTATGAATGTTTACTACATGCCAAAGAGGGACCTGTTTGACAGCTAGAGTCTAAATAGGGTGGTCAAAAAGGTTCTCCACTGCGTCAAAGCGTCGTTTGTTCCTCCGTTTATTGCACCAGCTGGCCATTTAACTGTTTTATACTTGGAAATAGTCTTACCATGCATGCCTTAAAGGCCCAATTCTCTCACCCCAAACAGTACCAATGCTCCTAACCTTCTTACTTAAGCCCCTTCCGCAATTGTCTGAAATTCATCCTCATCCAGACACAATCTCAGCCTGGTTTATTGCTTCAGGGTGAGTATGTATGTAATCAAAACACTCTCGGCGCAGTTAATGCCGTGCAATACAAGCTTTGGTGTCTTGCACTGTTTTGCTCTGCACTGTTTGAATTAGCAGTCAATCAAAATGCCGAGCCAATTGAGTCGGAGTTTCTGTTACCCCACACAAGAAGTGAAGTTTGGGATCAGAGGATTGGTCCTTTGATTTAAACTACGAAAATCTAAAACCTGCACATCAATTATGTTTAATCACACACATGTCAAGAAAAACAAATGCAAAATTTCTCAATTGAATGACTCATGGTTTTTATTTGTATAAAGTTTGATTTATGCCTAATCAAAATCATGATTTGCCACTCTAAGTTCCCATTGAAATTGCTATTGTATGGAGACGTTAAGGGGGGGGGGGGTTTGATTGCTTTAAAAATCAACTGTATGCTTTTACTGTCTTGTTTTGGTCTTGACTTTTGCCCAGTAAAGAAATAAAACCAGGGCTATTTCTTTCTGTTTTAAGAAAAAATATATTAGTAGGAACAAAACAAAGAAAATTTTAGTAACTACTGTACAATATCTTGACTCATTTGGCATTATCTAATACTTCGCATGCAGTCCCTTGTTTCAATTTTTAATTTTAGGCGTTCTTAACCCCTTACCGTTGTGCTCCATTCGGGCATTTTTGCGGACGTAGCACGCCCCTCATCAGCTTCCGTTGGCTATTGACCCAGTGACCTTATACTATTCTCTCTCTTTCGTTGTTGTGGCCGAAATTTCAAGTGACATAAGTGACATACATGACATACATAATGCCAGAGGAACAATGTTTATCAGGACGCAAAAAGTCTGTTGAGTCTGAACAACATGGGGGGGGGGGGTTGGCCCCGCCCTAGGCACTCTGTTGCTACGCGACTGACTTCAAAGTATCTGCGGTCTTTAATTCTACCCCATCTTACCAGGGAGGTGTAACTAGATCACACCTCCCTGTTCGCACAAAGATGCTACCCCTCTAACTTCAAGACAGGATATCCGTTAAGAACGCATAATGAGGAAGTTCGACCACCGTTGCCATGCATTTACCAATCAAAACCGAAGTATGAAAAGTTTCCTGAAAGAAGGGAGAAATATTTCTTTAGACATGGGCAGTCCAAAACAACCTTCAGTAGCCTAATTGCATAGTTTTTTGGGGGGGTCTAACTACAGGCTGTGAAAATACTAAGTAATAGCCTATACCCTACTACGATCCGGTTGAAGTGACGCGACGAAATAATTCAACGAAAGTCACGCATATGTTGTCACTGCGATAAAGTAGAAAGGTCGACCGGATAAGTGACCTTTTAAGAGGTCCAGGCGTCTTCTACTTAAATCATAGGGAGTAAAGAGTGTATCTTGGCTAAAAAGTTCCTGACAATTTGTACCAAAGGTATTTTTGAAGTTTGCAAATGGGAGATAAATCTTTAAAAATGATTTAAACAATATTTTCTGGAAGTATTGATGTATAAATCAAAATAAATGTTAGCCTCCATGCAAGAAACACGGTAATACTTTACTTTGCGCTCTCTTGATATAAGGTCACAACTACTAACTGACCCGAATGCATGTATTGTGCATGCTATTACGTAATTGCGGTCGAAAAGCCAGCCGGACGTGTGACCTTTCAGACGGTACAATGCCTTCCACTTAAAAAATAGGGAGTAAAGCTGTATTTTGAACTAACAAAACCTCACAATTCTTTGCTAGAGCATCGAAGCACCTTTTACCATGCATAACGAGTAGTATAATTATAATTCTAAGCAAAAATATTGACAAAGTAGTGATGTATAAATGTCAGTCACTTTTTAAAAACATGACAATATTTGACTATGCCCTGCTATCAAGTAATGTACAACCACTTAGTAAAACACAGCTTCTTCAAGATTGCTGCATTTAACAGAAGGTACACATATTTCTGACGGCCTCATGTGGACATATTTTCTAGACGAAATTTGATATTTATGCAATTATGCAATCAGAAATTACAAATATACCCGATGAAAGTCACAGTATTTTTTCAAAAAGAAACAAACAGGCAAACATTGCAATGTATATTTGGTGAATTAAGTGTCCAGCAATACCATTCACTGCACAGATGTCCCTCTTAAAAATGATCTACCCTAGCAACAACAACCTCAATCATCCAAAATGAAGACAAGCTTTGGCTTGGTACTATTCTACTGAAAACAAAACAAAGAAATAATTCACAATCGTTGAGCTTACAAACCATAGCTTTAGCCAACACTAAAATGCACGATCCTACACATGTTTTGCAAAAGTGTAGTCTGCATGAGTCCAAAGGATTTCCCTTTCGGGAAACCAATAAAAGAGTTGTCTACGAAGGAACCCAGTGAATATCCACACAAAAAATTGAATGAATCTTATGCAAGCGATTTGTCAGGTTTTGGGGGTTTTCACTTAGCCTACAACTGAGAGTTTCCACAGTTTAGCATTTTCATTAGTATGCCACCTTTGGGTAATTGTGGGCTCGGAATCTCTGCAAGTGCCCTGTACACACATCGCAAAACCGGCCTGCCCTTACGGCAAAACCAGGATAATATCTGAGTTGAGTTTGAGTTTATTTCAACAGTTTAAATACGAAATGATACAACACTTAAACAAGGCGGTGGAGGAGGACTGAGGAAGTAAAGCTTATGCTAGTAGACCCCTTTACAAAAAGAAAAATACAAACAAAAAACAAAACCAAAAACAAATAAAAAAAAAACACCAAATCATAGTCCCATACACACATAATATGGACGACGAACGGTACCATGGAGGCATTATTTTTTTCCCGCCAGTCGTTCCTTTAGCCCGCATGGGTACAGTGCACCCGGACCGAAGTACATAGACGACAGAAAATAGCTCTATTGTGCCTGACCACCCTAAGGTGGAATAAAAATGAAACCACACGGAAAAAACTAGAGAACAAGTGAGAACGAATTACCCTAAAAGTTATAGTGGTGCCCAATTTGACTGGCATTGTTCTGTTAAGATCGCGCTAAATGTGGGTACGTTATTAATTCAAAACTTTACATGCCAAAAAAGTGCATTATTTCATTTTTATCGTAATGAAGTTGTGAACATATAGAGGGTCCCGGTTCCACGAGAATGCCATCCTTGCAAGTAACGTACCCATCCCAACCATAGTCCCACCTTAAAGAAATAAATTCTCTGACATTTTCGGGGCTTTGGAGCCCCTGTGACAATTTGCCCCGGCTCATCGGAAGCATGGTGATAGAATGGATCCACCCCTACATGAATCATTCCCATAGTCCGGCGAAACATTTTTGAAATATTTACCATAATGACCGTTGAAAGTCGCAATGCCAAAATGACCGAAGTACTAGCAATTTGTACGCTATATATATATATATATATATATATATATATATATATATATATATATATATATATATATATATATATATATATATATATATATATGCTAAGCAAATTTTCGGGGCTGTGGTGCCCCAGTACCAATTTCCCCCCAGTCAGCAGAAGCATAGTGATAGAACGGACTTACCCCTACATGAATCACCCCCGTTATCCCCCAGACCATTTTCGAAATGTTTTCGAAATTGACCATTGAAAGTTCGAAGAAACCCTCCGACCGTCGAGATGGCACTTATCAACTTCCGTACAGCCGTTATTTGGTTCGCTCCCCAGTGTAGCGTTATCGTTCGCTGTCCCCTCAGTAGTGCACTGAGTAGGTTGCTGTGAGTTGTATTGGTACGTATTCGTGCATCTTTGTTTGGAGTGTGAACTCTCTGCACTTACGTGCGTGTATAGTGTCCGTATGCGTCACGGACCATTTCAGCTAGCATCAGACCAAAAAAGCCGAGCGCATAACCAGATTTTTCTGTCCTAGGACAGCTTCCCAAAAACTACGTCACCGGTATTCACTTCACGACTTGAACCTTGCCTCAATTAGTACTTGTTTTTTTAAAAGCCCCCTCGACCCTCTGGCAAAGAGCCAAGGGGCGAAAACCAAACATTTACTCCCGGAGGAGTTCTGCTCCCTTAAGGAGCTAAACGTCCCAAATAAACAAGTACGCCCTCTAAAGGGCAAACATGTGTGGTCTCCTCCCTACCCTCTGGCAAAGGGCCTCAATTAGTTATGCTATATTTTGACAATTCCCTCCAAACGCGGAGCAATTTGACACTTACCATACACCATTTGGGATCTGTCAAACCCAGATTCAGCCGTCGATCGCACGCAAGGAACTGTCGGTTCCTATTTAATAAGTCGCGCTGTTATTACGGCATCATTGTATGAATATTTAAAACATGACGTATCAACTTATTAATATGAATTGGTTGCCAGAGGGTTGAAATTTATCACTTCCCGTATAACTATGGTACTTCGATGGTATAACTGTGTAGCTGGTGTTGGTGAAATTCATACCGGAGAGCTGTTATTCGGAAAAATAATTCCAGGTGCGTAACTCGCCATAGAGCCTACGACCTGATTATTTATGAGGGGGGGGGGGGGGCTGAAGTGCTTTTATGCTTTTCGATATCATTCAGCAATCGGTGTAATTTCAAAGATGTAAAACAAAAGGTAAAAAAGAGTAAATCCATGAAATGATTATTGCCAATTAGTATTAGTCTTATATAATTTGTCAAAAAAATTGATCAGTTAAAGAATCAGCGTAAACCGATATTTTTTTTTTCAACTTTTGTCCTGAAGGACTATGTGTATTTGTTCAAAATGTTCTTCCATCGATGGAAACAACGGGGTGGCCAGGCCACGTGAGTAGACTGGTGGTTTAGGGCACCACCATAGTTTGCGCGGGGGGTACAAAAAAGTTGGGCCCAAAAGGCTTCCAGATGGCAGGCGATATAACTCCGGGGTATTTGATCTGCATTTCTGCATTGAAAGTATCCCTAAATTGACATTTCTTGTTCTGAAAGTTTGTATACCAAGAAATCCCCGTTGGAGAGCCTATAGAGGAGCGTTCTCTATGACCACCCTTCAAGCAACCACCAGCAGTACTGGCCCAGGAGTCAAAAATTTGAAAGCACGCAAATAGTTTGTCAATAAATGACTGTAGAATTATGTAGTCTGGGAAAAGGGCAAGTAGGCATCAACCGTGACCCTTGCTAACGAAAATCTCGTTAACGCAACATCTCAAGATAGGAGATTTGGATATATTTCATATTTGGTATGTGAAAGCGTTGCATAACATGGTCCCTATTGTTTTTGGTGGAGTTCAGAGGTCATCTGGGGTTACCAGGAGTCAAATCTGAAAATCTCGTTCACACAATATCTCATGGTAGGAAACTCCGACAGCTTTCATATTTGGTATGTGAATGCGTTGTGGTCAGAGGATGGTCCCTATTGTTTCTGGTGGAGGTCAAGTGTCATCTGGGGTCGCTAGGGCTCAAAGTATAAAAATCTCGTTTTTGAAACGCAGTTTACTCCAGAAACGAAAAAATGGATGCATTTCATATTTGTTATGTGGATGTGTTAGGGTCAGAACATGGTCCCTATCGTATGATCCAAACCTCGATGCGTTTCGCATTCTGCTTGAAAATTGTTTAAAGCAACTGTCTAATCTTAAACATTTTGAATCATATTCTGAACACGATCAAATTAGGGCAAACATCTAAGAGACCAGTTCATTCTACTCGGTCGTACACGGTAAAACTACTTCCGACTGTTCCCAATCCCCCCCCCCCCGACTGTTCCCACCCCACCCCACCCCCCCGCCTATTTTTGTTCCCTCGACTACTTGCAGGGAAGAATGCAATACCACCCGATTTCGCACCCTCCGTATTAGTCCATAGTCTTATTGGACTCCTTTGAGATACAAACGTGAATTAAGCCTACACCCGTTTGTAGAACCTGTGTGTGGGATAATATCACGCAAGTCACTTTTGCATAAAAGTGACTTTTTTGTATAAAATCACAACATTTTTCATATCGGGGACGAGTTTGTTTGGGGACGAGTTGGCTTGGGGACGACTTGGCTTGGGGACGAGTTGGTTTGGGGACGACTTGGCCCGAAAGCAGTCCTATGAGATAGGAGTCGAATAAGACTATGGACTAATACGGAGGGCGCGTGATATACTCTTTTCCTCGTTTCCATTTACCCTACATTTCAGTTAACTTTTGGTTTTTTACAAAGGTACAGTAGGCCTATATGTCACTACTGCATTAATCTCATAACGTTGCACATAGGCTTTCTGACAAATGTTTCTTAGATAAAGAAAACTCATTCGACATTTTATTGTAAGAAGCAATATTTTAAAACCTTCACTTGAACAAAAGTATCCAAATAAAAATATATGGAACACACGAAGGACCCATGAGATATACAATAGCTCAGCTAAAATACTCTGGATGAAGAAGAACCTTAGGATTTGGAAAAACCCCTCCACGGGGTTGTTATCACAGCTCTCTGATCCCTCTAGAACGCCATTCCCCCGGCTTGAAGAAGCCGCGCTGTAGTAGACCGGTGTCACCGGTCACTTGGTGATCTGGTGCCACATACTGAATATGGCAAAATGGCAAATTCCATTTTCCAGAGCAACAGGGTACCCCTCCCCTGCCGCCTTTTAGCTACGCAACAGATGCATAATATGAAAACTCCGGCCTTAAAAGTACCTAGTAAGATAAGCTTTTAGATAGCCTGTTAAACTGGGTATTCCTTGTGGGGCGAAGTTGCACGTACCCCTGATGCAAATGAGTGGACATCAAAACCACCGAATTTGTGGGAAGATAGGTATAATGTTTGTGTTCCCATCATTTATTCAGGGCTGATATCATTATTACTAGTACTGCTGATAAGACCCGTAATGCCGTTCCGTTGGTCTTGATCAACAGTGGGTGACGGTTACCAAGATAACCATATTTAAATCTAAACGTATTATAAAACATATAAGTGTGTGTGCTACAAATATTGCAACACTACACACCACAAGGAATGAATTGCTCCACGAAGACAATTCATTCCGCGACTCATATTAGTTACACATTATACTGCTTCCGTAACTACTTTGAACAATTGAACAAATAACAAAGGTGAACCGTAATCAAATGCATTTCGAAGTGCAGTTTTTGTCATACAACGCTTAGGTTGAATTATAATTTATGTTTGTATGGGCCTATTACTTAGATCCGCTACGTGCAACGTGCATGCGTGACTTTGCGAAAACTGAACGACACAGGTTGCATAAGAAAGTACGGGACTCAAGCGCGGTCAAAAAAGGAGAAAACAGATTCACCGGGAGAAGTTGTTTGAAGATTGGATGCTAAACGGAAACTTGTGTGCAAAATGTCGAAAATCGTGGTTATAACTGGATGCTCCACAGGAGTTGGACTTGAAACAGCTGTTTTGTTGGCTAAAGACCCAAAACAAAATTACAAAGTAAGCTTCATTTTGTTAAGTAGTTCATACTACTTATCTGAGAATGTATTCGGGTGCAAATTAGGAGGTTATTTTTTTAACTCCTGCATCGACAATGTACAGTGGAAGGCCATAGTTTACTTTCAGTTAGTTGTTAACAAGAAATGAAGATGACACACAATGTTTAGGGGTAGGTTGGAGGAAGAATTTATTCCAGAGACAATAACTCGTTTGCTCCAAAAAGTCTGTTGAAAAAAGCCTTTCAAACCACCGGGAAGGGACGAGAATCAGGGATGCACATGATCCCCAACCCTTATTCCAGTGTGGCAAATACGTAGGAAGTGGGGAAGGGTGGAAAACCCAAGTGAGAATGAGGTGGGTCGACTATTGCATACGTCAGCCTATACTGTACCCTCAAATATTCAATATTTTTGATGGATTATTATTTGCTCCCTCGGGCTTTAATATATGTCAAAACATTAATTAATGTAATTCACCCTAATGTCATTGTGCTGTGTGTCTGAAAAGTATGTAAGGCACATTTAAAAATATTTCGCCTCGCACAGCAGTGAAAATTACAACAACTTCAGTGCATTTAGTACATCTATTAACCCCTCATTACTCCTTAAGAATATTCCGCTGTCAACAAATGGCCTGCGCCCACCAGTACCTCATCCAATATTGAAAAGAACTCATTTAGTAACGACAGACGAAAATGGAACATGGACAAAGGCCTAATCCTTCCACCCTAAACATTTTCAATTCCTGACCTATTTACTTAAACCCCTCCCACAACTGTCTTATATTCCTCCACATCTCAAACATAATCTCAGTTACTGCTTCAGGGTGAAACATAAAAGGGTGCTTTTACACTTGTTCCGGATCTGATCGCCCGATGTTATCAGCGTATCGAATTACATGTATGGCTTGATCCTGGTGCATTAACACTTGTCTCGTACTCTGGTCCTCCTCTGTGCTTAACAAGGGTGGCGCCAGCGGGGGGCCGGGGGGCCATGCCCCCTCCCCTCCGTCGGGGAACACTGCCCTCACCCCCACCCCCGTCGGGGAAGGTCGGCGGTTTCGTCGGGCAGGCCATAAAAATAAAAAAAAAAATAATGAAAAAATAATTAAAAACTGACAAGGACTGAAGTTACTGGATTGCAATCTAGAACATATTTTTTGTTTAGAAATACTACTTTAAAACATATTGGAATCGATTTTAAATCACTTCTTAACTCTGTTAAAACCTCATTCTATGTACCTTGTCCAGCAATTTTTCGGGGAGGCCTGAACATGAAAAACGTAAAGGACTGAAGTTACTGGATGGATGACCATGATTTTTTTCTTTTTGATCTTTTTTTTTCTTTTTAACGCTATATGAATGCACATCTGAATCGGTTTTAATCACTTTT
This sequence comes from Holothuria scabra, assembly GCA_037179385.1. Taxonomy (NCBI): domain Eukaryota; kingdom Metazoa; phylum Echinodermata; class Holothuroidea; order Aspidochirotida; family Holothuriidae; genus Holothuria; species Holothuria scabra. Next base: position 36,553,688 of record CM074191.1, read on the forward strand.
TACTAGCTTCAATCCGTGCGCGCAAGGTCATGCCTCCGTCGGGGACGAGCTACCCACCCCTGTTGTTGATAAAATCCAATTTCGTCGGGGAACCTTCTTCTACAGACCTACGATAAAAGATGTGGGTCTGTAGTCACTCGGACGACCCTCTTGATCTTGCTTACTAGAAGACCATATTCTTCAAGAAAACTCACAATTCCGAATTCTCCTTAACAAAAACGGACTAGGGGTTGTTCATGTGCGTGCAGTACTCAATGGACTGCCATCTGGCCAGCCGAATTTTTACAAAGGTAACGAATATTGGCCATGTCGTTTTCAGCTACACATAATGATAAACAATGGTGTGGGGAAATCTCCCCATAAGTCTGACTGAAAATTTATTTAAAGGCACCTTGAAACGTGCCATATTTCCAAATATGTTGGGAGCAAAAACATTTATAGTCTTGAGTTCGGGCAGTCACTTTAAAATTTTCATCTATTTAGTGGACCTTGCAATTGAATTCAACGAAGATTCTTAATATAGTCAAAAACATTTTAGTATGTTTTCAGTTCCGTTGCATAGTCCACCCCCCCCCCCCCCCCGAAAAAAGGGACAATTGTAGCAGTACCTTTTACCTGTTACTTTTCTGATCATTAGCGGGTTGGGTTTTTCTCTATTGAAGTGGAACTTTCATTTTAAAGGAAAGCTTAAAATAAAGACTGCTTCATTTCTAGTCACAAGTTTGGGAAATGCCATTCCGGCTATCTTAGGTTTCTAAACAATTTTCTGCACGCTCCGTGCTCACTGATGGTGGCGCTCCGCTTAGATAGTGTTTTAGTGGAACAGATAACTGAACAGAACAATGCGTGTTTGTAAATTATTCTTCGTTTTGGGCAGTATTATGAAGTGAAATAATTTTATTGCGAAAGTAATCTGAAAGTAAGGACTTCTCTAATTCTAATTATGAGCCCAGGAAATGTCATTTCCTGCTGACCGGGGGTTCTCCATTTTTCAAAAAATTCTGTGCGCTCGACTTAGATAATCTTGCGGGCAGGATTACATTTTTCGGACAAAAAGAACAATTCTACCCACTCCCAAACTCAGCTGACACGCTCCCGTACGCCTATGACAATAAATAAAATATAAAACGTCAAACATGTGCGAAGCCAAATTTTTTCCTCGGGAGAATGCACCAACATGGTCCGAAGACCAGAATCTGCATGATGACCACTAACCTCAACAAACTACAGATCACCCCATACTTGAATTTCCTCATGAGAACGTGAGATTACTCCACAAAACCCCAAATCTGTCATAAAATTACAATTTTTCTCTAATATTAGCTTTAGAATGTAGAAATGGCAAAATTTTCCAATTTCGATGGATACTCCGTACAATAAACAACCAAAGCCAAATCTGTTAATCACCCGGCATACTACCTAATTTTGCTCCTGCAAGGCATATCAATTAATACAAGAAACCAAGTTTTTCATTTTAACCTTACCAAAAAACAAATTTTCTTTCATTGAAATCCAAACTTTCTCCATCATGATAAGCCCTTAATTTTGAAAGATTCGTTCAAAAAGGGAAAAGCTTGCCGGGAAACTTCTAGTCTCGTCTCAAAGCCTTGGTCAGTGAGTAAGGAGGTCTTGTACGATTCAATGCATAACCCCAAAAGAATTTCAGCTGTCGCCCATAGAATGTTTTCGAGTTTTCCCTTATGGAGGACAGATTCTTCAATAAACATCCAATTTTTTTTCATAGTACCAATAAAGGCCAATTTTTTTTCATAAGTTTTAATTTATACTTCAGATACACTCCAGATATTTAACTATTTGTTAAAAAGAAAGCCCAAAATTTCGGGGCCCTCCGCGCGCCTCAAATTCTGCAAAGTCACGCTCGACCGGGACATAACAACGCCTTTGCAGGGGCCTTGAAATTCTGGCCTCCCTCGGGGAGCTTGGTCCCCTCCCCCTTTCGGGCAAATCCTGGCGCCACCTCTAGTGCTTAAAGGGGAGCAATAGTGGCCATTTGACTCCCCAAATATGTGTAGTACATATACAAACATTAGATATTAACACTACTGTGTTGTTTTTCCACAAAAAACTCATACCGAAAAAAGAGTTTCAAATCTCCCGCTCCTCAAGACATGAGTATCGCCATACTCGAAGAAACACGACCATGGATCAGCTGATTGATGACGTAGAACCTGCACCTGATCAGATTTCACAAAAGTGGTTACCAATTTACGTATATAGACTTACAGCTGAATTTATAATTACCCTTTACGAAGCTTAAAAAACTTCATAGTTGCTTTTGCTTTACTGATAAAAATTTTTGATAACCCAATAACTTTTTGTTCTTCTTTTTGTTTCATCCTCAAATAAAAAATATTCGTTATTTCTGACTGCTTTTGTACAAACCAAGATAAGTTACTTCCGGTAGACCCTGAAACTACAAGCTGAAACGACAACAAGCTGTGACTAGCGAGACCGTAGTGTAGGGTCTAAGTCTATTTGATGTTTATCCTTTAGCCCTTTGTCACCTATCTGATTGGCATGTTATAGGCTATTATAGTAAGAGACAGTGCTTCTGCATTACCAGCTGCTGCATGTATTACATAATTATCATACCATTGCTGGCTTGGGCCTGGGGTCTCATTGTGTTATGTAGATCTTCCTGTATGTATATGCAAATGTCTTCTAGGTGTGGTCATGCACTGAGCATGTCCCTTGTGTACCTTTGTATCCTTGCACTATATGTATTGTGTTTACTTGTACTGTATTGTACTGCATGCACTGTGACTGAACCTTGAATAAACAGAGTTGCACCAGACCCCGGAGTGTGTACATGTTCTCCTTTGCTCTCCATTATTTCTTGGTTTCCAGAACTCGGTCCCTACAGTATTTTAGCATGCTTTTCGGTGCAACAGTTAGGTTCATTTTCACTCATTTTCGCAAAGATTCGATTTAGTCGAACCTTTTGTAATTCTCGTAAGTAATATTGGATATTTGTGGACACTTAAACGTTAAAGAAGGCAATCGCGAAGAGAAATCGGCTAAGACACCATACACATCGACCGGTGTTATTGTTATACGGCATAGGCTACGTATTGCTATACTAGGCCTATACATAACGTACTGACCCTTGGTCTAACGTTAGCTTGTATAGGCTGTACGGCTGGTTCGCTGCGGGTGCTGGTCACATCACTCGCAAGTGCACGAGTTTTCCTTGAACGAACTGGCTCAAAATCAAATGCACTTGGCCCGGAAGAGACATATATATTCTTTTAAGGAGTTAATCGTTTGATTTCTGAACCTTTATTTCAAACTCAACCGTTGAAACGTTTGTAAAATGAATTAAACGATGGGCAGTTGCGCTAGTCTTCAGTAGTGTTACGAGCCTTTTTGTACAGTATAGTATATATGATATTCCGCAATAGCAAACAAAAGTATACATTGGGTGCAGGTTTTACGTCACTGTTCTGTTGCACTTTGGGTCATTTCGGAGAAATATGGTGCTTTGCACTGCTTTGCTTGACTGCCTTTCAGACTTGCCTCGGAAAAACTCATACGTTTGACTTGGGATAAAATTGGTCTTTAATGATGCTACATTGCTTGGAATAATTATATTGAATTTCTGTGCTGTCTAGAAGGCTGTACAATTGCTTCCCTTTAAGCGGAATTCGCATTACGAAATACAGGCACCCGCGCGTGCGCACCAAAGTGTAAACAAAATATAGACCCTGTACATGTACCATGCATACCGTACCTTACCTCACCGTTGATCCGGCGAGCATTTACACTACAGATTTGTTCGCCTGCGCGGGATCTGATCCTCCCCCCTTACTAGGATCAAAATCGGGCGATCAGATCCGGATCTGATCTGTATTTACACTACAAATTTGATCTCGAGCAGTGAATCAGACCCCGCGCAGGCGACCAGATCCGGATCAAGTGTAAACGCACTCAAAGACCCCAAATTTGAAATCAAAACACTCACCGTGCTGTACATGCTGTGTAATACGAACTTCGATACTCTGAATTTTTTAACTTACTGTCAATCAAAGAGCTGTGCCAATTAAGAATTTTTGTGGACTATTCAAAGAAAAATGTAGTTGGGGTGAGAGCATTAGCCCTTTAAATCACGGTGGCATATGTCAACAACAAATGTTTTTCTCGACAGGGAGACACTTGGTATTGGACCCTTCTAATGGCCAATTTGAACAATTCCAAGAGTCCGATTGTGTAAATGGCAGTGCCGATCGCATATTGATACTCCTTGCCAATTTTATAAACCTAGAAGTATGGAATCAAATTATATCGGGTTAACATTGGGTCAGTCTAGAGAGTCTGAAACATACGTCTTCTTAATGGGAGATCCCCCAAGCACCTTCGAAAAACATGCAAGTTCTTGACAAACTAGCTGGATCTAGAGGGACAGAATGACTTCTAGGAAGAACTTTTTTTGCGAGAGTAGAGAAACGAGTAGGAATGTATAAAGTCAATGACAACTTGAAACTTTCTAGGGATCCATTGTCTAAGGGTCTCGTTTTTGAGTACTTGCATCCTAAGTAATTGCTAAATATTGTCCTCCTTAGGCCATTAAGCGCTTGCAATGTGTGGCATAAGTTCCGGCATTCCCGCCGGTAGAAGTTGAATTTTGTCCCATACGGAAAATAAAACCATCTGATCCGAAATAGCACGATCCCAATCCAGTGATCCCGATGGTTATACACTCATTTCACTTCATTATTGATTCGTTTCATACAAAACTATTTAATAAATTAAATTCCCCTGTCAGTCTTTACTCCCCGTAGTGTTCTCTTTACTAACCTTAGCTTAATGATCCTAGATTCTACATTATGGGGAGGAATTTGTAACAACTCCTTTTTCCAGGTGTTCATGTCTGTGAATATGTGCGTGTGTGCGTGTGGTAGGCTTCCATGGGCCGCAGGAACTTAAATCCTTGAATTTTGAAGCGTTGTACACTGTTAAAAATTTCTCTGTAAATTTACATAATTTTTATGGCAAATTTTTTTCCAACCAAATAATGTTTTTTTTACAGCCAGACTGTAATCATGAAAAAACATTAAGTGTTTGTTTTTTCTTTACAGTTTTTGCATGTAAATTAGTTTACAAATGTCTACTGTAAAATCGAATTACAGAATTGTTCTGTTTTTTTTTTTTTACCTTAATTTTATGTGAATTTACAGCCTACTGTTTTCATTCTCGGCGTTTTAATATTTATTATAATATCGCTTTTTTTCCTTTCATATGTTATTACGTAACATACACTTTACCATTACGTAGATCAGGTATTTGATTATCAACGTAATGTGTCGTTACGAAGTTGTTTTCAATCAAAACACAATGAGGATGCTTTGTTGTCATATTGTTGTCTGCTATCTCTAGGAACTTTGTAATTGGAAAGTCACATTTTTTGTACAATATAATAATTGTTTTTAAAATAAATATGACAAAGAATGCAAATACATTGGTTGCAAACATTTCCAGACAAGGTAAACAATAAGTTTATCACTTCCTGATTAAAAAACGCCAAAAAAGATATTATTCAAAGCAACAGCAATCCTTTTGTTAGGAAAATGCCTACAAAATAAGCTCCACCCATTTATGCAAAATGAGATTTACGTCATAAAGTGGTAAATTTACAGACTCTTTCAAGTAAATTTGTGAAACGTTTTTAATTCGATCAAGTGCATGAGCGCCTGTGGCGATGAGTTGACATCAGTATACCAATTGTCAGTATAATAAATGTAAGTTAATTTTCAAATAGGGCCATAAATTTGCCAAAAATGTTTTCTTTTTTAACTGAAACTTCGCAGAACGATGCATGTTATATATTGAAAATTTTCTGGCTATTTCTTATTTGTTTGTTTGTTTGGGCTTATTTTTGTTTCTTTTTCAGCTTAAAAACAAAATGAATGTTTGTTAAATGACAGTATATTTATGTGAAATCAGAAAAATACAAAATACTGTTAAAATTTCTGTAAATTTAACGAAAAAGTTTTACAAAGCAGTAAAATTTGGTTAAAAAAGCAGACACAAATGGTTTTTCAAATAAACAGAAAATACATGTTAAACAACCTTTTTTTATTGTAGCAATACAAAGTGTCTGTAAAGATACAGAAAATCTCTATGAAAAGTAAAATACAAAAAGTTTAAGTTAAAAAAAGTCTGTAAATTTACAGAAATTTTTAACAGTGTATATCGGGGAGTCATAACACCATAGAGAATACGCATACGTCACTGTTTAAGACATTGTGTGTATGATTATATACATATATGGTAAGAAAGGGTCGCAAACGTTGAGACTGCATACCGGCAACTTTGTTAACCATACATAAATCCTCAAAAAAAAATCCTACAATTTTTATTACAAAAAATCCAATTAAAAAAAATTAATATTTTCAAAATAATCGATAATTAATTTGCACCAAAGTTGAACCGACTACGTAAATTACTTACAAAAGAACCAATGGTTGCCTCAAACGATGCTTAAAAGAAACCAATCTATTTTGAGACAAATTTGTTCCCAGGATAAATTTAAATCGTTTCGAGACCACAGATTTGTGACCTTGGGAGATAACGGAACTTTCAGACTTCCAATGGTTTTAAATTTATTTTCCCTAACTACTGTCAAAACTGCTAATCTCAGTTTAAACAAATTTGAACAAATTTAAATACAGTGTCATCATTTTTATCAAGGTTGCAAGCAGTAGCGTAGCCACAGGGAGGGTTTTGGGGTTTGGAGCCCCCCCCCCCCCATGACCCAACCTTGCAATGCAAAAACCACCATAAAAGGGGTTCTTTCTTTCTATCTATCCTTAGACTTTTCCCATATATCGTGCCCCCCCCCCCCCATGATATCAAACCCTCCCATGATGACACAATTCTGACTACGCGCCTGGTTGCAAGTCAAGTCTCTTGTTAATTTAGAATACGCAATGTGCTTAATTATTTTTACACGTACATATACATAGCCTATTACGGTTCTGTAAACCATATCACAGCCAGATTAGGCATTTAGACCGGGATCCTTGATCATCAGATTCAGCTGGAAGTCACCAAAGCATAAGTTAAGATAGGAAACCAATTGGTCTGCTAGCTGAAGCAAACAGTCTTACTGCTAATTGATGAAAGAAGGCAGGGGTCCCTTGTTTGGTTTGTTGTTTGGAGGCGTTATTGATCACTGCTTTGCAAACATCAAAGGTCTTGTCGATCTATATTTAGGATTTGTTATTAAATTCACACATTAAAGCCAACAATATATAATCTAAGGAGCTAAAAAGGCAAACTTACATGCCTTTAAAGGCAGCCATTCGTCACCCCAAACTACAGTTTCAGTATGCATATATCAAAACTCTCAATTGGCACAGCTCTTTGATTGGCATCACATTCAAACAATGCATCATAGCTAAATTACACAGCATGGGCACTGAGAGTGTCTTGATTACACATTATGGACTTAAAATGGCCACTGGGACAAGCCATGAAGCAGTTAACTAGGATTGTGTCTGGATAAAGATGAGTTTTAGATAAATGTGGGAGGGGCTAGAAGTAAGTAGGTTGGGAGAATTGGAACTGTTTGGGATGATGAAAATATGCCTTTAAAGCTTTGCAACTCATTCTTAATTTGAATAAATGTTCTCTCTGTAGTTTGATTTGCGTCTAAAATAACACTTATTTCACTTCATTTTCGTAGGTAATTGCTACAATGAGAAACTTGGAAAAGAAAGGACTACTTGAGGCGGCTGCCGGTGACTCACTAAACAAGACACTATTCATCCAAGAGTTAGACATATCCAAGGAAGACTCCATACAAAATTTTGGAGAAAAACTTTTGGAAAAAGAAGGACGTATTGACATCTTAGGTATCTTTTAATATTTAAAAATGGAAATGAAACAAATCAACGGAAGCAAAACTTCATCATGCGGAGACACCAAGCCTAAAGATTCGTATCTAAGAGGGAGGGCTATTTCAAGCAGAGGCACACCGTGAAACTCAATCTGTTATAAAAACTTCCCACAATATTTGAAGGAACTTTCTGCATGGACGTTTTGAAGTTCAAAACCCTTCTCTTTATAATTTGATGATTCTTAGATAACTTCAATTAGAAAGTTCCATGTAGCAGTTAACGATAATTGTGTTACCTTATCACAAAAAATCGGGTCACACAGAACAGATTAAACAGAAAAGAACGTATCGGGAGAGACAAAAAATAGTTTTAAAAAGCCCGCTAATCTGCTAATGATCCCTTTACATTTATTGAAAGTCTCTGTAGACGTTTATCATTCAAACCATGTGAATCAATACATCATATGGTTTATAGTTTTACATAGCGGCTGCTACCCACTCTCAAAATTTCCGTAATTATTGTAGGTCAAAATAATTACTCAGTGGTACAATGAGAATTTCCATTTTTTACGAAAATAAATAATTGCAATTGTCATATGGTTTACTACCTTAATACTTGGAAAAAAAACTGGTAGTAAAATGTCAAAATTAATTGCTTATTCATTACTTTTACTGAATATTAAAACCAAATTACTTTTATCATCTTTTCTTCTTTCAGTGAATAATGCAGCCATTTCGCAATGTGGTATTTTCGAAAAGGTATCAATGAAGCAGGCCCAGGATTTATTCCAGACCAACTTCTTTGGAACAATGCGACTGACACAAGAATTTGTTCCACTTATGAAGAAACAGCAGAGTGGTTCAATAATTTTCCTGTCTTCGGATGTTGGATTTATATGTGAGAAATTTGATTTATTAGCACATTAAAGGAACAATAAGACATGATTAAATTTGCTCCAACACCATAATTTCCCTTCTAAGACGGTTGTTTACCGGAACATAAAAACAAAGAAGATGTATTTTTGATTATAAGAGAACTTAACTTTTTGTTTATTACTGTTTAATGAACATGTCTAAATATTTTTTTGGTAAACAAAACAAACAGGTGCAAGACTAGTCCGCCTCCATAACACTGTCACCAATTACAACGCGCTTTAAAAATGGTAAAAAGATGGTGCAGCAATAACATTGTGACAATTTAAAGTAGTGGTATTAGTAAAGTAGTAAGTAAGATTGTATTAGTATGTATTTTCAGCTGTGCTGTATGAATGTCACTGAACTTGAACTTAATGTAAATAAAACAAGTTTATACCTCATCCTAGCTTTAAAGGAAGAAATACCATAGATTAAACCAGTGAGGGGTAGCTGGGGGCAAGAGCGGTCCCTGTCTCTGAAAAATGAAAAGTAAAGACATTGACATTTTGTTACGAGTTATGTAACGGGAATGCCTGAGCCTAACTGCCTAAACGTATGGGATTGTTTTTGTATTAAGTCAACAAAATGTTTGCCCTCTCAATACGGATACATGGGAGAGTAATAATTTACCGACATTTTGTAACTTATATTAAAATTATACGCATCTTTCACAGTTGTGCTTTCTAAGACTGTCATAAGAAATATTTGCATTTTATTTATGAATCCAGCTATGCCATTCTTGGAATTTTACGTCGCAACCAAGCACGCGGTCGAAGGTCTAGTTGGAGCGCTTGCGCCGACCCTACGATTTTACAACATTAAGTGAGTACATTTCATATTTCTTTCAACGGTTATAAACGGTATGTATAACCCATGTTTCTACTGCTATTGCAAGGGCCTTGGCATTCTGCAGTGAGAAATACTATGCAAACCTACAAGAAATAACATGACGGTCGCCAGGGGCGAGGAGGGTGCGAACGCACCTCCCTTCCAGACCCGTCCGCCCCCCAAAAAAGAATGGGGGAGCGTCGCCGCCGGGTGTAGAGTGTCGCCTGGTGTGGAGATTTTTTTATGTGGTCCGAATGAAAGTTTGATAATAAGAATCAATCTAGTTTCACACCCCGCCTGTTAAAAGCGTATTCACATCCGCTAGCCAGTAGAACTATTGTGGAACATTAATATCTTAAACCAAACGGCCAAACTGTTAAGCCTAAATGTTCTTTCGCGTTAGTCACACGAATGACTCAGGCGTTTCCTAAAACAAATGTGCGGTTCGACGGCTTTTACGTGACCTCAGATGGTGGCACCACCGACCCTCATTTTACTTAGCAGTACAACACTGTAGCCTAGTTATAGTCTAGTCCAGGTTCTTTTAACAGGAATCAGTCATTTCATCCAAGTTGTGTTTTAGTGTAAAACAGTTTATAGTTTATAGTCCCCGTCAGGACATTGGTTCATAATCGTGGACAGACTTATTATTGAAGTGAAAAAAAATAAATATTTCAGGATTCGGGTACCTCCTTGTAGAAAACCTGTTCCATCGTCACTGAAACTTATCACCAGTGCTCCGGCCGTACACAGCTGAAGCTCTACCATAAATAGTGAAAGGGGAAGGCAGGGTGGCTTCTGGTCCCCTTCTCTGACCAAGTGCCCTAAGCTTCCAGAAAGGACGACGATCTTATTTTACCATAATCTGGAGTGCCACTCTTCTTCGACTGAAGTGAATAGGGACCCCCCCCCCCGTTCTAATTTCCATTAATTTTTCTTTTCGGCGTGTTCTGCGCGTCCCATCACAGAATAGGTTTCTATAAAAAATCTCATGAAAAGGACTCTAAGGAAACTAACGGTACGTTTTCGCTTAGTACAGATAACCTCAGGGATCAGCCTTATTCAGCTGAAGTGAAAAGGGACCACACTTTGTCTAATTTTATTTTAATTTCACTATTGAGATGAAGTAAAAGGTCATTTTCGGCGCGCTCCAGGCGCCCATTTACAGTTTACGTCTCTGTGAAAGTCACCTGAAAAAGACTATATAGGAAACCAGAGTGTGTTTGTTTTTCAGTAAGAATGTCTTTAGGGGGCCATCGTTATTCAGCTAAGGTTAAAAGTGGTCCATCCTTTCTCTAATTTTCATTCAGTTTCATTACGTACTGAGATGTCTTAAACGTTAATTTCTTCACTGCACTTCGTGCGTCCCAACAGAGACAAGGGTTGAAATCACATCACATGAAAAGCTCCCTAGCTTCCTGAAAGGAAGATCTAGGGCATCAAGGAGGGAGCCCCTGAAGAACCTCAATTTTAAGTAATCCATTCTCCCTCCCTTTACCCTCTGCATTACCAATTCCGGCCGACTTTAATCATACGGAGTGAGGATATTTGTGTTCTGTTAAGTGCCCATCTTATGTAATTTATAGTTGAAGATAAAATGCATCATTTTAATGCCTACAATTAAGTAAATGTTCAGGAGCTTCCGGGTCCCCCCTGGACCCCCATCGAGAGTTTTCCCCCTAAAACCCACCATGGGTCCTTAAGCCGGGCCCCTGTTACATCGATTTAGCAATTCTTAGTATCAACTTCTAAATTATTCATCTGTCTAATAATGGTCCATTGTTCGTTTGGGTATGACCCGGCTCCCTCGATTTCCAGTTTTCCACCAGGGGCATTCAAGCTAGAAGCAGGGTGAGAAAGGGTAAGAGGGGGTGACGACCTAGAATCACTTTTGAACAGAGGCGAAGCTACAATTTTTTTCAGGAAAGGGGGCAAGCACGACAATTATTTCATTTTTTTTTTTTTTTTTTTGAGTGTGAACAAGCCCCCTCGGTGGGTGCAATTTGCGGACCCCGAAGCACTCCAAGACTTTTGTCCCTTTAAAGCAAACATTTTAAAATATGCATGGGTTTCCTATATAACGCATTGTGAAAAGTTTGGGAATCACTGAAGAATCTGTATTACTTATTGGCACGGCAGTGATTACACCGCGATCAAAGATCGTTGTTGCTCCACAAATATGCTATCTAACTATCTAAGGTCTAAAAAGTGAGACTTACCGACAACATTTTAGAAGAGCTTTTACTGGTGTTAATTTGGAACTTTATGTAAGTAAATCCATGAAAATAGCACTGCAGTTGCCGATGTCACTGGATGATCTGGTAATTTTGTCAAATCAAGTACAGAAAAGTTTACCAAACTGTTTTGTCGCTGGACACTACTCGATCTATCAGGAACCGCACATTGCGCGGAAAAATAGGCATTTTTGAAACTAACAAACAAAGAATTACAAAAATGGAGCTTCCATTAAGGGAAATTCGGGATTTCATGAAAGGAGTGTTGGGAAAACTACACTATATTTGAGGCTTTAGTAGTCTACTTAGGAAAAATAAAATGGAATAGATAATAGGCACTTACCTTCGCTTGAGGAACAAATTGCAATAAGATCACAATTACCAGATGAAATATATCACTTCCGGCCGAAACTTTGGGCTTTTTATACACCTAGGTACTCTTCTGTCGGCATGTGTAATCTTAAAACAGGCAGTTGTAACACATCCCTGGTTAGAATCATCCCACAACGTTTGTAGCTTCCGCCCGAACGATATCCTACCATAGCCTATAAGGATAAATCATGTCCAAACTCTGAAGTGAAGCTGAGGTAGGTATAATTGTTTTGTGTAGGCTCCAAGAACGATTTCTTTGCTCAGTTGGGGTTGAAAAAAACTGAAAATACCGAAAAAGAATCGAAAATTAGGACATTTCGCAAGAAAACGCTGTTCCATTTTATTTCTTGGCAAATTTTATTCTTTCGGCGTTGAAAAGTTAAGAACCTTTTTGTCACATTCTTCCATGACAAGTGGTATAGCAGCAATTTAGAGGAACTGGCACCGCTCATTTCATACGAAGGGGATTTTTCTTACAGCTAAAGGAGGCGAACTGAGCCGAGTTTTACCAGTGTACGTCTACGTATGTATAGGTCTAAATGCATATATATATTTTAACCTTGAAAACTTATTTCTAATGATTTAAACGTAATATTTTAGTTGAAACTTCACAGAGAAGGAAAGAATATTGTTGTTTATTTCCAATTAATGTTCAAAATATTGTTATGTTCTGTTTGAATATTGGTGAGTAGGTGAACATTGTTAGGTAATATCCTAACCGTATATAACTAAGTTCTGCTAAACATGCAGATACCCATGCAATTTTAAAATATGTTTTAACTGATGAATACTTCTTGTTATTACTTATGACTGTACTTTTTAAGTACAGGATAGTAGTTATAGCTTATGTGCATATTGAAAAGAAATTTCAGAAAATACATCCAGCCAGTCGGAATCTTGGACCATGACACCCCCTAAACATGAGACCCCAAACCCCTGTTTGATACTATCTGTTTCTACAGCAGTGGCGTAACAGCGGGGGGTTGGGGGTCAGAACCCCCAATGACCCAACATTGCAATGCAAAAAATCCTAAAATAGTGGGGTTTACTCTCTATCATTAGACTTTTCCCTCATTATGCGCCTAAACCCTCCCCCCAGAATCCTGTCTACGCGCCTGTCCTATAGTCATGTGTATTTAAACTCACAATGTAAAAAATTTTGGTAAGTTTAAGGGAGAACGCATATCCTTGCAATAACATTACAACCACGGGTAAAACTTTCTCCGATTTTGACATTTTTTTTGTCTTTGTCACGGGTCAGGCGGACGAAGCCGAAAGTGAAACCGCTCTTTTAAGTCGTGGACAAAGAAAACACCATAAACAGGGATAAGGAAGAGTCCATGTACCAAGACTCTATACGTTATTTATTAATTCCCAAAACAACCCCAAAATATAACACATACACATAACATTACATAAGGATGTAGGCTAAATAGGTTACTTAACAAAACAAATCAAACCCCATCTTGGTGTATGGAGACTTGCGACTTGCTTCCCGGAATCCCTCGCTCACGCTCTGTTGAAGGCTCGCGAATATCCGTTAATTTTCGCGTGTCCCTTATATCTGCCGTTGGTTACAATGTTCCAGTGTTCAATGCTATTGGGATATATAGTACTCCAGTTTTTTGCTCCATTTCACCAGGTAACTCAGGGAGGATACGGGATGATGCAGCAAGTGACTTCGTCAAACAGTCAGGACTGGCCCAAAGGCCGCACGTTGGTGGTTACACTAGGAAAATGTAATAAAACAATTGGCTAATACCACTTGTCGGTTTTTCAAAATTGATACAGGTTCTAGCTTTTCCCCAAGGCTTTAAATTCCCAACGAACATATATATACAAACAAGTGAACGCTTCTGGTCACTGCTTTTAATTATGGCGCCCTCTATTTTTACCCTTAATATCCCGGCGTCTTTAAATACCAAAATCTGCAATGCTCTTGACTCGTTTTCTTTCAATCGGAAACCTATACAAACTTCACACTGCATACTTTTTAACGAGCCCAGTGTACGGGATCTTTTGCATCCCTGGCCCCCTTTTCCTTACTTTAACAAATACACCAAAACAAAATAATTACATTCCATAAACATCTACCTCTTGCATGTATGACAAGAACAAGTATTCAATACATTTCACATAACACTAGTGCAATAACAACATTTAATACTCAAAATCATGATACTCACTTAACCAATACGCAACCTGTTTATCATTCCAAAAGCCCTTTTACCTTCCTTCCCTCACTTAAACCTGCAACAGCGCTAACATTTTACAATATTAAAAGATCAACTTACATGTCGTAATCGTACAAAATTGCCCTTAACGGACTTCAAGGTGAATATAGGTGGGGCATTACGCCCGGACTGCCAACTCCTAGAAAATATCACTCTCCGACCTCAGCGCCGAAAGGATTCTCTCAAAATTCGCCCTCAATGACGTTTCAAGAAATACTGTGTCCTCATTGACACAAAACGGCAATTTACGTGTTCTCAGTAACACATTTTACCAACACAAACAAATTTCATGCCCTCAATGGCACACCCAGGAGTTGGTCGGTCCTCTTTCTCCGTCCGCCCTTGTTGCGAGATGTAAAGCAACTACTCCCCAATTCAAGTTACCCAGCCAACCTGCCCATTGTCAATAACAGTACAATTTACCTAACAATAGGAGAGTTATGCCTGGCTTGCTATACAATCTGCTTTAAGCCGTTCTCACTAGCTCGGCAGCAACAAAGAAAATTTTCCTCCTACCTACCCGTGTGACACCACCCCCCATTTAAGAAAATTATTCGGTTTCTGCCCATTTTTTCTTACTTAAAAAGTAAATAACATTCAAAACACATATAACATCAAACCTTATTAGAAAAACACTACATCTCCTCACTTGCACATCTACTAAGAAAATCGGCTCCGGCATTATCAACACCTTTTATGGCTTTTACAATATATCTGTACGGCTGTAAGCTTAATGCCCACCTCATAACCCGACTGTTACTCAATTTTGCTGTTGCCAAGAAGGTAAGCGGTTCATGATCTGTTTCTAAAATAAATTCTTTGCCATACAAATATACGTGGAATTTGGCAATTGCCCACACCACAGCCAAGCATTCCCGCTCTATTATTGCATATTTCCTCTCACGAGGGAGTAACTTACGGCTTGCGCAACATACTGGGAATTTGTGGTCCCCTTCAGATTGCATCAGTACCGCCCCTAGACCCGTGTCGGTAAGATAAAGAACTTCTCGGGGTCGGGAAGATGCAAAATCGGAGGAGAAGCTAGACGCTTCTTAAGCGTGTCAAAAGCGCGTTGCTGTGATTCACCCCACTCCACCTGACTCTTCCCTCCCGCTTTGGTCAAATCTGTCAGCGGTGCTGCAATGGCCGCAAAGTTAGGGATAAAGCGCCTGTAGTAGCTGCACAAGCCTATAAAAGAACGCACTTCCTTTTTCGTCTTTGGCTTTTCTGCGTTTAAGACTTTAGTAACCTTGTCTGGCATAGGTTTGATTATCCCCTCACCTACAATATGACCAAGAAATTCAATCGACGTGTATCCTATATAACATTTCGAGGGTCTTGCCGTCAATTTACTCCTTCTCAATCTATCAAAAACTAGTTTAATAACGTTCTGATGCTCCTTCCAAGTATTTGAAAATATCAATATATCATCGATATAATTAATTACGTTAGTAAGCCCCTCCAAAAGTTTACGCATCATCCTACTAAATACTGCTCCAGAATTAACCATGCCGAAAGGGAGGACTCTGAACTGGTAGAGGCCGTGCACAGTGACAAAGGCAGTTTTTGGTCGGTCGGTTTCTAAGACAGGAATCTGCCAGTACCCTTTTGCTAAGTCTAATTTCGAAAAAAAATTGTGCATTAGCTAATTTCGTCATTAAATCTTCAGGGTTTGGAATCGGTTCTGGGTCAAACACCGTGATTTTATTGAGTTTCCTGAAGTCCACACAGAATCTAATGGTCCCGTCCGGTTTTCTTACCAGAACAATAGGAGACGCATACGAGGATTCAGACTTCTCGATTACCCCCATTTCCAACATTTTTTGGATTTCTTCCTTCAAAACATTTTGTGTCGCTAAGGGGACCGGATACGCCTTTTGTCTAACAGGCTCATCGGTTGTCAAATGAATGCTGTGATATATCAAATTTGTACACCCCGGTAAATCGGTAAAAATTTCTTTATACCGCCCAATAATTTCCTTCAATTCAGAATCTTCCTGCTCTGACCTACTCGGGCTGATATTTACATCCCTAACGGTTTCCTTATGTATAATTGGGCACAAAGAAACCTTTACATCACTTATGGGATCTTCGTCCCCTTCTTCCACTACACTGGCGTGGGCCTTCACGATCCCTGAGGCTGCCTTTTCGAGTTCGTCCTCCTTCCGACTAACATAACGTTTTAACAGATTCGCATGAAATGTTTTCTCGGTTCCATTAATGGATATTCTATAATCGTTTGGTGTAACCTTCCTTATAATTTGAAATGGTCCCTTCCATTGCAACGTTAACTTACTCTGCTCTGTTGGCAGAAGGAGTAAGACCAAATCGCCAACCTCGAACTTGCGATCTTTAGTACGCACATTATAGTATTTGCGGTATCTACGGGACGATTTAGCGAGCTCTTCCCTTGCCAACTCCAGTGTAGATTCTAGGCGTTCGCGCAAATTCAATATGTACTCATAAGTCGTCTTGACTTCCTCATCAATGTCTCCCGTCCACAATTCTCTCAAAATAGACAGAGGACCCCTTACCGTTCTCCCATAGAGCAACTCAAAAGGGGAGAAGCCTAAGCTCTCCTGCGGCGCCTCCCTATAAGCAAACAACAGAGCTGGGATATATCTGTCCCAGTCCTTGGGGCGCTCAGCACACATACGTCTTAGCATACGTTTTAGGGTTCCATTAAATTTTTCCACAAGCCCATTACACATGGGATGATACGGCGTCGTGTTAAGTGACTTTACCGACAGAAGACGTCCAACCTCTTTCATTAGGTCCGACGTAAACTGTGTACCCATGTCTGATAACACTTCTTCAGGGATACCTAGTCTAGTGAATATTTCTAAGAGTGCTTCGGCCACTTGCTCGGTATCAATTTTTCGCAACGGTATCGCCTCGGGATACCTCGTGGCGTAATCCACTAAAGTAAGAATGTATCTATTACCCCTGTCTGTTACGGGTTGGAGCGGCCCTACAATGTCCACTGCCACTCTTTTAAATGGAGTATCAATGATAGGCATTGCACCCAATGGCACGGGTGGGACCTTGCCCTTAGATATTGTACGCTGACATACGTCGCAAGAGGCGCAGTACCTTCTTACATCTCCTAGCACTCCTGGCCAATAAAAGTTTGCTACTACCCTGTCTTGGGTTTTCTTAACCCTTAGATGACCTGCCATAATAGAATCATGGGCTACTTTTAGAACACTTGATCTGTACTTTGCAGGTACCACTAATTGCTTGAATACTTTAACATGTGCACCATTTTGAGAACAGACTTCACGATACAGTAGATCGTTATGAAATATAAACTTAACTTCACTCCCTTTGCCTGTATAACACACTGTTCCCTCGTTTGCACTCCTCATCCACTTTTCCAGTGTCTGGTCCTGTTTTTGGGCTGTTTTTAACCCCGAGTGACCTTCATGCAGGCCTATTATGTCGGGTTTCACTACATCCAGCGGTTTCAACTGCCTTTCCCTTCTTGCTATTTGCCCCTAGTTTCTACTGCAAACCCTTCCAGATCTTCTTTGCCCTCATAGTTCTCTACCTCTTGGAACCTTTGGGCTTCGGAAGAGTTCTGGGGCTCCCAATTTGAATCTGGTTCGTGTGGTGCTCTAGCGCCCTCAACATTGCCTATTATTAAATCATAAAGAGGCCGTTCAATACATAACCCTTCTATCGTGCCACGGAAATAGGGTGAGTCAATATCAAGTTTCACCACAGGTAAGTCAAGCACAGTGCCGTTTAACAGAACACACCTCTTACTTTTACCCGTAAAGTCATTTTCTTTACCCAAGCTCTTCTTCACCACGACCGTACTGCACCCTGTATCCCGTAGGACACTGACCTTGGTTTCTCCTAGAATACCTTCACACACTGGCATAGTGTTATCTAGCCCACAAGTTATACCCATAATCGGCAGTTCATGGCCACATGCTAGCTTAGCCTTCCCCGAAACAATTTCTCTACAATCACATACAAATACCTTGTGATCAAGACAGGCAGCTACGTCATCCTGATCTTGATCATTCCTTTTCCTTTTCTCTCTATCAAGTTCTAAACTTGCTCCCTTTTCCGAAACTCTTGTGAACTTATGCCTACAATCTTTGGCTATATGACCCTTTTTCCCGCATACATAACACGACCTGCCCCTCGACATATCATTTGAAGTGCCGCTCTTTAAATCTTTTGAAGTACTTTGACCTTCATCTTTTCTCCCCAAATTGTTTCGACTTATCAAAATCTCTCCTCCTACTCTTTTCATACTGACGATGAGCCTCTTGATACTGATCTGCCAATTTGGCCATTTCTTTAACATTCTTTGGTCGTCTTTCTTTTAAAAAGACAGTTAATTCCTTATCGCTCGCTGCTAAAAGCTGTTCTTGGATCAGTAAATCCCACAGATCATCATAATTCTTCTCTTTCTCGCTTAATTCTATCCACCTATGCAAGTAACTAGCTAACCTCTCACTAAACTGGGTGTGGGTTTCCCCCTGCTCTAATTTGGCAGTTCGAAATTTATGTCGGAAACCCTCAGCCGTCAGTCGATACTTATGCAATAAAGCATTCTTCAACCATTTGTAATCTTTGGACTGGGCCAATGGTAAACGAGAATACACTTCGAGAGCTTTACCTGTTAACAATGTACTTAAGGAAGTGGTCCAGGCTGCTTCTGGCCACCCCGCCACTGTGGCAAACCTTTCAAACCTCAACAGGTATGCATCCATATCATCACTACCGTCTTTGAAATAGGGCAACTTGGGCATTTTAGCCACCGGTTTAGGTATGTGCGTAACATCTTCCATCAAAGTAGGACTAGATGTATTAGCCTTCATTTGTTGAGCTATTTGAAGCTCGAACTCTTTAATTTCCAACTGATGCTGCCTCTCTTTTTGCCTTTCCTCTCTAGCAATTTTGTCTCTTTCATGAGCTAAAGATCTTTCATACTTTGCAAACTCCATTAATTCAGCCCCTTCCAGGCCAACTTCCTTCCCTAAGTTTAAATATGGCTCTAGTTCCATTTTGGCTAACCCAACAGAGGCGGCAACTACTTGTACAAAGATCAAAATAACAATTAAGGGAATGGCACCTTTAAATTTCTGGGCCAGTCCTGACTCACTGTACTCTCTTTCTGGTTTTCTGATAACCCAACAATTGCTGTCCCGCATGATTTACCCTACTGTGCACAAATTGTAACCTTATGTTTCTTACTCATTTACAAGGACTAATTTTAGTGGGTGTCTCTTTTACCACAACCTGAACAAGTTCGCAATTCGGTCTCGTTCCCGGATGAGCCCCCATAAATGTCACGGGTCAGGCGGACGAGGCCGAAAGTGAAACCGCTCTTTTAAGTCGTGGACAAAGAAAACACCATAAACAGGGATAAGGAAGAGTCCATGTACCAAGACTCTATACGTTATTTATTAATTCCCAAAACAACCCCAAAATATAACACATACACATAACATTACATAAGGATGTAGGCTAAATAGGTTACTTCACAAAACAAATCAAACCCCATCTTGGTGTATGGAGACTTGCGACTTGCTTCCCGGAATCCCTCGCTCACGCTCTGTTGAAGGCTCGCGAATATCCGTTAATTTTCGCGTGTCCCTTATATCTGCCGTTGGTTACAATGTTCCAGTGTTCAATGCTATTGGGATATATAGTACTCCAGTTTTTTGCTCCATTTCACCAGGTAACTCAGGGAGGATACGGGATGATGCAGCAAGTGACTTCGTCAAACAGTCAGGACTGGCCCAAAGGCCGCACGTTGGTGGTTACACTAGGAAAATGTAATAAAACAATTGGCTAATACCACTTGTCGGTTTTTTTCAAAATTGATACAGGTTCTAGCTTTTCCCCAAGGCTTTAAATTCCCAACGAACATATATATACAAACAAGTGAACGCTTCTGGTCACTGCTTTTAATTATGGCGCCCTCTATTTTTACCCTTAATATCCCGGCGTCTTTAAATACCAAAATCTGCAATGCTCTTGACTCGTTTTCTTTCAATCGGAAACCTATACAAACTTCACACTGCATACTTTTTAACGAGCCCAGTGTACGGGATCTTTTGCACCCCTGGCCCCCTTTTCCTTACTTTAACAAATACACCAAAACAAAATAATTACATTCCATAAACATCTACCTCTTGCATGTATGACAAGAACAAGTATTCAACACATTTCACATAACACTAGTGCAATAACAACATTTAATACTCAAAATCATGATACTCACTTAACCAATACGCAACCTGTTTATCATTCCAAAAGCCCTTTTACCTTCCTTCCCTCACTTAAACCTGCAACAGCGCTAACATTTTACAATATTAAAAGATCAACTTACATGTCGTAATCGTACAAAATTGCCCTTAACGGACTTCAAGGTGAATATAGGTGGGGCATTACGCCCGGACTGCCAACTCCTAGAAAATATCACTCTCCGACCTCAGCGCCGAAAGGATTCTCTCAAAATTCGCCCTCAATGACGTTTCAAGAAATACTGTGTCCTCATTGACACAAAACGGCAATTTACGTGTTCTCAGTAACACATTTTACCAACACAAACAAATTTCATGCCCTCAATGGCACACCCAGGAGTTGGTCGGTCCTCTTTCTCCGTCCGCCCTTGTTGCGAGATGTAAAGCAACTACTCCCCAATTCAAGTTACCCAGCCAACCTGCCCATTGTCAATAACAGTACAATTTACCTAACAATAGGAGAGTTATGCCTGGCTTGCTATACAATCTGCTTTAAGCCGTTCTCACTAGCTCGGCAGCAACAAAGAAAATTTTCCTCCTACCTACCCGTTTGACAGTCTTTCATGACAATATGGTACAGATGTCCTAAAAGGGCTGCTATATTAATCGCTTCCCTCCGCATTGTGGCAGGTTTGAGAGGAAAACGGCTTGACAGTAACCCGTATCGACTGTGAATTCCTTCCAGTGTATGTGGGAGTAATTAACCTTTAAATTAGTTATATAACAGGTTTAGAGGTAAAAATTAAATATCTCACTGTTTTTTCA
This sequence comes from Holothuria scabra, assembly GCA_037179385.1. NCBI lineage: Eukaryota > Metazoa > Echinodermata > Holothuroidea > Aspidochirotida > Holothuriidae > Holothuria > Holothuria scabra. The sequence goes on from CM074191.1 coordinate 36,575,163, forward strand.
GCGTTTCGACTGTTCAACCGGGTCCAATAGATACTCCAATGATAGAAACAACAGCTGCTAACAACCAGGGTGGATTTGTGGTGGCGCACGAAACCGACGTGGATCCGCTGACTGTGAAGTTACGCAATAGTTACGTCACAGAGCTCAACATTCTTCGCGCCCCGGAAATGCAGAGCCCTAAAGAAATCGCAGAAGTCATTCTTAGAGCAATCACAGACTCTAAACCTAAACGGCGTTATCAGACCAGTGAGGCTGTGAGAAAAAGGGCGGAAGCCGTGTTTGTTGATCCGGACGGGAACGTAGGGGTTGATGGGGTAGAAAAACTTCTTAAGGAGTCATTAAAGTAACGACCTGAAAACTCCCGCTAAATTTCAAGTCAGGTGTAATGTGTCACTTGACTAACAGAAATATGCGGATTGCAGAGAGTTAGTAAGATAGGTGGAGTTTTACGACCCAGTTTGCATAGAAATGGAGACAGCAGTCCGCTTAAAGGTAAGGAGCAGTCCCCCAAAACTCATTTTGAAGAAAAAGATAAATAACTCAATTTTCATCGTATTTCTCTTCAAAGTATCTGTAATTAAATTTTATGACTTTACGATTGCATCTTCAAGGTAAACTTCTTTCTGGTAAATTTCACATTTGAAGAGAAAAAACATTGTCACATGACTCCCAACAGCCAGGACAGTCTACTACCTTATTCAATTTGGGATGACTGCTCCTGCCCTTTAAATAAACTGTTAGAAATTTGTTAAAGAGGTACACTGAGATGAAATCAATAGCATTAAAGTAGTTTAGAGGGTAATACAGAATATGAATGTTTATTTTTTCCTTTTAGGAGCTTTATTTGTAGGTTTCATATCAAAAAGGTACGCAAAAAAATTAAAATTTGAACTGGGTTGGAGCCTGGCTTACTAGAGGATTGCAACTCTCTAGGCTTACGAATAATTTTGTGCATAATTCAAAGAAGTATCTCATCACGAACCTATAACGAAATTGAACTGTCAACAACTAACTCATGAAACCTTCATTTGTGTAGAATCCTTTCACTGATGCCGATCACAAGCCCCACCCATTTTGACGGACAATACTGGAAAATGCGATAGTAGTGTAGCTATTTAAGAAGCATCTGAAGACCCATATATTACTATTTAAGAAACTGACACATTGTTGATTTCTTTCCCGGTATGCGTGCTTTTCCAATCGTGACGTCACTTGAGAACACTCTTAATTGGATATGGTAATTGTCTAAGTTTGATCATTTTGTCATCACTTTGTGAGAAAAATGTCCACGTTGGAAAATTTCATAAATCAACTCCAATGATCACCTTTAAAAGGGCCATTTAAGCAAAAGAAAAAAAATAATTTTAACATGTAAAAGCGGAACTGAATCTTCTCAGTGTAGTGATATTTCCATTCAAATCGGACAAATGATTTGCGTTCCAAAGTGATATTTAGGGCAGCAGAGATTATATTACTCCGTCACATTGACGGAGAGTGCTGTTTGTTTTTCTGTTTTTTTTTTTTTTTCAGAATGTCTTTTTTACCTTGATGTTAATGGGAATATGACCTCCTATGGGGATTGCAAAGTTTGGAAAGTTCTCATGTTACCAAGGCAATCACATTTTGATAATATGGGACAATTGAGGTGGAGAAATGAGCTGTAACGTTAAAGAAAAATAATATCATTAATGTAGGGATATGATGTTATATAGGCTTGCTTCAAGTTTACTATTTCTTGAAAATATAACAGCTTTACTTGCTTTTATCTTAAGAACCACACATCGGATCGCAATGCAAATTTCACCTAAATGCTTAAAATAAGTACTCCACTAACATATAAATTGATATGACCTTAAACCCTTCTTTTAAAGGAAGAACTTCATGAAATCAGTCGAATTGATAGCAACTAAACACAATTAGATTCTCTACTTCGTGATATTAGCTTCATGTTAAGTGGTTTCATCTCCTGTTTAATGAATTAAGCTAAAATACCTGCACCACTCGGCTAAAGGTTTACGTGCACACACGCAGAGACAGTGGCATCAGCTTTGCAGGAAACACACTCCACAGGCTTATTTTAACCCTTTATACCGTTGTTTGGGTCCTTTTGGACCCATGCGGAGAGCTCGGCTGTCACACATCTTTACTGTTTCACGCGGAGCTCGAAACTGCGAGTAGCTACCCGAAAATTCGGCCACAACAGCGAGAGAGACAATAGTTTAAGGTCACGGGGTCAATTGCCCATGGAAGCCGATGCGGGGCGGGCTACGTCCGCTTTTCCGCCCACTCCCGAGGCGCGCAAATATGCCCCGATCGGAGCACAACGGTAGAGGGTTAAACCGAAGTACAAAGATCGACTAATTACACCTTAAAATGTGTTTTTTTATTATTTTACCTATGTAGATCATTACGGGACTGTTTATAAATGTGATAACACGATGTCGGTGACTGATAATACTTCATACTTAGATTTAATCAACTTCATAAAAATCAACATAATTATTTAGAAGCGAATTTGTTTATCACTGATTGTCACTGAAAATTTGCGTCTGTTATCCATTATTGGGTAGAGTAAGAAAGGGAGGATGTTTTCAAAAGAAGTGAACTTTCACCTTGCTTAAAATTGCATGTATTACAAACCGCGCATTAGTTGTGTTTTTCTGGTAATAACAAGAAACTTTTCAAACAAGACATCTTTCAAAATGTATTCTTTAAACATTTGTTCTTTCTCGATTTCTCCGTACTTTAAGTTCAGAATAGATGTAATACGTACGAAAGTCATTATCTGCCGTGTTTTAAATTAACTTAAGGTCTTCTCTGGGATTTCTCTACTGAAATGCCGAAAAAATCCGAAACAGGTTTGACGTTCTTTAAAATAAATATAGGTTCTCACATCTGCTCATATTTTTCCATTCCATGGCCCTCTTACCTAAGATATACACTTGATTTAAGTTCGGTCGACAACTTAAGTTTAAAGCCGATCGTAACCCTTTTCAGCAGGAACGCCTGTTGTTTAATTAAACCATGTTCGCATCATTTATTAAATTCCATCTCATCAATTAGGCTAAAACTTTTCTCTCTACAAATTTTCTCAACATATTTTCACCCGATACCTGAGCCAATTTTCACCTAGTCCGTATTTTTTATTTCTGGATGTCTCTCCATCACATCCGACTGATATAATTTAAAGGCAGTCATTCGTCAACCAAAACTACAATTTTACCCAGAGTGTATCAAAATTTTCAATTGACACAGCACCATTACACTCGGACCTATTAGATATTATAGAATCTGTTACCACTACCATTAGATATCACACAAAAGATACTGAGAGTGCTCTAATTTTACAATAGGACCTTGCATATTCACCAGGGTATAAACTGAAGAAATTAAACAGAGGTGTCTCAGAGATTAAACAGTCACTCATTCATTCAGTCAGTCAGTCATTCAGTCATTCGGTTTTTCAGTCAGTCAGTCAGTCAGTCAGTCAGTCAGTCAGTCAGTTAGTCAGTCAGTCAGTCAGTAGTTTGAGTTTTACAGCCTAGTTTCCAAACGATTTGTTCAAGTCGATCAGGCCACGGCTTTTTTCAAATTGTGGCTCACTAGCCTGTTTTTCCTATACTCCATTGCTTATCTGCTTATGCTGAGCACCAGGCACAATGGCAGTAGGTTCCGTTTATAAAGTCCTCGGTATGATCCGGCCAGGACTCGAACTCCCAACCTCCCGACTGCAACTTGAATGAGGAAGTCTGAGAGAGCTTAAACTCTCAGAGGTGAAAATTACTTTCTATTATTAGGACGGAAAGCCTCAAATGCTCTGACATGGTAAAATGGACATCCCTCCCGGAAATTAGGCCACCCTCTACCAGCTTACACTGTACTTCTGAATTTAGTACAAAAGCAATAGTGATAAGTTTTAAAGTGGAAATTTATGACATAGGAAGCTTTGCTTCCCTTTGTTTTTCGGACACCAGCCCACCCTGAAATTAATAGCGATACGACTTCCCCTTGAGAAATGCCAAGTTTATTAAGTTCGCATGCACCTAATGCAACCACACTGTGAAAATATAGGATTGTTGAAGAGAACATTGGTTGTTAAATCTAAATAAAAAACAAAGACTGTCTACTTTATGGAAATATAATGTCATTTGTGCAGCCTTGCTTCAAGCTCCCTTTGCTGAAAATGTGACACCTTTGCCTGATATCATTGTGAGAACCACACATCGGATTTGAAGCAAACTTCACACAGTGCTCCGAACAGGAATTAATCTAACATATAAGAAGTGATTTGACCTAACACCCTTCTTTTAAAGTAGATATCTAATATTTGGGTCAAATTGAAAAATTACCACATGAATTAAGAAACAAATTTAGTTCCATAGAGGCATGTTGGCAGCAAAAAGAATCATATTCACAAAGTAATGGATTCCGAGGGTTATCTTTGGTTGGCCGATAATTAAATCTTTAAGGATCCATTACAAATACCCTCACTTTTACAAGTTGGCTTACATTTGAAATTTATTCAAATTTTTTTTTTGCCTCGAAGATGATGTGCCATTCAGTTGAGTATCGATTAGAATGTGACATCAAAGATTAGAATATGTATATAAACACGTTTACTGAGTTCTACTTGTACATTACAAAATCTCAAATATAGTAGTAGTATAGTGATATTAATTTAACATTGGGGACGAAACCAATTTAAAGACTGAAGTTTAGAAGTAAGAGAAATCCGAGTCGTAAAGAATGTTAATGAATTTTAGGAGGCATATAAATGAAGAAAAGAATAAGCATTCAAATTTCAAGGTAATGTTATTCAAACTTCCGGTTTTAAAAGCAACATTGTGATTAACATCATAAGAAGTGTTCCCGACCCTCTGGAAAGGGCAATTCGGCGGAACCAAACTTTAACTGCTTCCCGAAGAAGCTATTACGTCCACTGAAGGACAAAACGTGACCAACCTCGCCGCCCTCAGACCCTTTATATTATCGGTCTGTCATGTATTGGTCAGCTTTGTTACTTAATTTTGGACTTCACAGAAACGTTACCCTGACAAATACACGTTAGTGTACACCTGTAAAAGAATTAATGAAGATACCTTATCCAATCTGAAATAAGCTTTATCGCCACCATCTCTTCCTCTATTTTTGTCGTTTGTCTTGGACCAGCGAGTTTTTTTCTTCTACTAGCAGAACTGCGCATGCCCATTTCGCATACGTTGTGGACGTTTGACCAACTAATTGGCTATGACCTTACACGTGCCCAACCATTGCTCTGTGTGCCGAACTTTAAGAAAAGTTTGCCAAACGTTTACCCAGGCTGTGAGTGACCAACCAGTTTTGCCAAGAATTTTTAAGAGTGTATGGCTCCATTCTCGACTGGATGAAAAGTACAGTGACAATTCACTTTTTCTAAAGTCCTGCCGACCCCTTAGCAAAGGACCGTTCGGCGAAACCAAAATTTTAACTGCTTCCCGAAGAAGCTATCCACTGAAGGACAATACGCGACCAACATCACAGCCCTCAGACGATTTACATTATTGGTCTGTCATATATGGCTCCATTTATTCATTTGAAAATTAAAGTTTTCAAAAGCAAACGTTGTGGTACGAAAAGATGTTCGAACAGAATTGTAAACATAATAATCTTGTGATAACCCTATTACATTAGAAAGAAATTGACACAGACATCAATGCTAGAAAACGCTTGCTTTAATACTAGTAGTCAAACAAACTAGGGCAGGAGGCAAATGCCTCTGTGATATTCTTTTGCCTAACTTTTCTGTACTCTTCCACTTTGACTACAAATTTAAATTTTAACGACTGAAAATAAAAATTTTCATAAGAAGAGCTAAAAAATTGGAAGTGAATAGTCTGTTTGTAACAAAAAAGAAACTTTGTCTGGAGAAAACAAAATGTAGATGCTATTACGTCCACTAAAGGACGACACACTTGATTAATAACCAGTGAAGTGTAAAGTTTAATTTGAAGTAACGATCCCAATCATGCACTTTGTATTTCTTAACCCATGGATTAGTAGTGTCGGTTGTTTTGTTTTTTTTTTTCTTCTTCTTCTTCTTCTTCTTTCTTTCTTTTTTTTCTGTACTTCCATTGTTCCTTGAAGAAATTTTGGCCAGATTTTTACTGCTATTGTACCGCTAGCTTTTTATTTACCAAATCAAGTCTTACTCAACAATAAGATCTTAATTAACCACTTAATAAAAATGATTATCCGTTAAAGGTAACTGACCTTTTACTGATCATCTGATTGTTCAATTACATTTAACCCAAATTTTGGGTACTTTAAAACTTGCCCAACACCTTTGGACAACACTTGGATTTTACCCACTAACCTTAATTTACCAAACAAATATGGGTAGATTCTGTAGCCATTTGTTCGGCAATAATTTGCCCATGTTGAACACTTTAAATTTGGCCAACGTTTTTAATCCAACTGTTTTTAGAGTGAAGGGGGGGGGGGGGCAAAGGACAAAATTTGAAACAGGAAACTCTCCCTTTAGCTTCCTCCCATACATTTTTGAAAGTTATGACGAAAGGTACACTTTAAAAGCTACCGATACGTCCAAATGAAAACAACTTAACTGACTTGTAGGTCTAGCAACTGTCAAGCGAGTGTCGTCCGGCCGATTTGGTGAGTGAGTTGAGGTGTCGTCAACAGGGAGAGAACTAGTCAGGATCAGACTTCCGTCGAAGGTATGCGTAACTCTGCCTTTTATACCCTCGACGTCAGGGAGCAGATGGCGACAAAAGTGCCTTCTCAAAACAAAAAAGTTTAGTTCGCTAATCAGGGACGAGAACGCCCATCTTATATGAATATTTAAATATTTTTGAATTCTAAGCCAATGGAGAGCAGTAATGGGGAAAACTTTGTCTCTGATAAATTTTTTCTCTTGAATTTGATCATAACCGAGGCACATAAAATGATAACTGCATACGCTTACTACCTGTCTGGATGCCTCGAGTTGGCATTATCGTGATAACTTTTGAAATTGTGAGGAGTAGAGATTTTCAGAATAGCAATAGTCAAAGTCCATTAGTATTTATATACACACTATTCTCGACGCTCTAGAACAGGTGTGCCCAACTAGTGTTAGGGAATACATGTGATTTAAAAAAGCAATGATCATAAGACGATCGATTTTCCTCCTTTTGGCTAAGATTATACATAATATCTGTTCTTTTCATTAGTCTAGAATGGGGCCATAAATGACAGACCAATGATGTAAATGGTATAAGGGCCATGAAATTGGTCAGGTGTTGTCCTTCAGTGGACGGAACTTCTTTGAGAAGAGATTTATAGTTTGGTTTCGCCGAACGCTTCTTTGTCAGAAGGTCGAGAGGACTTTAGAAAAAGAACTGATCTGAAGACACCCAATAATACCAGAGCTGTGATAATTATATGTGTGTCGGCTGGATGCGCCACCCTGATTTGAAATTAAAGTTAGTGTTATCTGCTCCCTGACGACAAGGGGTATGAAAATGTCAGGGTTACTTCATACCCTCGACGGAAGGGTTACCCCAACAAGGAAAGAACATAGGCTACCATACAGAAACAAGAAACGGCGGTCAAACGGGCAGTTGGACAGTTTGTTAAACCAAAAAGGACGCATATATCCATAAGCATGCATGCGTCCACACACAGAGTACAGGGGGGGAGCCTTAGTCACACCTTCATCAGTCGACTTTAACTTGGCTGGCTTCTCGGCTGCCCGGAGTGTGTAAGCAATAACTATACTAGACTACCTACATGAATAGCTCTTAGCACTAGTAAATTAACATATCATTAAAAGGTGACATGCCAGTTGAATGGAAACACTACTGAAGAATGCAAACAAATCCTTTCAAATTCAACTAGTAACCACCGAAACATACTGCAGCCTCTCAGGCAAATAATTGTAACATTCCTTGCACATAACAGTAGGAAAATTGGGATAGAAAAGAATGACAAGAATACTTGAATTTGCAATGAATTTATTTCATCTGTACTTCAGAAACTTCAATATTTATATTTTGGTCTGCAATTGACCTACTTTTGAAATGAAAATCGTGGCACTGGAGCAAAAAATTAATTTTCCTGCCAGACTATAACTCTCTTGAAAGTGCTACATTTATTTTACAGGTTTGATACTGTTAATTACTTTTTAAAGGACATGTGATAATAATTTTTATATCGAATTCCTTTCTCTGCACTTTAAATGTCTTAAAATGTTTGAAACAAATTGATTTTCAAGTGTCTATGGTATTATTCTTATGTGAAAAATTGCAATGATGATAGAACCTAGCTACGGCTTACAGTACAAAATACGCGACGTTGTCACAGAGATGCGTTTCGCAGGCCCACGCGTCAAGCAGACTCACACTTTCGACTTGAACCAATTGTTTGGAAACAGGGGCGTTACATTCCGTCTATTCTAACCTAAACCTAAAAGATTAAGTCTAGAGCACGAGACAAACTGATTGAATGGAAGGGTCGAAACTATGTCATGTCTTTGTTGCAAATGGCTCAAGTGAAATGCTTCATAGTTACATGTTACATCTGGCGTAATCAGTTTTTATCGTAGTCCTAATAGAAATGGCACTTGTTTAAATAATTTGAAAGTAATATTACACATCAACCAAAAAATCAGGTAAATAATGTAAAAGGCTGATATGGTTAATAAAAGTAAAACAAATCTAACATCTAATAATGACATTTGAAACACATTTAAATGGAATACGTTGGGGCGATATGGATCACCCCCAAATCTGGTTACATGTTCAATCCAGTATGCTGCCTTTTCGGTTACATTCATTTGTTTATGGTGGAACATATCCCGAACACGACGCATATTCTCTCGAATTCTGTGGAAAAAGTAAAAAAGGTGATATGTTCGCAGTCATTCAGTAAATCTTGTAGATGGGACTACAAACAGTAAATCCATAAAAAATTACATAAAATCCAAGCAATAGCTGTGTTGATTTACCTGTGTCGTTTTGGTCTAATGATAGAACAACTAATTCTCACTCGAAAGGTCCGTTGTTCGATTCCAAGGTAGAGTCAAACCAAAACTTTTAAAATGGAACCTACTTCAGTTGTGAGCGATACTTAACATAAACAATAAAGGCGAGTGAGATAATCGACTCCCCTGCAACTGACAAAATGTCCATAGGTCACCTAGATTATACCAAAAAGTTACGGCATATATTGAGACGAAATCTCCTAGCGAGCAATCACCTGTAGTATCGTACGATGAGGAAAAAACTGTATATAGAATGAAACATGTGAGACTGTATCTGGGTGTTTGAACACGTACATTTCGTCGAAAAAATGAAAACGGCAAATGCACATGGTTACCCATGCATGTTGAGAAGGTATCGTCATTGGTCAAAGTAAAATAGCAAAATCGTTCCACATCCAGTAAAAAGTCGTGTTCCAAACGAAAGGGAATCTAGGAAAGGAAAGCTAGTGCAGTAGTTCCGTATAACTGAAGACTCACAAGGTTAACATTGTTGACATATCTTACTGTGTTGTGTTACAAAATACATTCGATTAACAGGTTTCTAACGGAAGCGGTGAGAAGCAGCTTCGCCACCGTAAGTTTTAAAACGAGAGAAATTTCATTTTTAAAGGCATTAAACGATTCAAATTAGCTCAACCACTTAGGCTCTCAAATTTTTAGCGACACAGGCGGGACCGTCTCCACCGGATGGTGTCTCACTACAGCGAAGATAGTTGCAAAATCTGAAATTCCAGTTGAAATATTCTCACTCCATTCTCGGTGTAGAATGCTTTTTTAACACTGTGACGAATTTTCTAATTAGGTCAATTTATTTATACCGGCTGACAAATTTCTGGCTCTTTTTGCCCGGAAATGGAGAAGATTTTAACAAAATCCGAAAAAATCGGATCGAAAAGAGACCCTAATTTGGTAGTGTGACCGCGGTCTTAACTTCGCTGTCGGAAAATTGCAATAACATGACTATTTGCAATAATTTTCTCGACCTGTTTACCTACACCGATTTTCGCTCTTTTTATTAAAGTCACTCGTCCATTTATCCTATTCCTTAAAAAAGTCACGTTTCGCGAATCTGTTTAAGGCAGGGTTGTTTAAAACTATAAAATGATATGTGGCTAAGATTTTTTCGACCTATATACTTTTCTCACTATTTTATTTTCGTTTTACTTCGCTTATTATGCTACATTTTCGTCCTTATTTCAAGCTGAAATCAACGTTTAACCAAATGCGATCTACCTTCAAAATTTACAATTTTTCGCCAAAAAGAGGGGCTTATGCAAGTCTTGAAATGAAATTTCCGGCTATCTGAGGGGTCCTTATTTTCCACAATTTTCTTAACGCTTCGCGACTAACCATAGTGACGCTTCGCTTAGATAGTCGTTGGCCTCCTTCTGTAAGACTTATCGACCAGACATCAAGAAGGTTATGATCCACGTTTGTTCCACATGCTTAAATTGCCTCCACACGGCCTTGTTGTCTACGAGCTAGGAAAATGCCATTTTCGGCTGTCTGAGGACTTGCGATTTTTCACATTTTTCTGTGCGCTTCTCGTCAACATAATTATGCGTGGCGCCCCTTAGATAGTACGGGAACTTTTCAAAATGCATATATTTTTCAAGGTGATGACATTGTTTTCTGTTACCCTTTTCCGGTTGTTATCTTACTCATGGTGTTTTTCATTTTCCTTTTTTTTTTTTTTTTTGGCTATAACTCTGCATGTTTTGTTGGGGAAAATGGCAAAGAGAAGAATCACATGAAAAAATGGGGGCAACACATCACTTCGATAAATTACAGGTGGAAGCAAGTATCCGAATTCCGGAAGGCGTTGTTTTCTTTTTACTTGTTTTTCTTTCTTTTTTTTTATTTTTATTTGGTATTCTTACCGTTCTCAACTGGCCTAGTGGTCCCTGGTTCCACTGTAAGGGAAAATTACAAAGTTTTTGAATCTTTATCATTAAGGTCCAAGTAAATCGCAAGTGAGAGTACTTTACTTAAGAACCATACTTTGTTATTTTCATTTGGAAAAGCATCTATCGGAGAAGGGGATGTCGATCAACTTGAGCTAGCAACACTCCAACAATACTTACGATTTGTTTGTCATGACGTTCATTATGGCATTTCTGAGATCCTCTGCTTTCAAAGAACGAATATCAAGAGAGACACCAATACCACGATTTTTGGCTCTTGTAGCAACTTGAGCCTGATCACCCATCACAGGTAATACCACCATCGGCACACCGTGGTACACAGCCTCATAAAATCCGTTATTACCGCCATGAAAGACGAACAATTTCGTTCGGCGGTGGCCTGTAAAATCAGATAAGCATCTTAATTATAAGGTTTTGACTACCATAGTCAAAGGATTGGAAACCTTAGTCGGTTTAAAAGGCAACCTTGCAATACTTTTCATCCAATTAGGTGGTGATATTTTAGGTTGGAATATATCTCCTTATACTTGTATCATCTGTACCATCACTGGGAGTAGAAAACACGAGAAAGATAATGTGTGAATTTGTTATAAAGGGCATGTCAATAAACATGATACTAAACCAAGATTTGCGACAAGAAAAAAAGGAAATGAAGTTGAGGACATGCTGAAAATACCACAATCTTTGGAAGCTGAAACATGTAACGGGGAAGACCCTCCGACTTTCAGTTGAGAGGTCTAGAGTTCGACTCCTGTAAAATGAACTATTGTCGTCATTTTGCTTGGTGCGAAGCATGAGCAATGGAGTAGGGAAAATAAGGCAGCAAACTACATCAGGAAAATCGGTTGGAACCTGGGCCGGTAAACCTCATCTTACTAACCCGGTAACTAACTATCTGACCGATCGACTGACTAATTAGTCAATCAAATTTAGGTACAATTATACTACATTAGAGTCAGAGTTTGCAGTTTAGTGTGGGCACTACTGACATCTGATGAGTTTTTCAGTCAGTTGTTTTTTTTTTTTTTCAACACGAGGTTATCGGATAAACAAGAATCTTTAACGTAAATGAACGAAGCTACTTTCAAGAAGAATATCGGAGGTAATTACTCAAAGTTGTTCTAACCAACAACTCTGAAAGCAGTTGCAAGTTTTCTATTCTCTTTCCCCAAGTGTTCCTTAACATAGATGTTACACTAAAATCGACGTTTACGATTTCAGAAAACGTAATGATACCTAATTGACGTTGGTTGCATTCTTGTAATTTTAACTTAGTTTCACTTAATATTTCATTTAATATTGCAAACCGCCTGACGCACTAGTTCTGAATTACTTACCTAGGGCATCATTCTGAGGAAGCCACTCCAAAGCTTTCACATTTGCAGGCAAATACAAGTTATTTTTATTGTTAAATTTCCATAAAACTTTATAAGGAATCATTGAAAATGCTCTGATTAATTCGTCTACCAACCAGGCTGGAAGCAGATCCACGTACGAACCCAACGAAAATAAGACTACTCCAAGTCCTCCAGAATCTTGCATGAAGTTTTTCAGATCCTGAAAGTATGAAAGAGAATTTTAGGGGTAAATATAATGTAACCTGACAGTGTTTGTTTGATGTATTTTGTCTTTTTCAAAGTAACAAATGGTTAGTTAAACCAATTTGCATTGCTTCTGTAGAGGTTGTCCCAGAGCTGGGAGAATCCTCCCTCCGCTCAAGAACAGTCTCCAGACAGGTTTGTTCTGATCTCGGTCTTGGTTTCGACACCCTGTGGTCTCGGTCGTGGTCTCGGTCTCGGACCCTTACGGTCTCGGAAATGGTCTTGTCTCGCTTCGAGACCGGCCAAAAATTTGTAAATTTTACTGTTCTTAAATGAGGTGCTTGTTGTCCATTATCATTTTATGATGGATATTAATAACATAAAATACCAATAATCTATCTAACCTCACCATACTTTCAGTTAGCTTTTCAAAAACGATAATTGCTTTGGAAAATAGGCTTATCATTGAGAAGAGAAGTAGTCATCTAATGAGATAACACCCCCTGTAGTACTCGAAGTGCAAATAATTGAGTCCAGAGTGCATAACATATTCATGTGGGTCTCTGAGTGCACTTTACAATTTACGTATGCTACGAGTGCAGTAGACCTGACTGACGAATCACACGCATAACTTTCGTAGTGATCAAGCATGCTGTGGTCAGAAGGCTTTCACTGGCATTAAGCCAGCGATACCGGGAAGACGTGGAAAACCAACTCAGCAAAAGTTTCCAAATTTACCTTCCTAGACTACAACCCGATATAAAACCTATTGAATCTAAAATTATCTACCAAAATCTCGGAGATATGTACAAGAAATTATTCGCTCCACCAACATATCAGCCCTGTGTATTCGGGAAGCAGCTGGCAGCTCGAAAATCATCACTCAGGACTGAGGTGTTGCGTGCGGCAAATCATACCAGTTCCACTACATCTCCGAGCACGAGGTCTGGACAGTCACGTCATTTTGTCGCGGCCCGGTTTTTAGAGTTTGACATGTTTGGGGGTGAGACCATTAATTACATTTACATCTCTAAAACTTCATCTATAAAGGCTTAAGCCCGGTTCACACCGCCACGACGACCCAAGACACGACGGCGACCACCCAACGCGTCGGCTGGGGTATGGGCGGTGTGAACACTCCCACGACTACGATTCCGTCGGGTTGTATGCCGTCGGCAAGATTAAACATGTCCAATCGTAGTCGGGTCTAGGCGGTACTCGTTGTGTTAGTGTGAACTCGTCTTCGATGCGACAAACAGGCCTCATGCGGTTTGTCCAATCAGAGAGCAGCATTCACCCATGGTACACAGTTCCAGTTACGGCATGTTTTTATTGCGCAACACCGAGAGCAGGTATTATCAGGATTTTAGTTGATGCAAACTTCTGCGTGCTCGGAAAACGAACGCACTTATAAAAGTGCGTCACTCGAAGATACTTTGCACAGAAAAAGACGGAACAAGTCCGTTAACTTCAAACCAGTCATTGTGCGTTCATGTTCAAGCATTTACTTAGGCCTAGAATACCAAACCAAATAGAAATTACTTCCTTTTTAAGGGGAATATTTTTCTTTTTATATTTATTTTCAAAATAACAAGTGTTAATACCTTTGTAAGACATTCGTTCGCCTACAAGGCTGGCAGATAAATCTGCAATAGCCGACTTGTATTCATCCTCTTGCATGTAGGCACAAGCGTGCTGGGTGGAGACGGCGGTCAGAGCAGGGAGGTGTTAGCGGTCCTTACATCTCCCTGGTCAAGGAGTAGCACCGTAGTCTTCTTGAGCTTCTTTTTTCGCCTTATGTTTTTTGAAGAATTCTTTTGCCTCATTTTGAGCGGAACTCCAGCTGGTGCGGGGAGTTGCGTCCGCACGCACCCCCTCCTCCAGCCCAGGGAAATCACGGTCCTTAAGAGAAGCAAGCCAATGAGCCACAACTGGAAAAAAGGCCGTGGCCAGCCCGACTTTGACAATTCGGTTAGAAACTGAGCCGTTAAAGCCCATCTAACTTACTAATTCATATACCGAGCTCAATCTTTTAAAGGACACGATACGCAAACTTTGGACAGTGTAAAAGGAGTACTTTAGAGCCTGTACACGCCAATAATTTCTTAATTGCGACCCAGAGGCCAAAAAATGAACCATTTCAAATGTAATGTAGGGCCTTAATCTCAAACCTGGAATAGCCTAATTGATGGCACGCCACGTGCAGCGTCGCTCCATCGATTAGTGTCGGAGCGGTGTGACATGGTATTTTGGTGGGTTTAGGAAGGCGCCAGAATGTCTACGATTTATGCAGATTGTCTACGACAGGTGAAGTCTTGTCGCGTCGGAGGTAGTCGTGGCGGTGTGTACCGGGCTTTAAGTTTCTTCTGTGAGTTGGTGAGTGGGTCTTGGTCAATGAGGAGAGTGTAACACAGTAGTGCATTGTACTATCAGTCCGGGAGAGTCCCCCTTTTCAGAGACACACAAAGTCTCCGTAAATGAAGACTTCCCATTTCTTGTACAACGTAAAATATAAATATTCAAGACCTTATTCTTGTAACAGCCGTTGTTTCTAACTCACCCACCCCGATGATTCGTCATGTACCAGTGTGGTTATAACAAAGGGAACACACAACACGATTTTTTTCGTAAGACCATTTGAAACCTTTCAGTGCCGACGTTTTCCAAATTTTAGGCATTTTATTTTTCTATGCAATGATGTGGTCATTCGGTCTCCGTCTCGAATTATGCCCCTGGTCTCGGTCTCGGATATGCTGGTCTCGACTACAACACTGATTATAAGACGAAACTGAATTATTTAGCATTCTCAGTTCGCAATAAGTTTCAAAAAATGTCTAAAGTGGTTACTCAGACAACCAGCTTCATTCCCATTTCTTGAGTCTGCCCGTGCCACGGATTCGTTTGAATGGTAAAGCAATTCTAAAAACTGTGTGTGTAAAATAGATCTTTTCATAAGATTCATTACATTTCCTGTTCAGTAACCTACCAAAGAGGTTCTCTTCATTAAGAGTGTTAATGGAATTCTAAGTTTGTACTTGTAGAAGTTCCTTTTATAGAAAATTCAAGTGCCAAGATGTTATAATGGCCAGGTATAATAGATAACACCATGCGCAGACTTTGTGAGGACTGTGTTGTAGTTTACGCATGGGCGTCCGCGAAATCTTCGAGGTGACAAAATTTTTGATTGGTCGAAAAAGGGAGAATTTTGTTTCTCCCTGAAAATAGCTTAGGAGGGATAAGGGAACTAATGACATTCCCGTGTCTTTTGAGTTGCATGTTATCCTTTTCTAGTGATATCTTAACAGAAGGTTGTCTTTCTTTTTCAGATTAGTTCACGTTTTTTCTAGGGGCAAGTGCCTGTTCCACCTCCTTGTACTTGCAAACGGCAATATTTTGAAGACATAGGTTAAGATTGGTAATATTCAGGCGCAAAACCCGAATAACCAGATTTTATTCATGGGAAGGGTTGAATGATGTGATGGAGGAGGGATCTAAGGAAACAGAGTAACTCCAGAATTGTTTTGGAGGTATTAGACGCGAAATACAGCAACAATATTGCCTGAACCGCAGTATAAATCTTCATAGTGGTTCTCTTTTACTCGTACTTTACAGTTCCGGGTCACTGGGGTTCTAACCCCAGTTCTGTCTTCTTGACTACGCGCCCGGTAGCGTGTACTACCAATTGAGGAATCACATCTCAAACCCCAAAAATAGTCTTTCATCTACCCTAAACCCCAATCAATCGTCACACACTTATCATGAAGTATTGTCTTTAATTAGACATAATATTTTCCCCCACGACTGCTGTACTAAAAGAACGGTAGTGTATAGTAAAACCATCACGGTAATTTCTGCAGTATGTGGATACAAATGCTCACTGACAAGGTAATTTATTTCTTGTCTTTGACTTTTTTAGTGGAGTCATATTGATAAGTTAAATAATAGCTACCTTACCTGTGGGAGAGGTAGTGGTGGTCCCGCGGTCAAGCCGCCAACTGTGATGACTTTGGCTGTTAGTGGCACCAACTGTTCGATCTCAGCGTCCATATTTATCAAAACCAGGTCTAGGTTATGACTCATGACTTCACCAATTCCTAGATCTTTACTTATATTTTTTTTGCATACTGACGTAAGGGGGTATTAAAGCTGAACCTAGTGAAATCTGGGCATACATGTTTGATGCTAATCCATGCAGGCGCTCGTAAAAGCTGAGCGGTGGGGAAGACTGACCTTCCAACTGAGGTGATATGTAAGCCATATTTGATGACGAGCCGCCGAGACCAGCCACACCGGGGTTGTAACCTGACGGATTAAGTAAGACCCTCTTCAAGTTTAATTTTTCTGCAATGATTGGGCTACATAGCCACCCACCATCGTAAACCAGCATATCAAACTGTCTTGTAGCCAGTGTCTGCTGAAGTGCATCATCTGATAAGATGCTGTGACAATCCTCTACCATGGTATCAAATACTACGACCGAATGATGAAGCATCGCGGTGGTGAGACCATATTCGAAAGACCTTTTCACAAATTCATCAGTGGTTCTCCTAAAGGCGTTATCATGGTGTGGATTTTTGTACTCGATAAAATCAAACATAGACCCCCATTTAGGATCTGACTTTCTATAAGAACTCACGCTGCTAATAAGAAAAGTCACATTATGCCCTCGACGAATGAGACCCTCCGCTAGATAAGCCGATGAAAGAAAGTGGCTACCTTCTCCAATGTATCCTTGTATGAGATAATTGAAGCTTCCATACGCACCGACAACTGCAATTGTTAGTAAGCCTGCTACGAGGAGAACTGTCCTCTTTAACATGATGATGTACGAACACCATATAGAAGGTAGCCTGGGAAGTGGATGCGCTAGGGATTTGATCAATGATGAATTAAGATGCATGAACGTAAAGCAACAACATGATTCTGTGACGTTTCACTTCAAGCACTTAGCCTTAAGTTAAGTGTTTGTCTAAGAATATCCGTATGGCAGACATATCAGAACAAACAATTCATCCACAAATAATTCGCACAAACGAGGTAAACATATAGAGTAACTGTTCTTCTCTGTATTCAGTTCTGCCCTATATACAGACCCGTGTGTCTCACCATTTATATGGTTGCGTGCTCTTCGATAGCATGCTGCAATACCGTCACAAGAAACTTGACCCCAGTTATCGTTGTTATCGACAAAAGTCAACATCATAGACTGTGTAATCTATGAATAACTACGTAGACTGCGTGGTCACTTAAAATAGACCGCGTAACGGTTACATGTCTGTATAGCACTGCACGGCAGTCGCGAAGGCTCCAATTGGGTTTCCGTGCCCACAGTTATTGGGTTAGGGTTACGTACGCATGGTTAAGTCGTGAAATATGTTAGAGATCAAGAGCAGTCCCTAAACTTCAAAATTTCGTCCTTTTCTCTCTTCAAAATATCTTTCATATTATCCTATGACTTTAACATCGCATATCAAAGTAAAACCAAGCCGTCACGTCTAGTAGATTCCACAGTTCGAAGGGGGTTTGATTTTGACATGATGTAAACATGCATTATACTTCATCACGCATTGTCATTTTGGGGGGGGGGGGTCAATGCGTGTTCACTTTTTTAGCTTTCGTATGGAACGTCAAAAGGGTCACGATATATTCACGACGTTTGTTCCGATAAAATACCGTCCGCCCAGTTATTGTGACGCCTTTTAGGATACTTTGTCAGTAATAATACATTCCAGGAGCATATTTCACTGTTCAAAATCACGTTGTTGTCGTCAATATACATATTCATATTCATATGAAAAAATACGTGTGACCCTTTGCGCACACGATATGCGCCAAAAGGTTCAAGTAAAATAAAACCTCTAGGTAATATACTATCACCAAATAATAAACAGCCTTCAAGTAAGATACCACCCAAAGGTAATATACAGTACCACCTCCAAGTAATACAAAACCTTCAAGTAAGATAACACCCAGGGAAAAATTCCTGTTGAGACCTGTTGAACAGGTATCAACAGGTACCTGTTGAACAGGTAATTGGAACAGGCACAACAGGTATGAACAGGTGTTAACAGGTATGAACAGGTCTCAACAGGTGTGAACAGGTCTTAACAGGTATGAACAGGTCTCAACAGGGAGTGAACAGGTCTAAACAGGGAGTGAACAGGTATGAACAGGTGCAACTGGTCTTCAACTGGTACAAATGGTCTCTAACAGGTACAACTGGTCTTCAACAGGTGCAAAATGTTTTAACAGGAAACACTATATAGTGATGAATTTTTGCAACAGGGAGGTTGGGGGTTCAATTCTGGCAAGGTCAGAGCAAGATTTGTGAATGGTTTTTTGTGTTAAACAGAGAGATCTAATTTACCTGTACAAGTACAACAAAAATTTGCACAAGACAAAATTTATTTGGCTATGATATACATACAGTACTGCATGTTTAGTCAAACTCTAGTACCATTCCATTGTAGCAAAGTGATGATAGATAGCACACATCATGTAGATAATAAGCCAGTTAAATGCTAAAAATTGAAAAATTCATTAATCCACAGGTTTGATAAATATCACTGATCCATATGAAAGAGAAGACTGAAATTAAATATAGCAATACTGTATTTCATTTGAGACTTTAAAATACACAATCGGGGTTCTAGCCAGACCATTCAAACTGGGTGCTGCACCCAGTTTGAATTTACTTTTTTTAAGTCAGCACACAGTTTGAAATTTCACCACCCAGTTTGAATTTCATCATATACGTACTCTTAACATACTGTAGGCTACACTGCACAGTATCAGACACATAAACATTTAATTGATTGAATGATTGTGCTGATATTGGAAATAACCAAAAAATCAGGCAACTGACCACAGACAAATGTCATTTAGATCTTGAGATATGGCCAACATCATGTGAGAATGATGCAATGTTGATTAACTCCCATGATCCAGTTTGATATTTTTTCCTGCCTAGAATCCTGCATATTCCAAGTTTTGACCGCATAATGCTTTTCTATAACAGCTACATGGAAAGGTATGAGATTAGCAGGCTTGCTAGCCAGGTTGTGTGACCCTTGTGGCTAAGAAAGAAAAAGCCCAAAAACATTGATTCGAATTTGGTTGAACTAAAGAGTGACAATGGAATTTTTCCAATTTAAATCAAAGTTTGATCAAAGTAAAAACTGTAGTTACACTACTGTACTACAAACATGTATCAAGCAGTCATTTCACAATTTCCAATACAAGACAAGTGTTTTTCATGGTTAAAAGAATTGAAAGAAAAAGTCATATGAATCAGTCCTTTCACATATTTGCTAAATTAAAAAAAAACAAAGATTTGTCCATGATAAAACATTTTCCTAAGTTTTTTCCAAGGCAAAAAATATGGAGGGCCTTCAACCGTAAGGGGCTAAAGGGATAGTCTTCAGCTATTACAAGTTCCATGAACAATTACATCAAAGTGTAAAATGTTGCATTGCATTCTTCTGTCATCAAATGGGTCCACAAAAGATATGAAATGATCACATTTACCGAATGTTTCAAATTTCTCAATTAGCCATCCTCCTACAGTATTGGCCAGGTACTCATCTCAGTGTATCATACAGTAACCAGACACTGTAAAAGAAATGTAGAGCTATGAAACCAGTACATCTGTCTTTTTGCAAATAGTCCTACGTGTATATAGCCATACGTAGCTAACATGCTGAAATGCACTAGTGAGTTGTAATTCATTTGGACGGTTTTCTGCTAGTAACAGCTTCACATTAGTTACATTATCCATTTTCTCTAAAGTACAGCAGAGTACAGTACAGTACTGTAGGTCTCCAATCTATAAACTCATTCACTCCACAGGAAACATTTGAAAGGTACTGTAGAACTTGCTAACATCTGTTCTGGATATGATTCATGAATTCGATGGCCAACACAGCTCAAAAAGTAAAAAGATATTGATGGCAGGCTCAGAAGATATTCCCAGGCAAACCATTTTTTACTGGAAGTACGAATACATATTTTGATCAGTTCGAAGAACACAGTGCATTGCTAAATAACATTTTAAAGTTTCACAGATAAGGCGTATTAACTCCGCCAGTTAAGGCTCTTTTAATGCCAATTGTACCATGATTCCAATCCACTACAGGCTGATTTCGCTAAATGACAGAACTTCTGAACATAGCTGTAAACGGGTTAGCTATTGAAGATACAACGGCAAATACTGTAGCTCCCTCATCTGTGTAGTGTTTCACCAAACTCACGCTGTTAATGGAATAAAAAATAAATAAATTTTAAACACAATGCAAATCAATGCAGATCGAAGAAAAATAGTGATTACACTTTCATACTAAATATGAACAGTATTGGAGAGTCCCCTTCCCCCACAACACCAACCCACCAGGACCTTTAAGTACAACTGGCAGTGTTTGTTTGTGACTTTATATACAGTACCTAACTTTGAGTCAAATTTTTTGAGATGCCATGGGGATACTTAGGATAAAACTATGATACTACTTAAGTACAAGCATTACAATATGCATAGGCCTACAGTAACCCCAGGTCTTAATTAAGCTTATGATCTAGACTTTAAGCAACTGACAATACTGAAATGGACAGAGGTTATGCAGTGAGAAATTTAGTATTGAGTATTAAGAATCATGAGTAACATTGTTCAGTCTTCATAAAAATAATTACTTTGACCTACAGTAATCTCCCATCCCCTAACCTTAAAGGGAAATTTTGGGGTTGAAATGTCAAATGTTCCAACATAACATTCATATAGCTGAAGGCATGTAGTCAAACTGTTCATTGTCAAACATACTGTACACCCCAGCAATAGCTTCATCTCAAAACATTATGAATGAGAAGGGCGCTGAAAGTTGCACAATCTGAAATTTTGAAAGTTTAGGTACCCTAAACAAATTTTTCTAGAGAAAAAAATGTCAAGCTTAGGGAAACTTATCTTGAACAGAAGACCACCATACTGCATTAATTTAATCATTTATCCACCAGGGGCCAGTGCCAATAAAATTGGTTTCAAAAGGATGAAATTTTCTGTTAAGCAAATGCAATACTTCCCTTTAACCCAACCCTCAATTTAACCATGATTAAGGCAAGGTACAGTAGCCTGTAGAACAGCCCTTGGACTGGGCTGTGCATTATGTTCAATTTGTTCAAAGGCCTTATACTGTATGGCAAATTCCACACCATTGTGTTGCCTAATGGAACAAGCCTACAGTAATTACATAAGCCATCATGTGACGGAACATAGATGGTTAGTTCAAAGTTCAAATATGTAACTACATTTGAACACCTCATTAAAATCATTCTTTTCTTCAATTAATTAAAATATCATTAAGAATTAATTCTGGCTTCATATTGTGTGGTAAAACTGACAATTTTGCATCGATCAGTGAATAAATAAGCATGTAAATGAGGTGTTCGAATTTAGAACCTGTTTAAATTTTGAACCAACCACTGTACATACATACATGATACACTACAGCACCATTCAAGGTTATGGCTATGCTTATGGTATGAAAACACCTTTATATCCACTTGAATCCCCAGCTTTCGTTGCCCAAATTTGACTGATTTTCCCATGCAGCATATGGAGGAAATTATACTTGAAACTTGGATGTGTGCACTATATTTACAGTTTAGGCATAGGCTGTATACTGTAACTGTAATGTAAGTGTAATGTATACTGCAATAGTAACGTTACAACACAAGTACAGTAACGTTAGACCTAACGTTAGGCCTACAGTAGCCTAGGCTAATGTTTATGGTTAAGCCAAACAGAACAGTGACAATTAAATACTATTTGCCCAGCCACCATGACCCTCAAATTGCACTGCATTTTGGTGTAAAACTGGACCAACAAATGGATCATAAAACATAAATGACTTACTCTGCTCCAGAGTATTTTTTGTAAAGAAATCTTCCTCTGCTGCCTTCACTTTCATTGCACCTTTTTGAATTTGTGAATGTGACGCATGCTCAGACAACTCAGCTCTGGCTCTGTACTGTACAGTGTATGCATGCAATAGTAGTAGTAATAGTACATGCAGTATGTGCACAATATACACAGGCAGCTGTTATCTAGCAACCTTACTCAACACTGTGTGTGCAGAGAACTGTGTCACTGCAAAGGGGCCATGAAGGCAATCCTTTGTTCAAGCAAACTGTTGCTTTGTTATGTGCATTGCTTCACAAGAGATAAGAAGCTTGTATACTTAGAGAGCAGCAAAGGTATTTAGACTGTTTTGCTACTATGTGGTATGAGAAGAAGAGAAGATAAAATAAAAATGAAGTACTTGGGTAAATGAATTTTAGGAGACCAGGTTGCCTTAATTATTATAAGCACAAGGAAAAAAATTTGGAGGCAAGTTCTATTGGGAGTTTAGTATTTGTCTATATACTGGGGAATCTGTGTCAAAAACAAGATGTTGGAGGCATGCATGCAGCTAGGAGTCCTGGGTATAACAGGAGTAGGGGGGGGGGGGGATGGTGGCAATGACAGGACAGAAGGGGATATACTTCTCTGTGCAACAATAAATATCTTTGGAACTTGTGTGAGCTACTAGTATTCGGGGAGGGAATTGTAATTGTACCCCACTGTTTCCGACCACATATGGTACATGCACGTTTATCTGGCAAGTGGTCGAAGACAATTTTGTATGGAAATAACTTGTTCAAATAGCACCGTCGCTGCTGGAACCTATTACAGAAGATTCACATGACCAATTGAATTACCTGTTAATTCCCTGTTGACATTAACAGGTACCTGTTGTATCCCTGTTCATACCAGTTGGATACCTGTTAGTACCTGTTACATATAAACAGGTACCTGTTGAATCCCTGTTCATACTGGTTGGAAACCTGTTCATACCTGTTAGTACCTGTTAATACCTGTTAATTACCTGTTAATACCTGTTCATACCTGTTCATACCTGTTAGAATTTCAACAGGTTTCAACAGGAATTTTCTCCTGGGCACTTTCAATTGCCATCGTTGCACTAAAGGGGACAAGCGGGCTTGTGAATTTGCAATTGATGAGTTCTGTGGTTGTGTCTTCGAATCCTTCCTCTACAGTGGTGTAATTTCTGTGAGCTCTTATACTGCGTTCATACGAGACCGCTCTAACTCATAAAACGCATTTAAACCCGGACTCACCCCGACTCAGAAAAACCTGTTCAGAAGAACCTCGACAACTAAGCGAGACCACCTACTGTAATGGAAACAGCACATGTTCACATAATGTCGAACTAGCTAATTCCTACCACGATAAAATTCTCTCCAGAGACAGTTTAATTATTGAAATGACAGTCCAAGTCTTTAGTTCGAAACTAATGTGTTCCTTGTGACATTCTTCATCAAGATCTTCCCGTCAGACTCCGTTCGACTGCCATGTCAAATGATTAAAGCATCCGTCTTCCGCCGGACTGTCTGGAGTTTGACTAAGGACCAGCAAGGTCATACCAAACACGTGAAAAGTGAACCTATTGTCACCAGCTGACTAACTAACTAACTAGATAAGTCCCTCAGCACAGCCTTCGAATAAACTAGGAAGAAAGAACTACTCGGACAATCATCCCATAGGCAATATATTATCACCCAGGGTTTTTACTCCACAAATGATTCCACAGGTATAATTACAAGTGTTGTCATGATATGAAGGGCATCTTTACCTAAACTTTTGTAGGTTTCCCTACTTGTCCAACAGTATATTTAATGTGAAGAAAGCAAGGTATTTTGAAGCATGAAGAACAGCTTAAAAACGCATTGCATCAACGTTTAGCTTATCAAACGCTGTTAGCAAACGCGAAATTAATATTAAAGGTATGTATGGCTTATTACGAAAACATACTGTTAGTTAACTATCGTGCCATTTACTTTGGTCGGGTAACACTATTAACAAACAGCAGATACAATGACATGACAAAGCACTTCCGCTTGATTTCATCTGATAAGCCGTCCCGGGTTCAAATTCCCGCTTTGCTGAATTTTCCTAAAGCTAATACCCCCCTTGGCAAACATTTTCAATCCTGTAGAAATTTTGAGCTCATTGGAATTGAAAAGCTTATTAACAATATATTCACTATATATTCACAATATTTCACTAATTCCGCACTTTGGGGGAAAGTTGTTGTTGAAAAGTCGACCTTAAGGGAAAAAATTTTGGGGGGCGAAAGGCCTATATCAATTTGATATTGAATTTTGGGCGCTTTCCTACTCGAAAAGCCAGCATAGTAAGAGCTCGAAGCTTCTCCTTTTAAACCACCGATTTAAAAATATCAACTAATCAGAGCCCTGTATTATGGTATTCTCTTGCACGTCAAAAATTACTGATTGTAAATAAACGACGTCATGTTTGTGAACTTCCCTCATACTACTTTGCAATGTTCGTTGGAATAATCGCTACTGGGGTATGAACGTTCTAACGTAGCTAGCCTCGTGTCGACATCCAGGCACGGTAACATAACTTTCACACATATAAACTTCGTAGTCTGCTCGAGCGCCATTTTGGGGCAAAATAACGTAATATAAACTGGCCTATTTTAAAAAAAAATGTGAATGTTTACGGTGTTATTACATTGATGTCGTTTTACTTTGCAGGTAGCGGCAAAGTGTTGATTTGCGTAAAACTGACACCTTTAACCATAAAGAAATATTCGAGGATTATACTCGAGGTGGCATACCGTATTGATAATAAGATCGTGTATACATGCAAGGCTCAGTTTACCTATCATGCTGAACGTTACGGGCACTGTCTTTGCGAGCTGGGTGGGGTGATACAGTATGTCTTGCTATGTCCGTCAGATAGCTTGCATGCGAGTAAGTTTATAAGCGATATACATGTGATGTGTGAGAAGTAACCCACTACGTGACGATAGTGCGATCGGGCCGCACGCTGATAAAAATTTCAACTTCAGAAACGAAGTACAGACAACTTTCAAACTTACACATAATTTCTAGGGGCTCTCTTCATTCTCAGTCTCGGAGAATGTTTACCAAATTGGCAAAATATTTTAGCCCATTACCGTGGGCAATGGCGTAAATGGGATGATCCTTTGCATGCAATTTTTTTAAGGTTCGGGTAGTAGATTTGGAACCGGGTAATACGATGGCGGGCGGGTACCCGGGTACCCGGGTTACCCGTGTAAACACTAATATATATATATATATATATATATATATATATATATATATATATATATATATATATATATATATATATATATATATATATATATATATATATATATATATATATATATATATATATATATATATATATATATATATATATATATATATATATATATATATATATATATATATATATATATATATGTAAGGTCGAAATGCTGCGGAGCACTGTTGAAATGTGTAGGTCGAAAAGAGGTAATAAAAAGTGCTTAAAATTTTGCGGAAAACTCCACGACGTTTCGGGTATAAACCCTTCATCAGGTGGCAAAAACCAAACTGAACAACCAACAGTAACATCAAATTCGAAGCGATCGCTGTAAAAGCAGGACGAAAGTGATAGTCAGGAAACATGAGTGCGAAGGATAAGACACAAATCAAAAAAAGAAAAAGAGTGTCCTGGATGAAAGAGTGCATGTAAAAATCGCACATGGTCGGTAAAAAGGGGGAAAAAGGAGACAAAAACTAGGACCGGCAAAAAATAAGTCCTACACAGTAAAAAACGAGCACGAACGGGTAAGTGTAAAAGGAGTAAAAACTGGTTTAAAAAAGCGGTGAATATTACAATAGGTCAATTCTTACGTTAAGGCCGTGTGGAGAGAGAGTACCTAGCCTCATGATCAGTCGGTTTTCAGCACTAAGGCGGTCACGATCGGAGCCTCGGCACATTACAGCTGCCGTAACGGTTAAATGCTGTATTGAACAAGGTGAAGGGGGATTGAAATGTGCAGCCACCGGGTATCCATGGAGATTCTGTTTGATGGACCTAAGGTGCTCGGTGACTCGATCCGCGAGGCGGCGCTTGGTCTCTCCCACATACATGGAAAGGTACCAGCCGTGTCGTCGAAAGAAGTTTGTGGGTGGGAAATGGTTGGCTAAATTTTTCTCAACTCTAAAAGCAGTGATGGGGGTTTCCGGGAAAACATGACGGGTTGAGGGGTCTTGTCGGAGCAACTCTACATTTTTGTGGATAGCGTGTAAAATAGGACGGACCGAAGGGTGATAAGAAATAACTAAAGGAATACGTAGATTGGTAACAGATTTGCTCTTTTTCTCCAAGGCTTCCTCTCTGCTGGTTCCTTGAATCCTGCGTAGGGCATTAGAGAGGATTTTTGCAGGGTACTGGCGTTTTTCAAAAAAGGACAAAATTTTTTCAGAGGCAGTAGAGAAGTCAGAATCCTCCGAACAAATTCGTCTGGCTCGCATTAAAAAAGATGTTAACGGTCTCATTACCCCCAAAATGACCTGACTGTGAAACCTTCGTCCTGAAGAACGAGATGCCATTTTATCCCTTAAAAGTAACAGGGATATCATTATTAAACCAGCTGACAAGGGTGGTGCTGTTTTGGTTTGGCGGAAGGACCTCTATATTGCTGAGGCCAACAAACAGCTATCCGACCAAAGTGCTTATTTAGAACTTCCCGTTGACCCCACTCCTGAGTGCCAAAAGTTAGTTAAAAACAGGTAATTGTATCTTGTTTGTAAATCTAGGAGGGCGGCTTTGTCCGTTTACGTATTCTAATAGAAAAAGTGTGTGGAAACGTTAAGGCGAAACTAATATTTCGCCCCAAAATTTTTCCCCCTAAGGTCGACTTTTTAACAACAACTTTCCCCCTAAGTGCCGAATTAGGCAAATATAAATAAATATATATATATATATAAATATATATATATATATATATATATATATATATAAATATATATATATATATATATATTAGCTAGATGCCGGTTATCGTGGACATTGCGCATGTAAAATTGAGTCAAATCGTGGACTTTGACATTAAGTGGACATTTTCCTGTCCACGTATTGTTCAGGCCTCTAGGAAGAGTATTTTCTGGAGAGTGAGTGACTCCAAAGTGTGACTTTTAATAATACAGAGCGCCATCTAATTTGTGTCAACAAATGAGCCCGATTCAATCACTCCCTCAGTAGGCATCAGTGGTTGAAATCAGCATGATATATATGTTGCCTGTTTCATATTGGGTCAATTTGTGGACTTCAAATAAAGGTGACACACCTTAAGTGGACACGATTTTATGTGAAGCCAACATTATATCTCAAATACAACATGGGATTAAAAGCAGCCTCACTGGAGTACTGGAGACATGGCAGAGTGGTACTAAACACCATGCAGTATCACTCTTACATGCCTGCAGATTGACACACAGAAATTATCGCTAGACATGAAAGCGTTTTTCCGACGCTTGCGCCTTCGGGAGTATTTTGCTGACGAAGACGGCCTAAATTCTCCACCGGACAACGATATATCGTATCAATTTAAACCAAAAAGCACCTGGAACCCACCAAAGGGGCCTTGTTCGCAACTGGAATCATTTGTTTCGGCCATTGAAGAGGATGTGAAAAACCACACCCCTTCCAAAGATTTCCGCGACAATCTCACAAAAAGAGAACGTCAGGCCATTAGAAGTCTACGGCATCGTGATGATATTGTTATCAAGCCGGCGGACAAAGGCCCTGCGATTGTTGCAATGGGGACTCAATTTGACAGGGAGAAAGCCCTCAGATTACTTGGCAATCCCGACCACTACAGACGTCTAGACTCAGATCCCACTTCGGAAATTGCGAAAAAAGTGGAGGCGGCCATCAAAAAGATGGTTCGCAACCGCTCTATTGACTCTGAAACCGGCCTGAATCTCCTCCAGGTAGATCCTAAACCAGGCCGTTTTTATTTTCTGCCCAAAATTCACAAAACGGGTAGTCCGGGCAGACCTATTATTTCCGGCAACGGGACTGCCACGGAAAAAATTTCAAAATTTGTTGACCTGCTTATCCAACCCCTGGTTCGAACCCTCCCCTCCTACGTTCAGGACACTACGGACTTCATCCGCAAAGTTGGGAAGATCAAAAATCTCCCGTCGGACACAATTTTGGCCACTCTTGACGTGTCCTCGTTGTACACAAACATACCAAATGAGGAAGGCATCTCTCGACAAAATTTGAAACCACAAATTTGGTTACGCTTCATAGAAGACATCTTAATGATCTGGCCCCACGGTAAAAACCGTCAAAAATTTTTATTGAGAACATCAATTCGTTCCATCCCACCATCAAATTTACGGCCGACCATTCCAGGTCCAGTGTCCACTTCCTGGACACAACTGTAACCATAGAAAATGGTTCACTCAAAACAGACTTGTTCAACAAACCAACGGACAAGCACAACTACCTTCTACCCAACAGTTGCCATCCATCGCACTGCACCAAAAACATTCCGTACAGTCAAGCACTCCGCATAAACCGCATCTGTTCCTCTGAAACAGATTTTGACACTCGGGCAAAGGAACTATCTGGTTACCTCCGTAACCGGCAGTATTTTCGGCAAAGCTAGAGAATCTCAAGAAAATTTCTGGGAACTCAATCTCAAAACCACATCGCCTTTCGGCTTGAACATCAGGAGCGATTTACTAGCTTGCTGGTGATACAAACCCAAATAATCCGATCAGTTCATTCCGGCCTAACAATTTCTCTAATTGCTTTGAAGAGGATTTTCCTAGTGTTGATGGGTTACACCCGAGTAATCCGATCAGACCCTCCCGGTCAATCAACCTGCTCAATTGCCTTAAGAAGGATTATCATGTCACAATAGAGGCATTGTCAACACCATTAAAAATTTCCAAAATTTCTCACTCCTTGTCATTCTCTGACCAAGCATTGATAAAGAGGTAGTATTCCTCGAAAGCTCTACTTCCAACCTTTTGGCTGTTTAATTTATCTAAATTCTAGCTTTCCGCTATTTGAATCTCCTCGGAGATCCAGCCTTCAATTCTGTAGCACCGTTGTTTTACAGTTTCTCCGTCATGTTTATATATATATATATATATATATATATATATATATATATATATATATATATATATATATATATATATATATATATATATATATATATATATATATATATATATATATATATATATATATATATATAGGTAAACAGATTAGATTGATAAAAAGTGCTAAAATTCGGAAGAAAGCTCCGCAACGTTTCGGGTATGTACCCTTCATCAGGCGGCAAAATAATAACTGATCAAAAAAACGATATTCAAAAGAAACAACAAACGCGTGCCGATACAACTCGATCGGCGCACGTACAAAGGCCAAGCACCTACGTCAACGCGTTGTGTGTCTTGTTATGTCCCCATCAACTCCTTACAATCGTTTCCAAGTCCCTGTAGTGCGGACGCACTGGTAACACACGCACTACCCATGACAACATCCATCCAGCAAGCCAAACCAAAACGCGCCGACGTCAAGCGTACAACCTCTTTACAAAGGGATTGCCAATAATGAAATGTTTGCCTACTTCGCGACGCAATTTCAAACACAGCTAAACGAAGCAACCGTGCAAAACAAGTTAAAAGTGATGACGCGATAAAAATTAAAAGTAATAATAAATACACGCTAGGCGATTATGATGTCATTATGAACGGACTTTGCAAGGAAAATTGAACACGATCAATTTAAGTTCAAGTTCGGCAAACATTCCATTGTAAAATATATATATATATATATATATATATATATATATATATAACCGTAATAGTAAAAATCAATTAATAATGTCAACCAGGCAATGGTAAAGTGCTCAACCCTGTGAAGGGAGCTGTAATATTGAAAAGGTTGCAATAAGTTCTTACAACATAGCTTTACAGAACTGTTTCGTAAGGGCCAATAATGTAGGTCCTCACTCCTCAGAAGCCTGAAGTAGAATGATGTCAATAACGTTAAATACGTATGTGTTCGCTGCTTTTGAACGTGTCCGTTTTTAAGCACGTGTTCGTTCCGTGTTCGTTGTGAACAGGCACGAACGGTGTACAGCGAGCCAAGATACATTACCTATTAGAATAATTACACAGCAGATGTTTGCTCCTGTGTCTACAAGAGCTTATCAGTTCGTTTCTTTTATTTAGAATTGCTAAGGAAGGTTTGAGTATAATGAAGAACTTTACTTCCAGACAGAGATTACAAGTTTTAGATGATGTGGAACTCGAGCATAGGATGAACTCTATTAGGAAGCTAAGTCATTGGCTCGACTAGCGGGATGGTACTTCAGAAGAAATTCCCGGCAGGCATTAATCCCTTCCTCATGTGGGATATTAGTATACAATGATGAAACATCAAGGGATACCAAGAATGAACCTGCTTGAATGTGGGAAATTTCTTGGAGACGCCTGAGGAAGTGGGTGGTATCTTGAATATAACTGGGTATAGATTTGAGTAGGGGTTGCAAAAAGCCGTCAACATATGCAGACAGATACTCGGTGGGGGTATTGATACCTGATACTATGGGTCTACCTGGTGGGGTTACACAGTACTTACGTGCTAGAAAAATAACATTCCCGTCATTAATGGGCTTTTCCGAATCCAATACAACTTTATCTAGTAAAGAATAAATTTTGTGCCATTTAGGTAGCAAGTAAAAATACCCAGAACGAGGATTGGGCGGTATTAATTCTTTAATGTCCTCTTGAGAGTCCGTTTCAAGATTTTTGACAAAAGATCTAAGCTTCTTCATGACTACTGTAGTCTGACGATCTCTTACATAGGTGAGACCTCCTCCAAATTTAGGCTTAGATTCAACAACCACAAATCTACATTCGTAACAAAATCACCGGCTTCCCTGTCGCAGAACACTTCAACAAACCCCTCCACAGTCTAAACGATTTAAAATTCGGGGTATTGATGGGAGGCTTTTCTACAACTGAGATTCGTAAAAAAACAAGAATTAAGGCTAATCTTCAGGTGTGAGAGTCACGTCCACGGTCTTAACCGTGACCTTTCATTCATGGCCAACAAGCGTGACCGCTGATCAGGTCGCTTGTACTTTCCTCTCCGTAACATTGTTAAGCTTTCCATTATACTGTCGATAAGGAATCTAGGAGGTTCGAAACGTTCAGTTTGTACGTATTCTGTATTTTGTTATTTGCTTTTTGTTCATCTATAAAGCACGGGATTACAGAATGTACCATCGTTTTTCTTGGTTGGTGGCAGAGGCATTGCTCTTTTTCTGCTTATTTTATGTATATATATATATATAAATATATATATATATATATATATGTTTATATATACATAAGTATATATATATATACATATATATATATATATATATATATATATATATATATCCGTTGGTTCGTTGGAACAGACAGAAATTTTTGCTCGAAGTTGCCCATAAACAAGTTAGCAAATGAGGGAGCCATTTTGGTTCCCATGGCTGTACCATGAATTTGGAGGTAGTGGTGATCACCAAAGATGAGATTGTTGTTGGTCAGAATGAGATGCATGAGTTCGCCTAAGTCTTTCTTGGTGGGAGTTTTGCCCCGAATCGGATTGAAGGCGTTGGTGCAAGCGGAGATGCCTTCCTCATTTGGTATGTTTGTGTACAACGAGGACACGTCAAGAGTGGCCAAAATTGTGTCCGACGGGAGATTTTTGATCTTCCCAACTTTGCGGATGAAGTCCGTAGTGTCCTGAACGTAGGAGGGGAGGGTTC
Organism: Holothuria scabra; assembly: GCA_037179385.1. Taxonomy (NCBI): domain Eukaryota; kingdom Metazoa; phylum Echinodermata; class Holothuroidea; order Aspidochirotida; family Holothuriidae; genus Holothuria; species Holothuria scabra. Next base: position 36,607,366 of record CM074191.1, read on the forward strand.
GAACCAGGGGTTGGATAAGCAGGTCAACAAATTTTGAAATTTTTTCCGTGGCAGTCCCGTTGCCGGAAATAATAGGTCTGCCCGTTGTGATTTTTGTGAATTTTGGGCAGAAAATAAAAACGGCCTGGTTTAGGATCTACCTGGAGGAGATTCAGGCCGGTTTCAGAGTCAATAGAGCGGTTGCGAACCATCTTTTTGATGGCCGCCTCCACTTTTTTCGCAATTTCCGAAGTGGGATCTGAGTCTAGACGTCTGTAGTGGTCGGGATTGCCAAGTAATCTGAGGGCTTTCTCCCTGTCAAATTGAGTCCCCATTGCAACAATCGCAGGGCCTTTGTCCGCCGGCTTGATAACAATATCATCACGATGCCGTAGACTTCTAATGGCCTGACGTTCTCTTTTTGTGAGATTGTCGCGGAAATCTTTGGAAGGGGTGTGGTTTTTCACATCCTCTTCAATGGCCGAAACAAATGATTCCAGTTGCGAACAAGGCCCCTTTGGTGGGTTCCAGGTGCTTTTTGGTTTAAATTGATACGATATATCGTTGTCCGGTGGAGAATTTAGGCCGTCTTCGTCAGCAAAATACTCCCGAAGGCGCAAGCGTCGGAAAAACGCTTTCATGTCTAGCGATAATTTCTGTGTGTCAGTCTGCAGGCATGTAAGAGTGATACTGCATGGTGTTTAGTACCACTCTGCCATGTCTCCAGTACTCCAGTGAGGCTGCTTTTAATCCCATGTTGTATTTGAGATATAATGTTGGCTTCACATAAAATCGTGTCCACTTAAGGTGTGTCACCTTTATTTGAAGTCCACAAATTGACCCAATATGAAACAGGCAACATATATATCATGCTGATTTCAACCACTGATGCCTACTGAGGGAGTGATTGAATCGGGCTCATTTGTTGACACAAATTAGATGGCGCTCTGTATTATTAAAAGTCACACTTTGGAGTCACTCACTCTCCAGAAAATACTCTTCCTAGAGGCCTGAACAATACGTGGACAGGAAAATGTCCACTTAATGTCAAAGTCCACGATTTGACTCAATTTTACATGCGCAATGTCCACGATAACCGGCATCTAGCTAATATATATATATATATATTTATATATATATATATATATATATATATATATATGTATATATATATATATATATATATATATATATATATATATATTTGCCTAATCCGGCACTAAGGTGGAAAGTTGTTGTTAAAAAGTCGACCTTAGGGGGAAAAATTTGGGGGCGAAATATTAGTTTCGCCTTAACGTTTCCACACACTTTTTCTATTAGAATACGTAAACGGACAAAGCCGCCCTCCTAGATTTACAAACAAGATACAATTACCTGTTTTTAACTAACTTTTGGCACTCAGGAGTGGGGTCAACGGGAAGTTCTAAATAAGCACTTTGGTCGGATAGCTGTTTGTTGGCCTCAGCAATATAGAGGTCCTTCCGCCAAACCAAAACAGCACCACCCTTGTCAGCTGGTTTAATAATGATATCCCTGTTACTTTTAAGGGATAAAATGGCATCTCGTTCTTCAGGACGAAGGTTTCACAGTCAGGTCATTTTAGGGGTAAGGAGACCGTTAACATCTTTTTTAATGCGAGCCAGACGAATTTGTTCGGAGGATTCTGACTTCTCTACTGCCTCTGAAAAAATTTTGTCCTTTTTTGAAAAACGCCAGTACCCTGCAAAAATCCTCTCTAATGCCCTACGCAGGATTCAAGGAACCAGCAGAGAGGAAGCCTTGGAGAAAAAGAGCAAATCTGTTACCAATCTACGTATTCCTTTAGTTATTTCTTATCACCCTTCGGTCCGTCCTATTTTACACGCTATCCACAAAAATGTAGAGTTGCTCCGACAAGACCCCTCAACCCGTCATGTTTTCCCGGAAACCCCCATCACTGCTTTTAGAGTTGAGAAAAATTTAGCCACCATTTCCCACCCACAAACTTCTTTCGACGACACGGCTGGTACCTTTCCATGTATGTGGGAGAGACCAAGCGCCGCCTCGCGGATCGAGTCACCGAGCACCTTAGGTCCATCAAACAGAATCTCCATGGATACCCGGTGGCTGCACATTTCAATCCCCCTTCACCTTGTTCAATACAGCATTTAACCGTTACGGCAGCTGTAATGTGCCGAGGCTCCGATCGTGACCGCCTTAGTGCTGAAAACCGACTGATCATGAGGCTAGGTACTCTCTCTCCACACGGCCTTAACGTAAGAATTGACCTATTGTAATATTCACCGCTTTTTTAAACCAGTTTTTACTCCTTTTACACTTACCCGTTCGTGCTCGTTTTTTACTGTGTAAGACTTATTTTTTGCCGGTCCTAGTTTTTGTCTCCTTTTTTCCCCTTTTTACCGACCATGTGCGATTTTTACATGCACTCTTTCATCCAGGACGCCCTTTTTCTTTTTTTGATTTGTGTCTTATCCTTCGCACTCATGTTTCCTGACTATCACTTTCGTCCGGTTCTGTTTTTACAGCGATCGCTTCGAATTTGATGTTACTGTTGGTTGTTCAGTTTGGTTTTTGCCACCTGATGAAGGGTTTATACCCGAAACGTCGTGGAGTTTTCCGCAAACTTTTAAGCACTTTTTATTACCTCTTTTCGACCTACACATTTCAACAGTGCTCCGCAGCATTTCGACCTTACATAAATATATATATATATATATATATATATATATATATATATATATATATATATATATATATATATAAATATATATATATATATATATATAGATATATATATATATAGATATATATATATATATATATATATAGATATATATATATATATATATATATCTATATATATATATGTCTATATATAAATATATCTATATATATATATATAGATAGATATATATATAGATAGATAGATATATATATATATATATATATATATATATAAAACGCTAATTCCCACCTTAGGGGGAAATTGTTATATCTGCGCGTACCTAGGGCGTAAAAATAACAATGAAATACATAAGAAAAAGTGTTCGCCCTAACGTCTAAAAATATAAACAACGTTTTTTCAATGGCCAGCCATCCGTTCGTGTTAATAGCTAGCTGTCCGTAAATTTGACAACTTTGAAGTAATTGTATCTACTTCGTAAATCTAGGAGGGCGCCCTTGTCCGTTCACGTATTCCTATACGGCGAAACTTATATTTCGCCCCAAAAAAGTTTTCCCCTTAAGGTCGACTTTTCAACAACAACTTTCCCCCTAAGTGCCGAATTAGTGAAATATTGTGAATATATAGTGAATATATTGTTAATAAGCTTTTCAATTCCAATGAGCTCAAAATTTCTACAGGATTGAAAATGTTTGCCAAAGGGGGTATTAGCTTTACGTATGTCTTGCCTATGCCCACGGTGCCTAATCCTCAGCTCCCCGCCTGTCTCTCCCACATACCGTTTTTTACAACCTAAACAATTGACAAGATAAACGAGTCCTTCCGTATCGCAGGTAATGTCGTGAAAAATTCTGAACTTTTGACCTGTAGAATTACTCTGTACCAAATTAGTTTCTTTAATAGCAATACATGTTACACAGCTATTGGAATGAGTTTTAAAATATCCTTTGCTTGACTCATTAAAAACTTTAGAAGTTTTAGCCTTAACAAGAAGGGACTTTAAATTAGGAGGTTGTCGGTAAATAACCGCAGGAGGGAATGGGAAGTTATCCTTAAAAGTCTCCGACATTTGTAACATGGGGAAATGTTTCTTAATAATCTTGGACAAAGGTATATATATATAGCGTTATATATATATATATATATATATATATATATATATATATATATATATATATATATATATATATATATATATATGTATATGTATATATATATATATATATATATTAGTGTTTGCACGGGTAACCCGGGTACCCGGGTACCCGCCCGCCATCGTATTACCCGGTTCCAAATCTACTACCCGAACCTTAAAAAAATTGCATGCAAAGGATCATCCCATTTACGCCATTGCCCACGGTAATGGGCTAAAATATTTTGCCAATTTGGTAAACATTCTCCGAGACTGAGAATGAAGAGAGCCCCTAGAAATTATGTGTAAGTTTGAAAGTTGTCTGTACTTCGTTTCTGAAGTTGAAATTTTTATCAGTGTGCGGCCCGATCGCACTATCGTCACGTAGTGGGTTACTTCTCACACATCACATGTATATCGCTTATAAACTTACTCGCATGCAAGCTATCTGACGGACATAGCAAGACATACTGTATCACCCCACCCAGCTCGCAAAGACAGTGCCCGTAACGTTCAGCATGATAGGTAAACTGAGCCTTGCATGTATACACGATCTTATTATCAATACGGTATGCCACCTCGAGTATAATCCTCGAATATTTCTCTATGGTTAAAGGTGTCAGTTTTACGCAAATCAACACTTTGCCGCTATCTGCAAAGTAAAACGACATCAATGTAATAACACCGTAAACATTCACAATTTTTTTTAAAATAGGCCAGTTTATATTACGTTATTTTGCCCCAAAATGGCGCTCGAGCAGACTACGAAGTTTATATGTGTGAAAGTTATGTTACCGTGCCTGGATGTCGACACGAGGCTAGCTACGTTAGAACGTTCATACCCCAGTAGCGATTATTCCAACGAACATTGCAAAGTAGTATGAGGGAAGTTCACAAACATGACGTCGTTTATTTACAATCAGTTATTTTTGACGTGCAAGAGAATACCATAATACAGGGCTCTGATTAGTTGATATTTTTAAATCGGTGGTTTAAAAGGAGAAGCTTCGAGCTCTTACTATGCTGGCTTTTCGAGTAGGAAAGCGCCCAAAATTCAATATCAAATTGATATAGGCCTTTCGCCCCCCAAAATTTTTTCCCTTAAGGTCGACTTTTCAACAACAACTTTCCCCCAAAGTGCGGAATTAGTGAAATATTGTGAATATATAGTGAATATATTGTTAATAAGCTTTTCAATTCCAATGAGCTCAAAATTTCTACAGGATTGAAAATGTTTGCCAAGGGGGGTATTAGCTTTAGGAAAATTCAGCAAAGCGGGAATTTGAACCCGGGACGGCTTATCAGATGAAATCAAGCGGAAGTGCTTTGTCATGTCATTGTATCTGCTGTTTGTTAATAGTGTTACCTGACCAAAGTAAATGGCACGATAGTTAACTAACAGTATGTTTTCGTAATAAGCCATACATACCTTTAATATTAATTTCGCGTTTGCTAACAGCGTTTGATAAGCTAAACGTTGATGCAATGCGTTTTTAAGCTGTTCTTCATGCTTCAAAATACCTTGCTTTCTTCACATTAAATATACTGTTGGACAAGTAGGGAAACCTTCAAAAGTTTAGGTGAAGATGCCCTTCATATCATGACAACACTTGTAATTATACCTGTGGAATCATTTGTGGAGTAAAAATCCTGGGTGATAATATATTGCCTATGGGATGATTGTCCGAGTAGTTCTTTCTTCCTAGTTTATTCGAAGGCTGTGCTGAGGGACTTATCTAGTTAGTTAGTTAGTCAGCTGGTGACAATAGGTTCACTTTTCACGTGTTTGGTATGACCTTGCTGGTCCTTAGTCAAACTCCAGACAGTCCGGCGGAAGACGGATGCTTTAATCATTTGACATGGCAGTCGAACGGAGTCTGACGGGAAGATCTTGATGAAGAATGTCACAAGGAACACATTAGTTTCGAACTAAAGACTTGGACTGTCATTTCAATAATTAAACTGTCTCTGGAGAGAATTTTATCGTGGTAGGAATTAGCTAGTTCGACATTATGTGAACATGTGCTGTTTCCATTACAGTAGGTGGTCTCGCTTAGTTGTCGAGGTTCTTCTGAACAGGTTTTTCTGAGTCGGGGTGAGTCCGGGTTTAAATGCGTTTTATGAGTTAGAGCGGTCTCGTATGAACGCAGTATAAGAGCTCACAGAAATTACACCACTGTAGAGGAAGGATTCGAAGACACAACCACAGAACTCATCAATTGCAAATTCACAAGCCCGCTTGTCCCCTTTAGTGCAACAATGGCAATTGAAAGTGCCCAGGAGAAAATTCCTGTTGAAACCTGTTGAAATTCTAACAGGTATGAACAGGTATGAACAGGTATTAACAGGTAATTAACAGGTATTAACAGGTACTAACAGGTATGAACAGGTTTCCAACCAGTATGAACAGGGATTCAACAGGTACCTGTTTATATGTAACAGGTACTAACAGGTATCCAACTGGTATGAACAGGGATACAACAGGTACCTGTTAATGTCAACAGGGAATTAACAGGTAATTCAATTGGTCATGTGAATCTTCTGTAATAGGTTCCAGCAGCGACGGTGCTATTTGAACAAGTTATTTCCATACAAAATTGTCTTCGACCACTTGCCAGATAAACGTGCATGTACCATATGGGGTCGGAAACAGTGGGGTACAATTACAATCCCCTCCCCGAATACTAGTAGCTCACACAAGTTCCAAAGATATTTATTGTTGCACAGAGAAGTATATCCCCTTCTGTCCTGTCATTGCCACCACCCCCCCCCCTACTCCTGTTATACCCAGGACTCCTAGCTGCATGCATGCCTCCAACATCTTGTTTTTGACACAGATTCCCCAGTATATAGACAAATACTAAACTCCCAATAGAACTTGCCTCCAAATTTTTTTCCTTGTGCTTATAATAATTAAGGCAACCTGGTCTCCTAAAATTCATTTACCCAAGTGCTTCATTTTTATTTTATCTTCTCTTCTTCTCATACCACATAGTAGCAAAACAGTCTAAATACCTTTGCTGCTCTCTAAGTATACAAGCTTCTTATCTCTTGTGAAGCAATGCACATAACAAAGCAACAGTTTGCTTGAACAAAGGATTGCCTTCATGGCCCCTTTGCAGTGACACAGTTCTCTGCACACACAGTGTTGAGTAAGGTTGCTAGATAACAGCTGCCTGTGTATATTGTGCACATACTGCATGTACTATTACTACTACTATTGCATGCATACACTGTACAGTACAGAGCCAGAGCTGAGTTGTCTGAGCATGCGTCACATTCACAAATTCAAAAAGGTGCAATGAAAGTGAAGGCAGCAGAGGAAGATTTCTTTACAAAAAATACTCTGGAGCAGAGTAAGTCATTTATGTTTTATGATCCATTTGTTGGTCCAGTTTTACACCAAAATGCAGTGCAATTTGAGGGTCATGGTGGCTGGGCAAATAGTATTTAATTGTCACTGTTCTGTTTGGCTTAACCATAAACATTAGCCTAGGCTACTGTAGGCCTAACGTTAGGTCTAACGTTATTGTACTTGTGTTGTAACGTTACTATTGCAGTATACATTACACTTACATTACAGTTACAGTATACACCCTTACCAGACACGAATGCATTCACTTTGCCTTCAACTTGCCTTCAACATTGCATTCAACATTGCCTTCAGACCACAAGTTTGAATGCATTCACTTTGCATTCGCTTTGCATTCAGTTTGCCCTCAATAGCGTCGAAATATTTAAATGAGCTAAGCCTTCGAAGGCAAAAGCGAATGCAAATATTTTGATGGGCATTGCATTCACTGTGAATGCAAAAATTGCATTCATGGAGGAAAGCATTCACCCTGAATGCGTTATGCCTGAATGCAAAGATTGCATTCAAGCAGACAAATCTGAATGCAAAGATTGCATTCGCCCAGAATGCAAAGATAGCATTCCAGTACTGAACAAATGAATGCTAACTTTGCATTCAAATTCTAAATAAATGAAGGCAAAGATTGCATTCACACTGAATGCAAAGACTAGCTGCACTCACCCAGTCACCCTACAGTACTGTAAATGGAGGTTGCATTAAACACTGATTTGAAAGCTAACATTATCCATAGACGTTCTGTTTAACATGGCATGACATAACTTCGGCAGCAAATAATTCAGTATGACAGTTTAATTTTCATCAAAATGCATTTTGCAGAAATGCTGTGAGAAAACAAGAGTTTGCTGAATGTTTTCTTAGTGTTCCACACTAGTGCTCAAACACTAAAACGAACACTTGTATCACACACAACTTGAACACTTCTGATGATGAACAGTTCATAGAGCACCGTACACTTACTTATGTTTGATTTTAAGTATTCGATGATAA